>VUYV01000288.1:63394-177643 GCA_008711295.1 Anarhynchus alexandrinus | reverse complement strand
CCCTGGAGGTGTTCAAGGCCAGGCTGGACGTGGCCTTGGGCAACCTGGTCTAGGGGAGGTGTCCCTGCCTATGGCAGGGGGGTTGGAACTTGATGATCTTCAAGGTCCTTTCCAACCTAGATCATTCTATGATTCTATGAAATGACATTTTAATTACCTAAGAGAAAAATAAATAATAATAAAAAAAAAAGAATGATGCTGTCAGAAGATTTAGGTGAATACATCTGAATAAGACATAAGTTCATGTTTAGTAAATGAAACTAAGTAGGATTTTCTTTGGTCATTGTTTGGGTGGTTTTTGCAAATAGTTTGTATATAGTCTAGTATACTCAGTTTTGACACTTTCTGATAAAACTCTGCTCTTCTAAAGGACATTTATTTTTAGAAAATTGTAATAATTTAACAAGAAGGAATTTTAATATCATGGATAAAACACATGAAACTAATCTTGTCTTGTTGGAGGGAGAATTATTGCCTTAGATTTTTCTTCACTCTGCTGATCAACTCAAATAATCTTCTTTCCAGTCTTTGTCAGCTTTTCAGCCCTGAAAATTAATATTATCAAAGCTGTAATTTTAGATACTTTGGATATAATACATGGGAGGTTTCCAGGAACAGTAAAACATAATTTAATCATCTTATTTATTTTTCCTTAATACATTTTTCTTAGTTATTTTTCTCCAAATCCTAAAAGAACTACTATGAAGTGAGATGAAAGTTAAACAGGTTTTCTTGTAAGACATATCTGTTTAAAGATTAAGAGGTGGATTTGCAGAAGATCTAGGTACCTGAATTTAAAATCTATAGACATGCAGGTTCTTGCTAGTGAAGTTCTTTGTGAAAAATCTGTGGAGCTGGCCCCGTAGCTCCAGACCCTTTCTCTTCCAGATGACTGTAAATCACTGTGAGGTTATAGAGTAATGAATTCTTTCCTCTCCCATGTGTATTAATTATGCTGTACAAACTTGAATACTTTGAAAGGGTGAGATTGAGAGAACTTCTGACTGTATTCTCTCTCAGCCCAGTCTGTGATGTATCTCATGGTTACATTCAGAAGAAATACAGAGCAAGATGGCCTTAGGCAGCAATGCCATATCTTGGGGTATTACCCTGTATGTGGCCCACTGCTGCCACCTTGTGAAGAAGGCTTTCTTCAAGAATAGGGTTGAGATTTACAAACCCTGATCGTTATCCCTCAGAGGCAGCTTCCTGTTTGCAGCTCAAGACCATCTACATTGAGAAAACGGTGGCCTGACAACACACCCTTCTCTTGGTTGTAGAACATCTCATCAGGGTCACATTAGAAACACTATAAACAAAGAATTAGACATGAAATGTAACTGGCACACTAAATCATAGCTGCAACTATTTATTGGAAAGTAAGTTAGATTTTAGGTCAGTAAAATGTAAGGTACTTCCTTGTCCACAGTGATGTCTAAGATTATGTTTTCATGATCGCTTTAAGCAACAGTAAGTGCTGAACACAGCCAAAAAAGTCAACTCCACCTGCCTCCCTGCCCTGGTCATGCATCCCCATGATTTCACTTAAGCTGGATCAAACGCTATCTGGCTGCACTGTCAAACAGATAAGGAAATTATATGCTTGAGAAATACCCCAGAAAAAGCCATTAATTAGGAGATGGAGGTGATCCCTGATCTGACTCACCATGTGGACATGCAGGCACTGATGCCAGAATAGAAGGAGTGCACACCTAGAGGTGGAAAGAGATAATGGAAATTCCTTCTACAGGGGCAACACACAGTTGAGTTGTTTCAAAATGACCATGAAACCACAATCCAAAGATCGTTTCACAGCCCATCTGTCATTTAGTGAACTGAGTTGTAATGCTCCTTGGGAATGACTTGTTTGGTAGCGTCGGTTTCAGACCAATAAAGCCAGAAGTGTTAATTTGACAATGATTTCATGAATTAGTATTAAAACCCTACAAGGATTTACTGTTGCTTATACTTTGCAGTGTCTGAAAACATGACTAAGAATAGCATTTAAGCATATCCTGAAAGGTGCTGTCACTCTTCATAGTTACCACTTAGAAATAGAGACTACCAGAAAGGAATAGGAAGGGAGATTTAAAGTAGCTATAGAAGTAACCGGTCCTTTCAGATTTAAAAGATTAAATTTCTATGTTTAAGTCATTTAAGAGCTGGTGCAAGATACCAGATGTTGAACAAAGCTGAAATAATTTTCTTTTAAGATAACAAGTATATAAGTAAATGACAAGAAAAAAACCTCAGTGCATTGAGAGAAGTCTTTTACTCACGGAAAATATCTTCTATTTTCATTGTTGATGGTACTATCTGCAGTCAGGTTGGAATGCTGATCTGAACTTTGTAAAGGGGACAAGCAAAATTTAATCTTGTTTTTGTTGTACCTAATTCATCTGGATTAGGATGCAGCTTTGTAAAATTAGCCTATGTTACTCGCTCTTCAGGTTAATGTACAATGAATTCAGTTTAGTTTACAGTTTGAAATGCTATTGTTGCAGTAATTTCAGTTGAAAACTGCTTTCCCAACAGGTATATGCAATAAAAAAAAATTATTTCCTTATTTTTATTTTTTTTTTCCCTTATTTTTATTTCCTTGTGTGATTTGTCCTATTCTGCAGGAGTTTAGATAAGGCTGTATTAATGTCTTCAATTTACCTAAATACTTTTTGTATATGTTTACATTTAACATTTTTAACTGTTTCTTTAATGGCATAAAATGCTAAGAAGTTATATCATCGCTGTTAGTAGTACAAGGTTAGACTTGCAACAAAGTATTTTGATGCAGACATTTTTGATGCAGACCTAAGAAAAGTTTTCTGTAAACTTTCGGGTTTATCTGCAATTTTATGCTTTTGAAATCTTTTCAGAGAACGTGAAAATCAATCAACCTCTAAAAGAAAAAGAAAGTACTTCACATTAATTATTAGGATGTTTTTCATTCATAAAAGCCCTTCTTTTTGGTGGTTAGCAGTCAGCTTTGATAGTCTCCAAGGTTTTTTTCTGTGCAGCAGTAACAGGTTAAACATCCAAAATAACAGCACATTCATTGCAATTAAAAAACTAGTGTAGGTACAAAAAATTCAGAAATTTTTTTATGTCTATAACCTTTTTCTTTAATTTCTGCAATGTGGTAATCAAATTGCTAACAAGGCACTTCCTTCATGCAGTTAGTACTGGAGCTGTTCCTTTTCTTTATTTTCATGTTTGTTTGTTGGTTTTTTTTACCTTTTCTGGGTGTAAGACAGAGGATGAAAGAATCATCGTTCTATTCCCTGTGCCTATCCATGTGGCAGCTCCCACAGGAATTTGTCAGACTTCAAGTTAGCCAAGAAGAGTTCCTGTGTATGAAAGCACTGTTACTTCTCAACACAAGTAAGTTCTTTTATTTCTTTGTAACATATCACTAGTAAAAGAGTTTTGAACCATGCTGTTTAACTTGACAATTGCTAAGCTATCTGGCTCAACAAATGGAAACTTCTTTAGGAGGAATGATAGTATTCCAAGACCTAAAAATATTTTTTTCTAGTGTTTATAAGGAACAATAATTTGTGATTCATTGTTGGTTTTATTCTGTGTAAAGGCACTGGGGTGATGTTGGATCCCTTTTGATATATAGTATACTGTATTACACGTTTTCAAATCAAGTGTGCAGTATTTCTGCATGGAAGCTCTTCATCTTACATGACTCTACACAAATAAAAAAACCCTTACAAGCATTGGAAATATATTAAAAAATATTTAGTAAATTGCCAGGACTGAGGGCTTTACCTTGGCTAAGAACTTAGAGCATGCTTACTCAAAAGAATTAGGGACATGGCAAACAATACTAACATTTATTCAACGTTTTATAGTTATAAATAGGTCAAGTTTAGCACAGATATAAACAAATTGAAATGTTTTTCTTTGTTTTGTTTCTCTAGAAAAAAATCATGGTCACTTTTAATCATACTCATCTGTTAAGGAATCCAGCATAAAGCTGTATTCCACTTTAAATGGGACATGTGGTAGTTGATGAAGTTACCTTCAAAACCTTTTTTTAAAATACTAAAATGTATATCTGCTGAGGCCATAATTGTTAGATATGAATCCACAAATAGGAAATGAGAGTAAGAACCTCCAAGAAATATAATTGGAAGAATGTTAAAGTTTGATTCTCTACACACTTATGAAGTCAGAGTAGAGATGTGCAAATCCTGCGTAACCTGCCTGTTGGTTGTACAAAGTTTCAGTAAAACATTAGGAACTAAAATTTATTCCCTCTTAACCTGTACTTGCCTGGTATTTGCATAAATTCATGCTTAAAAAAACCTTGGTCTCAGCAGAGCATAAGCAGTAAAGATTACATTTAGCTCATATGAACATAAAAATTGCTAAAATAATCGCTAAATACCACACACTCTGCTAAAGCAGTAAAAATAATGTGGACAAAAATCCTTGTCTGATATAACTCCAGTTGCTTTGCTGGAATTTGAATGTATTCCTATTTTAAATGTTTTCCATCTTGTTTTCATCATGACCTAAACTCCCTTGCCTATCTGAACCTTAGAGGGAAGTTTTAAATTTCAGTGAAATTTTGGTACATTTGTGATATTCCAGCTCTCCGTTTCTGTCCCACAAAGTTCAAATCAAATTCAAAAAAACATTGCAATGGTCCAGTCCCTCTCTATCAACTGTGGGGCCCTCAGAAACTCATTTTAAAGACGACATGTTTATATATATGCAAGAAATTAGGTTTTGGTTGTTTTTTTTTTTTTTTAAGAAAGTATTTCTACCTGCGCTGATGAGTTTTGCTTTTTGTTCTCTCCTGCGCTTATTGTCTTATAGGAAAAAACAATTTGTCAGATCTTTGGGAAAAGGAACACACCTAACCGTTGTTGCTGAGACATTTAGTAAACGTTTGGTACTGTATAAACATAATTCCACAAAACTATTTTTGAAAAACCATATAACCTCATTGTTGCTATAAAGTGTTTTTAAAGACTACTTTTATTTTAGCCATGGTATTCATCTTAATCCTCTTCAAATGTGAAAGTATGGCCATTTCAAGTTTTCATATACTAACAGTAAATTAAGTTTTAACTTTTAGTCTCATTCTGTCTTCTGTTTGATTTATTATTTAGATGAACTGTTTTTTACTTTTTATATAATTTTGAAGAAACAGTAATTTGCATTAAACATAACTTGATGTCAGTCTTGATACATTTCTGAATGGAAACCACAGCATAAGTTTTAACATTATTTTTGATCTTCTAGTTTTTCCATTGAGTTTGCTGTGGCTTAGACGTTTTCTTTATATTATACTTGTGGCAGTTTTAAAGCTGTCTTGAAAGCAGAATCAGTCTTTGCAAAAAGTGGACCAACATTTTTATTTTCTGCAATTGTTTCCATTTTACAGGTCCTTATTTACTATGTGTAATATGCTCTGTTGTAGTGCTGCCCCAGAAGTTCTTGCAGAGACCACATACATCTTGGAAGTAACACTATGAATAGTTCAGAAGGACTATGATTTAGGAAAGTAGAGCTTTGCCAAAAAGGAGAGAAATAAGCATATAGCAAGTTCAGTTCTAGCTCTAACACTTTCCAGACTTTTGATTTAGAGGAATTGCAAAATCTTGTTGCATAAGATTTTGGCTGTGTTCTTGCCACTGAATAAAAGCATCCGCATTCCTTACATATGTTCAGGGAGAAGGAGCATTTGAGCTACCTGTGTTTAAATTGTATTTGTGCATGTAAGATATTGTAATTTTTCACTCAAATAAATAGCTTAGAGGAACTTTTTGTGATTAGATGGGAATGTGACTGTGCTTTTGCAGAATTCTGGGAAACAGGCCTTGCATTGCTGGAGGAGATCTTTTAACTTAATTCACAAGGGAAATGTAAGGACTTAACTGCTGTCTTAGAGATGCAAGTCAAAGAAAATGTCCACCTAACCCTAAGTTCCATCAGAATGTCACTTTATATGGAAAAGATTTCATCAGCATCTGTAATTCTGCTGTTAGACATATACCCAGAACCATCCAGGCTTTGAAAATTAAGCTATTCTTTTTCCATGACATAGCTTTTCCCCACTGGGAGTGTTCTTGCCTCTATTAGTCTTAAGCACGTTGCATTTGCCACAGATCAGAACTCTTCCCTTCCATTCAGATCCTCGACGCAGATGTGACAGGCAAACTTTCAGATACCTCCTTTGTCTGTCTGGCCTTGAGAGGCCATACTGAGTCAAACGAAAGGTCCACCTCGTTCAGCATTTCATCTCCATCAGCTGCCAAAAGAAATCTAACATGGTCCTAAAGGCTGGACTAATATTAGATATGGTGTTATAAACATACTTTCTGTGGAAGCAGTCACAATTTCTATTTTCTATTTATTTTTTTAAATTCTGTTTTAGTTAGGAGTCATATCCTGACTTCCATAGCCATCTCAGTGCTTAGACACTTGCCTTTAAAGTAAACTTGCTATCTTCTGTATGTGTATCTCCCTCCTTCCCCCAGATGTTCACTTGTCTGAAGAGATACAGAGCAAGAGACATCCTTGGTAAAGTGGATCATTTCCTCTCTTGGGCAGTCTCCTCCAAAATAGGAGACTTCTGCTTAACTCAAGTAGAGATTTGAACTTCTGCTTTGCTATCTCCCTCTGGGCTGGAGGTGGGGGACACTTAATTTTAATCTGTTTGCTTGAAGTGTCTCCTTCCCCCTTACCTTCTTCTGGGGAACCAGACATGACTTAGGCAACTGAGTTCAGAACAGGGTTTACATTTTGCAGATGGATCCAGTGCTTCTCTCAGTGCAGTGTTTGCTACCTAATTCTCTTTCATGGAGTGGGTTTAGCTCCAACCACTGGGTAGCTGTCTGCTTTTTAGGTGACTTCTGTTTTAAGAATTCCATTCCTAGGTATCTAACAATACAGTGCATTGTACAGAGAGTCAGCCCACACATATATTTATGTTTTTATTCCAGAAAGTGACAAATCATCTGAAAGTTAGGTGTTACAGTGTTAAATAAGTCAATGGCATTATGAACCAAATTTCAATATTTTTTTTGAAGAGATGCAAATGAAATCTGTTGTGGCCTGATACTAGTCGTGGTCTGATACCAGATTGAAGATGTACTAGATACCTAGATATGATTTATTTAACTTTGTGAGCTAGTCCCCATGACATTCATTTGGAGTCTGTGGAGAAAAATAAGCATCTCTACAGCATAATTCATCTCTTTCTAATGCTACTTGTAGAACAGTGAACATGACTTGTGCCCGAGACTTGCAGGCACTTGTAGTTTTTCCCACTAAAACTACAGCAAGCTGTGGTAACTAGCCCAGATGGAGATGTCTATACTGTAAAATGTCTAAAGTTTGGTGAGGTGAATCCTTCCCCTCATGCTTGCTGTCAGAACATGAAATGTTAAATGTGACATTGCAGTGTGGAATGTCATTGGCAAGAGAGAAAGCAAAGGGGAAGACATTTAACTGCTCTTTCAAAAACAGTATGTTTGAAATTAGACCATGCTTTAATGTATGATTATTATAGTGAAGGAAGCATTTAGATTTGATTGCCAGCTGTGAATATTTTTTCAAGTTTCATTTCTTCAGTTTTTAATTTGTTATTTGCCTTTGAGAACATAAATTATAAGACTTGTGTATTACACTCTGCCATATCAAGGAAAGCAGAGTCTAGAGCTTATGCCTGTTTCCTTAGAATGCTACCAACACTGATCATCAGTGATCAAACATGGTCTTATCACTAGCAGTCACTAAGACATTCATTTCTCAATGTTCTCTCCGTGTCCTTGTTTTGGTCCTCATGGCTGACCATTCAGAGAAGAGTGAGTTCAACCATTTGCTCCTCCTTGCTAATTTCTCTAAAAGCCGTTCACATTTAAGACTCTGATAGTGCGTCTATTCTGTTAAGTGAAAGAGGTCCAAACAGGAGGCCTGAGCCCTGGATGCTATGCTGCCTACGCTACTTAAGAGTTGTTAGTTCATTCCTTGACTCCATTTTGAAGCACTCCAGCTAGATCTCTCTAACATAAATCTCCTATGACCCTCAGCAGTGTAAACATGAGCCAGTCTATAACAACTTTCCTCAAGGACAGGAGTGCTTCTTTTGGCCATCTCCTTTTCAGAAGACAGGTGTAGCTGAGGTTAAGACTATTTCTAGACATCAGCAATTAGCACAATTGATTGATTGTTGCTGGTATATCCTTTTAACTAATTTTATCACTGTTTCTGGAGTAACTGTTGAATGGGAAGAGATACATGATGTACAATCATGAATTGCACTGCACAGCGTGAAATACTATAAATTGTTCCTGTACTTTAAATTTCTTAGGTTGCCTTACAACACAAATGTTTCTTTCTTTTTAGTTCCTCTGGAAGGTCTAAGAAGTCAAAGTCAATTTGATGAGATGAGAACGAGTTATATTAGAGAACTGGTGAAGGCCATTGGTTTGCACCAGAAAGGGGTTGTGGCCAACTCGCAACGTTTCTATCAACTTACAAAACTGATGGATTCCATGCATGATGTAAGTTTGCTTGTTAATGTGTTTTGCTTTTTATGTAAGAAGGAACTAGTATTTCTTAAAAGTAATTCAATGGAAAGTAGCTAGTCAACATTTCTAAACAGCAAAAGAAAAAACCCGACATTTTTCATTTAGTGTGCGTATTTGTGTGAATAGCTAGTTATATATTCAGCATCAATATATATTGTGTATATATTATATGGTTTACAAAATTTAAGTATTTGAGAAACATGCATTTGAATGCTACCATTTTGTTTCATTATTTCTGTAACGTAACTGGTACAGTTGTGGTTTTTCGTAGGGGGTGGCGTGTATGTGTGTGCACGTGTGTGTACATGTTAATGAAAAGATTTAAATTATGCAAAGAATAGGCAATTCAAGTTGCAAAGTCAGGCTACTAAGAATTAGAGAAAGACAACCAAGATTGGTTTTGCAACCTTAATTCAACTACTTTTATGTGTATATTCTGTGCTATTTTTTTCACTATCTGTCTATATTTGGGAACCGAGTAATCTTTGAGAACTCTAGTGCTGATATCATAGAGATTCATAAGTGTCTTAAAAGATGCAGCTGAATCCTTTCCACATCTCTGAGAACCCAGCATATATCCTATTGGCTTAACATCCATTAAAACTGAGGAATGACATTTCATATAAACCTTGGCCCACGTGAATATCATTTTGTAATGGCTTGTCTATCTCTGCAAGGGAGGCAAAAAGCAGAGGTACAGGGCCATACCTGATGGTTTCAGCAAGCGCTGGGGAAGTGGCACCAAGATAGTTCAGGAAGAGTGCTTTTGAGTTCAGTGCTGGTTGTGAAGAGCTCGCAGGGAGTTCAGGGAGGGATGGGGTCTTTGCATGCTTCTATTCATCTGCACTCAGCAAATCTGCATTTTATTTTAATTGTTCATGACTAAATTTGTTTATTCATCTAAAACCTTTCATTGTCACTAATTCCCCCTTCAGATGGGGAAAAAAACCCACCCTTTGAGTATCCCATTTATGGGAGTTAAGAGAGGTAACAGTATTGATACTTACGTGGCTCACCAGTGGCCTGGAGCATTTTGATCCAGTGCACAAACCTCTTAATCAGCTTCTGCTATCCGCAGAACTCACATGCACCATTTAGCTATTACATAGTCTCCGATATCAGCAGAAGGAGAATGAGACAACTATGAAAAGCATCCTTACTGGTGAAAGCAGACAATAGAAAAGGGATGATACGGAGCTTTACTTTAAGTATAGCATCCTGGCTTGTATCAGGAATAGTGTGGTGAGCAGGACTGGCAAGGTGATCATCCCCCTGTACTTGGAACTGGTGAGGCCCCACCTCAAATACTGTGTTCAGTTTTGGGCCCCTCACTGCAAGAAAGACATTGAGGTGTTGGAGCGTGTCCAGAGAAGAGCAACAAAGCTGATGAGGGGTCTGGAGAGNCAACAAAGCTGGTGAGGGGTCTGGAGAGCAAGTCTTACAAGAAGCGGCTGAGGGCACTGGGGCTGTTCAGCCTGGAGGAAAGGAGGCTGAGGGGAGACCTTATCACTCTCTACAACTACCTGAAAGGAGGTTGTAGCCAGGTGGGGGTCAGTCTCTTCTCCAAAGTAACAAGTGACAGGATCAGAGGAAATGACCTCAAGTTATGCCAGGGGAGGTTTAGATTGGATATTAGGAAAAAATTGTTCACCAAAAAGGTTATCAAACATTGGAACAAGCTGCCCAGGGCAGTGGTAGAATCACCATCCCTGGTGGTATTTAAAAGATGGGTAGACGTGGTGCTTAGAGACATGGTTTAGTGGTGGTTTTGGCAGTGTTAAGTTGGTGGTTGGACTCGGTGATCTTAAAGGTCCCTTCCAACCCAGACAATTCTATGATTCTATTTACTGGTAGTCTCTCTGCAGTCATCACTTGGGGCTGTCAGTGCTAAACCCTTCCCTGGAGTTCAGTCAGTCACCTTTTACTTGCAAAAACAAGTCCTGACTAGTATACTACTCACAGTAGTGAGTGCTCAAGAAACCTGTTTGGATGTCTTGCTTGGGATAAAATGTCTTTCTGCCTTACCTGTAGTAATAATTTGCAATCTGAGTGTCACAGTATCCAGAGGAAAACTCTTTTGAGTAGTGGGCTGTAGAGTCAATCTTTTAATTTCAAATACTTAAAGTAAAATAGCCTTAGTGGAGGTGAGTGAGTGAGGCTTGCTGCAAAATACCCAGCAAAGTGATGGTTAGGGCAGTGTTTGGCCGTAGAGTATGTTCATTCATGTCCCTATTTCAGCTCAGGCTGATAAACTGATGGGACATACAAGGAAAAGATAACCACACTGGAGAGACTGTGTATTGTTAAAACCTAGAGTAGCAGAAATAGTGTGATAATTGATAACATAAAAGTCACAGGTCTTAAAGAAAAACTTCTATAAAATTGGAACTTCTCACAGAAGGTAGAAGAGGTGAAACAGTCAAATATATTGAGCAGTTGCTTTCAAGGGACTAGGACCTATGGAGTTTAATGTTTGCCATATAGATACCCAGGTATGATCATAATCAGAACTGTGGAAGATCTCACAAGGAAATAGTAAATGCCATCCCTTGGAGCAGAGTTTGAATAGCATATAGTAAACAAGGCATGGAGGCGTGTGTTGAACGTGAGGATAAAGTGAAAGATTGAGTACTTGCTTAGTAGTGTCCATTGTTCATGGTGCGTGCCATGAGTGAGGATGATAACACTTCATAATATTAGCAAGGCACTGTTTTTATATGACATACCATTTAGCTATATTTATGACTTTTTGCCATGGGAGGATATTCAAATAGGTAATGACAAGTACCCACATTTTTGATTCAAGCAAGGATAGAGGAAGTTATATAGTGATGTCAGGTGATGGATGTATGAGATAAGTGATTGACAGCATGTTTATCTGGCTGCATTACTGTTAGCCTGATTTATCATGTTTGTATTTTATTAAATCCAGCTAGTGAAACAGCTCCATCTCTTCTGTCTGAACACATTTCTCCAGTCCCGTGCACTGAGCGTTGAATTCCCCGAGATGATGTCAGAGGTGATTGCTGCCCAGCTACCCAAGATTCTGGCAGGGATGGTGAAACCTCTTCTCTTTCACAAAAAGTGAAATGTCTTTTCTCTTATCATAGAGATGATTTCTGGGTCATTTTTTGTTTGTTTATTTTGGTCAAGATTTTGCATTGTCAGGATTTCAGTATATTTGTCATACTTACCCTGCCTACTGCTTTATACTTGTAACATACACAAGCCATTTAAGCTTGATGTACATATTGTGAGTTCCTGATTCCTTAACTGCAAAAAATCACAACAGTCATAAGAAATGTTTTGTAAACTTGGCTAGGTTGCTTTTTAGATATGCATAAGAATGACAATGAGTAGAGTTTTCAGATTTCTAAGAACAGTTATCTTATACATTTTTCTTACATATTACACGCTCTCGAATTTCTGATACGACATGGTGTAAACTTTTTACTTTAGTACATTGTGTGTATGGGTACACATGGGCATGTGCGTAATAGATTTTGGAGGAATAAAAATAAATATTGCCCACATTTTCTCATGGATATTTCACTTTTTATGAACTAATCTCCCTCACAGAAATATCCTTTCAAAGTCAGCCATCCAGGATTAAGTAGGCGTCACGGCAGTACCTTCATGAATACATACATAAAGTGCTAGCCACAAAATATGCGGTCATATTCTTGTCTGTGCTCATACTGCATTGAATCTCTGCGTTCAGTGTACTGAACAGTACTGCACCATTCAGCGCAGCTCTCCTTCAAAAATTGGAAAGCTTAGGAAAATTTTAGTGTGTATTACACCAGAAGTAATGTGTATGCAAACCCACTCAACTTTGGTTTGTCTTATTTTCCTCAAATGTTCAGCACTCAATAAAGCTAAATCACTTAGCTAGAATCTTAAATTCATCAACTTTAAAGTTCTGTATTTCAGAAGCTTTAAATAGAGATGTTTTCACTGACTACAGCTCTTAATAATCTTATGTTTTGAATTCCAATGCTGAATACTCAAACAGCCATTAACATCAAATTATAGAAAGACTAAATGCAAAAAGAAATGGAAAATATGACTGCAAACATTTTGATACACATCAGACTCATTTCAGTACTGTCTAGTGGAGTTACATATTTTATATTTTAAAGGCATGCCATTATAATTGGGGTAACTGTAATAGGAATTGGGCTAAATTAGCTTTATACATTCAAAAAGAATGTAATGTTTTGCCATGGAAATGAAATATTTCAGTGAAAAATTATAATGCGGTTGTGTTTGTTCCTTTGATATGGTTATGAAGCAACTCATGCATTTAAGGCAGTAAATTGTTGATATATTCAAATAACAGAGAAACAGATAGAGCCCCAAAAGAATTTGTAAGTGTATTAAAATACAACAAATTTTGCCCGTCACTAAGAATGATAATCAAATTCCCTAACAATGTAGGAAATGGTATTCGGGTACTTGCTGGCTATATGCTTTTGCTCTTCCCCATTATGTGTTGGATGCATCCATCGCGTGATGATTGCATACTGTCGATGGTGTGTAACTTGGCCTGATGCCTTGTCATGTGAACAAGGGCTCACTGGACCGAAGTTCAGTATCCTTGATTAAATAAGGGTACCCCTCATTAAAAGTATAAATTATGTTACTTGTTCATAAAAATTACATCCTGATTATTGAAAAAAATGTGGAGAACTAATAACTAAAGCTAGATCTAAAGGTATCATTACTATTTACAATTTCCTAAAGCCAATCAAGAAGCAGCTACATTATGACTGGGGATAAAAACATTTTTGAGATTCCCACATAGTAGTACAAAACCCACTAGAGTTGGTGCAAAGATGCAGCCCTGGATAAAATGGTATAAGCAGACTTTTGCGTTAGTTGATCAGGTTTGTCATTTGTAACTGCCCAGAGACAAGCAATTTCTTTCATATTCAATACAATCTGACTTTTAACTGTGATCCTTAAAGCAATTATGTTTTAATAAATAACACAAAATTCTTTATTTCTACATATTGAAGTTTTGTTTTCTTTATTTTTCTTTGTATTTGCATTCAGTAATTGTGAAGCTTAGTAAAAAAAGTTCATTTCAACCATTCCACTTTTGTGTAACAACAATATTTTCATGCATTCTTTGGGAATTTAAGCGTTTCCACATGATTTACCATTGAATAAACAGACCGTCTATGTTACTGTTTAGATTAAACTGTTAACAGAAACTTCCCACACTAAAAATTATTCCTTGATGCTCTAATTCTGAAATTGGAAAACAGAGCAGGCAGTATGCTTGCCCCAGATCAGCCTTCATCTGCCTTTTACTCAATCCCTAAAATTTGTTCCAAGTGACTGCTGTGTCACCGTGTCCCATAAATATGGCAGATTAGTCTGAAATGCTCTGTATTTGTCTCAAAGGCATAATCAAAGAGGAAGAATAGATGTCTTTTGGGAATAGATAACAGAGGTTAAAAACATTTTCAAATTGTATTTCTTAAAGATCTCTAACTCACAGAAAAAATTCCCGGAACTTCACGGTCATGATAAATGCACTACGTGAGACAGAACAAGTTTGGCTAAATGTGGCTGCTATATGAATTTGCAAGGTCTGTATTCATTACTCGGTTGTCTGAAGTTAGAAAAAAGTGGTTTAATTTGAAAACTTCCAGCTCCGAGCCCAGTTTATAAAATTGCCCTTAGTGTCCGTTTTGATACCATTATTTGCTCCGGATTACACAGACACCATGAACAGTGACCAAACCACCAGACTGCTTCCTTCCCCACAGAAATCTCACCTACTGTGGCTTTTCAACACTGCAGCAATGTCCAGAGACCCATCAGCAAACTAGTTTTTTCTTAGAGTTTTTTAGAGAGTACGAGGCTTTTTGGTTGTCTCTATTTCCCTGCATTAATATTTGTTTAAAGATTAAGGTATTTTTTGACCTGAGCTTTGCAAATGAGTCTAAATAAAACACCTTTTAGTGCTTCTCAATATACTGAATAAGGCTTAACAATGCTGGATCTTCTTACGTTGCATTTTGCATACTAGAAATAAGAGGTTTGGGCAGATGGACTTTTTTTGTTTTCTGACATTTATGATGTGCCTGATTACGTTTTACAGGTATGAGTCCTGTTGTACTAATGAGAAAGTTTGCCATCCAGTGCAGGTTGCAGAAATAACTGAGCTATCTGCCTGAGCTCTCACTAAAAGTTCTTCACCTCATGGTGAAGCTCTTCACCTCATGGAAGCTGTGCCTGAGGCCAAGCCTCTCCCCTTCTGTGCAGTTCAGGTGGTTTTGACCGGAGGGAGGCCTTTAGCATTGCCTTCTGCTCCTGCTTCAGTGACGCAAACAAACAAAACCATCAAGTCAGCTGTTTCCTTTGAGCTTTACTGTTGTTATTCAGCTTTGTAAAGACATCAAATTTGTTATTTTTAAAGACTTATTTTGAAGGTTGAAGTGCCTGGCAGCGGCAGCCCAGCCGTGTTTGGAGAGCTGCGACAAGGCAGTGCGGAGAGGAGGAGCCCTCCAGCCCCGGCGAGCTGTCCTCTCCGCCACACCGAGCTGCTTCAGTTCTACCTGCTGTGCTCGAAGGAATACAAAAGGTCACATGCTTGGCTCATGTTTTCAGAGATCTTAGCTGGATCGACAGTTTTGACCAGCTTTTAGGGAAAGGGGAACGGGGGTTCGTTAACACCTTGGCCGTGACGGAGGGAAATGTAATCTGAGAAACTTTCAGTCGATTTCACAGCGCTTTGGAAGGGTCTGGTTGTATGTGTGTACAATAAACTGAAGCTTAGATATTGTTGAACTCCAGCTGTTCCTTCAGCTGCACTGCAGTTACGTTTTCTTGTGTTATATCTACAGTAGAGAAGCTGAGAGTTCAGTTTGTGTTTTCTGACCAGTCAATACTTTATTAGTTCCTTCTTTTTTTTTTTTTTTTTTTTTCTTTTAAAGTGTGTCTCTCTCTCTGTTATCTCTGTTGGGAAGGTCAGCTGCTTTCCTGTGTTCCAAGCTAAAACCAAATATTTATCTCAGTTATCAGTGACATGTTGGTAGCATGAACAGTAATATCCGTAGGGATCCTTCCTTCCCGTACTCTCATACCTGCACAAACTTAAGGTTAGTTTATTGCCGGAGCAGGAGAGGATGGGGCTGCGCTCTGCCCGTGCAGCAGTGCAACTCCAAGTACACGTTTCTTGCCTGGCGCGCCGTTTGTGGCACGCTGACCTTTCCTTTCTTCCGATAAGTCAGCTTGCAGCCGCAGAGCCGATGTCCAAAGCCCTCCCAACTTTCCACGGCTCAAAAGCCTGTGTGCAACGCTGCCAGGCGAGACTGTCAGCATCGCTGGATTTATTGGTTTGTGCTGCTTTGTGTCATGATGACCTGACTTGAACAGAGGGTTTGGTTTTAATTTAGTTCTTTTTTCCCCCTTGGAAGATGAAAAGGAAAAAAATTCACATTTTAGGTGGTTTTTATCTTAAAATTTATGAGGTTTTTTTTTCAATTAATGCTATTAATTTATTAGATTAGATTGACGTTATTTGCATGCAGAATGGTACTGCAGCTTTTCAGATGCTTGGACAGAAACATGCAGTAAAAGGTGACTGCATGGATGATAGTAACTAAGTTAAAATTTAGCTGGCTGTTTACCTTAAAGAGAAAATAATCTTCAGAAAATAATCCTTCAGAAAAAAACCCAGGCGTTTTATTCCTGGGTCAGGCGCAGAGTGCTGTGTACCAGGCATTTGTNGAAAATAATCTTCAGAAAATAATCCTTCAGTGCTGTAGGAACTAATGCAGCAGTTGCATGACTTCAAGTACATGAGCAGTGCTGCTCCCTTGATGTATATTTTCATTCACGTTTAGGCGTTTTATTCCTGGGTCGGGCGCAGAGTGCTGCGTACCAGGCATTTACAGAATATAAAGGATATGAAGGAGTGGTGAGCTTTTGGTTAATTCTAGCTTGTCATTTAAAACTGGCAACATTTCAGTTTCTCACCAGTGTGAGGTGTGCTCATTGTAAAAATACCATCACAAGTCATAGATCATGTTTTTCTGACCATGAAAGCTAAATTACCCTTTCACCTCTACAGGTACAATAGTTGCACCAATTTAGCATTCAGGCATATCAGTGAGGAAGTTCTCACAGTGTCATTTAAATAGTCTCACTCTATTGCATTTTCCCACAGCTCAATTTAAATATCCACCTAACCAGTTAAGTACTCAATTCTCTTTTTGCTGTGTTGAGGAAAAAGAAATGTATAACTTACAGGAATCCATAGCTCTGCATCAGTGAACTCCACAACTGTGTAGTTTCAGACAAGGGGCTAGATTGGATGAGAAGCATCTGGTGGGCGTAATAATCATCTTTGCCATCAAGTCAGAACTAACTGGGCAGACCAGTACAGAGCCCTTTGTGTTATACAGGTGAGACTTTTATGAACATTGCTCATTCCATCTTGGATGTACAGTTTTCCCATATGCCTATTTTTCATATACTGGATAAAAATAGAGTAATGCTTTGACACTTCATACCCTCTATTGTTGGTTTATGTCCAGTCCGAGGCTCTAATCTGCAATACCTCCAGTTGAGAGCAATGTTCTCATCATAGCGCTGTTCCAAAAAACTGATTTATTCCAGCAGGTCTGTTGTGGCTCGATGGAGCGTGAATAAGGAAAGCACCAAACAGAGATACACATGGCAGTGTGCGTTCAGACAGGTGTGTAAATGCTTTTACTTAGAGTGCTTGAAGAAGAAACGGACAGCGATCTGCAATCACTGTGCAGTTTTAAAAGTAAATTTTGTTTCAAAGGAGTATACGGTTATATTATATAGTGCCTGAATAAGGGTGATCGTACACTAAAATTTAATAGGATTTCTAATTCATTTTCAAAAAAAGGAGGCTGAAAGAAGTCCTATATAATCTTTGAAAACCCTAAATCCATAAACTTTATAAATTCCCCAAACCGAACACGTGTATTTAAAAGGCAGTTGCTTGCAGCTATTACCAAACGTATCTAAAGGTAAAGTTAAAGCCATCGCTACGAATGGCAGCGTTTCACACAGTACTTTTTCTGACAGCCGAGGAACACCGAGCACGCGTAGCTGAAATCCCGTTTGCGGTGACAGGTCTGCAGGCACACATGGGGAAGCACAGGCAGATGCTGGTGCACGGTCACCCCTGTGTCCCACCGGAGCCATTGTGTGTGTGTGAGGACAGCTTAGTGTATGTCCTTTGTATAAATGCATTAATAAAAATATCATCATAATTCACTTGATGCACCACCATGAATCAAAAGCACTTTGAGTGGAATGAGTTTTCACCTGTAGCTCAGGAAAAGTTGGGATCGCAACTTAAATGTTCCATGAAGGAACTGAACTGTCAGTGGCCCTCTGTGACAGGGAGGAACCTTCCTTTTGTTAGAAACATTTGGAGATGTTGCATCTGAAATGTGGTATTGCCCTTTCAAAATAGTGACAGAGACTTCAATAGAGCAATGCGTATGTTCCCAACCATTTTCCCAGATCCCAGAAACATTTGTAACAGTAAAATGTGGATTTTGCTGTTCCGCGTAAGCACATTCTTCTGTAGATGAAGTACAACACCTTTGCTAGAAATGATACACTATTAAATGGAAGAAAAGTGTGGCGGCCGTGGGTTGGGGTCTCTCACGATGGCATTACACACAACGGATGAGAATATCACCTTTTGGGACTGTCATCACCGCAGGTGAGGGGCTGACCAGCCGAGGATGACACGGCTTTTCACTTCAACATTTAATTGGAAGTTCTGTATCCCAAAGCTCAGCTTGCGACACAGTTGTGTTGGGCACTGGCCAGTTCACTTCTTACAATAATTTTACAGAAGCGTGTCGGCACTGGGTTTGCTGTCACGTGCGGATGGCGACAGCCGACTGCCGTTTCACGGGGGGACGGAAACCGCCATCCTTCCTCAAGCTTCGTAGTATAGGTCGTGTGTCCATTTGTCTGCTCACAAAGCAAGGTTATACACATCCGGCTTTAAAAAAACCCAACAAACCTCTCAAATTCTGAAAATACTACTTTAGGAAGATTTTCATTTAAAGTATCCTTAAAGCCTTACCTGAAGACAGCCGTTAATTTTAAGAAAAACGACATGACAGAGAAGAGCACAGCCCAAGGGTTAAAACCTGGGCTGGGGCCTCTTGCAGTACACCATCTCTTCCAGTTTCTAAATTTCACACAAAATTTACATCCCAGTTCCCATGTTTGTAAAATGGTTACCCTCCCCTCCCTCCCCTGCCCTCAACACACTTTTTTCCCCCAAGGATTACTTGGATGTGAAATGCACTTTGTAGAGGCTTTGTAATCCTCAATGGAAAATTCCATAGAAAGCCAAATAATTCTTAACTTTGAGACATGTTTGGACTGATGTTAGGATTTCTCTGTATTTAACATTCAAGATCATGATGGACATAATTTACGGTTTGTTACTATTGGTTTTATTTTTTTTAAAAAAGAGACTTGTATAAGATTTCTGTATTTTCTGGTGAAGAGGAACTTGCATCTATATATTTGTACATCTGAAATAAGAGCTTTCACGTATTTTTGTAAAGGTGTTGTCTGGCTACATTGTGTCACGCCCAATAAATTGGAGATGTGCTTACTTTGGAGTACTATGAGAAGTGTTTTAGTCCTCAGCTACCACAAGACGAGAAGTAAAGCTACAAACCGGCACTGTGCTGCAACTGGGGGTGGCGCAGCGGTCGCCAGTCCCAGACTGGTGGAGCCACTCGTGCTTGCAGTCCCGCGGAGCGGCAGCCGAGAGGCTGATTTTGGTTTGATTACTTTGGCCGCTCCGGGATGAGCCAACACTCACTGCTCATTTACCGAATGGAAACCCGTGCGGGGAGGGGAGCGGGAGTTTCCATTTTGTTTTAGATTCAAATTCTGCGAGGCTCAAAGAATGGGAGACAACCATCTTTGGTTTTTACTTATGTGGAAGGAACTGTCAAACTGCTGCTGTATAAAAACAGAAAAATATATAAGTTACATTCCTGATCTTCCGGCACAAACGCACACAAAGGAAAACTTTATTAAAAGCCTGAGCTGCACTGCGGTAGGCGGCTGCAGCTGCAGGTGCTGCTGTGGGAGCAGAGGCCGTGGCCCCCTCCTGCCTCTCTGCAGCGGAAAAAATACATCTGAGTATAGATACAACTGGCACAGCAACATACACATTGGGTCATGATTTATTTATGTGTGTTTTATAGCCAGGTTTTGAGAGTAAATTGTCCCTAGACTTTACAGAGGCTGTTCCTGAGCTCACTGCAGCATCCACAGCAAGGACTGGAGTTCTCCACTGCCAAAAGCGGATGCTGCCAGACGTGGCTCCCGAGGTGTAGGAGGCAGCGCGGGGCAGGATGGTGTCCACCACGTGGTCTCCAGTCATGGGGGAGAAGTGCACAGAGGGGTCATTGACTTGGCCTGGTGCAACCTTTCCTCGGCTGCACTGAGGGAACATCACCTCTGGCTTTTGAGGAACCGACTCCAGCGCTTGGGTGATCCTTTCCTCGTCCTTAACACGTCCCGCTTCCCGCCCCGCTGCCGTCTGACGCGGTGTGCGACAGGCAAGGAGCGGGACTCGCAGCCCGGCGAGGGGCACGGCGGCAGCTGAAGGTCTGGGCGGTGTGATGCGGTCTCCTTCCACGGGACAGACCAACTCTCTCCCCTCTCGTTTCAAGGGAGCACTGGTAATTCAGGTCTGGGCGGTGGTTTGGGTGTCACCCCTTGCTAAGGCTGCACTGTGATATTAGTGATAGACAATGTGCTCTCAGGGAGGCATTAACTGTGCCAACAGCAATGATACTTTTCCACATTATTTCCACAGAATACAGTACATCTTGAAAGTGATGTTTCAGTTTCAGTTCTGAGTGTCCTCGTTCCCATGAATTGACCTCTCAGACATGATCAGTACTGCGTGTGCACATCATGAACAGTTTGACAGGGCTGGGATTCACCACATCGATGATTATTTCTTTTCCAAATTAATTCAGTTTTAAAACATTCCATGCAGTGTTAAACAATAGTGGAAGGCATTTGGTCAATACAAAAATATACATGGCTTTCTTTAAAGTGGAAGCCCTGTTACCCGCTAGCACACAGAAGAAAATAAACAGGTTTTGAGAAGCTGAAGAACTACACGGTGTCAAAGTTTAAGACTCTGCTCCTGCATTCAGTTGAGGACACCTGCATGGTACCTGTATTTAGTCCCCAATTATTTACCTATGTAATGATGTTCCTCTGGATTGAGTGGAATGACTTCATGTATATATATGTATGTTATGTCCAAATTCAGCCTGAGTGCATACCTCTATTGCTCAAAAATGGGTTTGGGCTTTGTTTTTTTAACAGGGATGGTAATGGAAGGGTACCAAGAGGAAACTACTGTTACTCATTATTTGAAGCCTTTTGTTTAAGCCCTTTGGGGTAGAAGCCTTTGCTTTAACCTTTAGCTAATAACAGCCTGCCTAAACGAGATGGTTCTTCTTTGTAACATCTCAGACTCTGTGATGGTGCAGATGCTACGGAGCCTGACTCATCTCTGCACAGCACAGGTGAACTTCCCCATAAACATACTGATGAGTTCATGCAATAATCACCTGCTGCTCACAGGGAAGACCACCCTGCTATTTTGCCTTATCTAAGTGAAAGAAAGAAGCGGTGTTCAGACGAAATCATCATTTCCTTCCGTGTGTGTCAATAATGAAGATACTGCGGCGCTGGAGAAGGCACCAAACCAAGCCAAGGCTGCGACGGCACTGCGAGGAGGTCCACTGTCCTAAATCCCCCGCCACGCTGTGGTGGGTTCTGTGTTACCACTGTTTTACTCAAATGTGATGCAGCCCAGAGGGGAAGGATGATCTGAACGCGTGGCTGGGACATTGTGAAAAGTGATGAGCTGTGTTTGTTCCTGCTGCGTTGAGGAGATGAGCTGTTTATGGGAGATGGACAAATAATGTCGTGATGAAGAAATGCCCTTTCTTGCTTTTCCTTCTGGATAAAAACTATCCAGCAAATCTAATTCCATTACCTAAAAAACCACAACCACCTTCACCTGAGTTTCTCGTGGTGATGCACTTACAGCTGTCTGGACATTTGGCTTCCCAGTTCATTGAGTCAGGAAACGTTTCAAGGGAGCACTTAAACAAAGAGGAGAAAAAAATTTTAAGGAAAGGCTTAAGGAAAGGTGGCAGAACCTGACCTCTTTGTACAACTTGGTTCTGCGCTGCTCCGAAGGTAAAATTAATTGTGCGTGTTTGTTTTGTGTCGTCTGAACTACAAGGGGGACAGGGAGGGTGGAGAGAAGGACCCATCCCAAAACAAAGCGGTGTTACAAATCATAGCTGGGTGAAACACTCATATGGCAATTCACTGCAGATGTCTCAAGGAAGGGTCTGGGGAGATGCCTTATACTGAGCCTGAGACAGAAGAGGTGGGACATTGCACAGAATGAGCATTTTTCCCATCCAAGGCAGACACAATTTGTCACAATTACAGAAAAGAAACAGTATTTTTCAGGACCAAAGAAAAGCATCCCTCAACCAACAGCAACAGCAGCTGCAGGGTTGGGGTTTTTTTTTGTGGATTTTCCCTGCGGACAGGCATCCTGCCTGGTTTGTGGTAATTCAGGACTCACAGCCGTCACCGCTTCCACAGCCTCCGTTTCCAGCGCTTTGTGCTCAGCTGCCCAGCCCAGGCACGCTGAAACCCTCATCTGCCTTATCTTCTTGTGAGGTCCTTGCAAACAGCATTTCTTTCATTCTAGGAACCAGTTGTATCCTGTACGCCCGTAATTTATTTGGAGGAACACTGTATAGATTGATCAAGCTCAGGTTTCGTATCTGTCTTCCGCCCGGGTTTGTGAATTGTCCTCTGAAAGGTTTCTCATGGGGCTCCCCACCGCGCAGCTTTATCTATCTCACCCACTTACGGACCGTGCTGATGTCTCCCTACCAATGCCATGAGCATGTGGCCACATCTGGACTACGGACCCCCCAGATGAGCTTGGTTGGAGTCTGTGGCTCCTGCTCCGAGCCGTGCTGTGCCGGGACACGCTGCACGCCCTCCATCCACCCCCATGAGCCCCTCAAGGGCTGAGCCCATCACCCTCCTCAGCCCCTGCCTGAGCTGGGGATGGAGCTCGTGGCCGTCAGGGCGTCAATCGCCGTTTCAAAGCTCATTTTGAAGACATGCGCAATCCAGGTGAGCCGCATGTTTCCCTTTGAATGTGTTTTTTTTTCTCCGAAGACAAAAGCAATGACCATCAACAAAAATAAATCCCCGATGTTTTTCATTCAGACGGGACTCTAATCCCTTCTAAGGGCACCCGAGAGCCATTAACAGTAATTTTAAATGAAATACACCCGTGCTAAGTCTAACTAATCAGCTCCTCAATTATACTGGCAGAAAGATGTATTCCAATTACCAAAGTACTTTCAAGTGAATTAAGACTCCTGTCTGTACCGGCCGTGGCGGTCACTCGATGTTCCCATGAATCCCTGCATGTTTACATTAAAAAAAGCACACCATGATCTTTGGCAAAGGCACTCGCTCTCGGCTAGTTCAGCTTTGGAGGTTGTTGCCATAAATACAATAGAAAAGCAGCCAACCGTTGCAAAAGAAGCCAAGAATATCTTACAATAGTTTCTTTCCGTATCGGTGATTAATCCAAATTACACAGGAAAAGCTTTGTAAACGTGAAATAGCATTTTAAAAGACAAAAGTGCAAATAACTTCTTATTTACCATATTTAATACGTATGGTGTTGGTACTAGAGAGGCAGGTAGGCTTTGAAAGAAGGAATCATGTCCAGTTCACGAGAACACGTTCCCGACTGGGACCTGAACTGATCTGCAGCCTGCTCAGCCCACGCCTGGGCCATTCCCTTGGATCACTGAGATTTCTCCTCTTCGGGAGCACAGGGGGCTTCGGCTCCATGGGAGGCATGGCCGGCGTGGCTGCAGACCCCGTTCGCATCCTGCTGCCCCTCGGCCGAGTGCTGCAGGGGCTCCGCACCACCACGGCTCACTCCGGTGCCTGTTTTATACCATAACTATTCCACAAGAAAACTATTCCATAATCCCCATCGTAGGCTTATCAAGCAATAAAGCCTGCAGACCAGGAGATCCACTTTTCCAAACAGACAAAAAACATAGAATCATAGACTGGTTTAGGTTGGAAGGGAACTTGAAGATCATCCAGGTCCAACCCCCCTGCCATGAGCAGGAACACCTCCCACTAGACCAGGTTGCTCAAAGCCCCATCCAGCCTGGCCTTGAACACCTCCAGGGATGAGGCACCCACAGCTTCTCTGGGCAACATCTGCCAGTGCCTTACCACCCTCAGAGTGAAAAATTCATTCCTAATATCTAATCTAAATCTACCTTCTTCCAGTTTGAAGCCATTCCCCCCTCGTCCTATCACTATATGCCCTTGTAAAAAGTCCTTCCCCAGCTCTCCTGTAGGCCCCCTTTAGGTACTGGAAGGCCACAATAAGGTCTCCCCGGAGCCTTCTCTTCTCCAGGCTGAACAACCCCAACTCTCTCAGCCTCTCCTAATAGGAGAGGTGCTCCAGCCTTCGGATCATTTTTGTGGCTCTCCTCTGGACCCACTCCAGCAGGTCCATGTCCTTCCTATGTTGGGGGCTCCAGAGCTGGACGCAGTACTCCAGGAGGGTCATGTGCTGTAAGGCATGGTTAATGCAACCAAATAATGAAGTCCCTCATCACCCTTTCTGGTAAATAACAGTGTCTCATCCCCTGGGAGTTTTCAGTTCAGTGATAATACAGGAATGCTGAGTTAGTTTAACAGGAATTTATATCTTTTTACATTTAAATGCTCACTGAAATGTCAAAATATAGCAAGCCAGAACATTTGTTTCCCAGAAATAGAGAAAAATCTTAATTATTCCATGATGCGAAGTAAAATGGCCCTATAGACACTGGGAAAATGGGTGATGAGATGTATTTTAGGGCTTACTATAGACCCCAAACTAGTCTGTGTTCACTCTTGTAGACTAGAGGATCCGAAAGCCAAGGAGCCTGCATCCCCATGGGGAAGGGCTCTGCTGCTTTACCTCCTTTCTGAAAGTCCCCGTGGTGCTGGGGAGCGTTTCAGGGAATGAATGGTGACAGGGTCAGTCCCAGATGCTACCTCTGGGTGACAGCTTAGGTCATAATTGTTACACCCCACCTTGGGAGTAGTTCAGCAAGCTTTAAGTGCGGGCAATAAGTTACAGCTCAGCTCTACACCCCCTTGCTGCAGCCCCTCTCCTCCTCAGGCTTTTCCAGCAGAGCTAACGTGGCCCGAAGTGGCTTCGCCAGCCCAACTGTGTCCCTTGGTCCCCGCAAGTGGAGCCCTTCCTTCTCCCTGGCCCCATACTGCGTGGGATGAGAGGACCTCAGCAAGGCGCAGGCCGTCTTTGGTGGCCACAGGCTGCAGGTGACTTTTTGATTCCTGGAAGCAGACTCCATATCTCTGAAATCTTTAAGTGGGGAGAGCTGCGAAGTGTAAGCTTCACTTGGGAGTAGTTATCAAAAAGCAACGCAAGGGCAGGGCCCTTTCTCCACCTGGTCCGTGTTGTTTTGCTTCTCCACCCAACCCATTTTTTCTTCCTGGCCACGATATCTGTGTTTTGTTTTCAGTTGTATCTGATGTCCCCCAGAGCAGTCGCAGGTGCAGCGCCCAGGCGAGAGGTGGACGTGCCCGGGGTGAGGCCGGCAGCCCGGGGCGGCTCAGGCAAGCCCGGGGCTTGGAGGCTGGCGGGAGAGGAGGCCGGCAGGAGCCAGCAGCAGCCCAGGGCAGGCAGCAGGACCCATCTTCCCTGGGTCTGATGCAGCCATTTTCTGCACTATCCAAGCCTAACCACACAGTGAGTTTATCAGCTGGCTGGTTTGAGCTTCCTTGTGTGAAAAATTTTTAGTTAATATCATAATAAAGCCTGCTGGTTTCAGGGGTATAAAAGCCTCTTGGGTTTCTGGAGTCCCTTCAGGAGAAAGGCGCGGCAGGCCGCCTCACTGCTCCCCTTGCCTCAGGCACAGTCGGCAATGGAAGTAACTCCCTCCTGAGGGCTAGAAAAGCTGCAGGTCCCTGAGGCGAAAAGCTTTGGAGAAATGTTAGGAAAGGGACGCAAGGAAACTTGCAGAAACCACTGCACTCACGCTACTTCCCTCGCAGGCAGTGTTGTTGGAATCAGGTCACCAGCCCCCTCTCCCGTGAGCCGCCCAGCTGCTAATTGTCAGAGGCAAAGACCTCATCAATGATGTTTAGATATAGCAGGGTTGTGCTCCTTGTTACCTAACGTGCACAACTGTCATTTTCTTTTCCTCAAAAGCCACATCTTTGGAGACTTCCACATGACCAGGACAGCAGGTGACATACTATTGCCCCGCGTTCATACACGTGCCCATCGCTCGACGTTAGGAGCAATGTCCTCTACGTAAAGCATCCTCATGGGTGAAACTTCATTGGAAAATACAGGTATGGATGATAGTCGCACGAAAGTGTTATCACCTGGAAAAAAGAAAAGGCTGACCCAGAGCCCAAATTTAAGAATAATAAAGAAACCAGTTTGTGTAGAAAGGCTTTTTATTTCAAAAAATGTTTTTTTCAAATTCTTGAAATACAGTGTAAAGTACAACATAGAACTATGTCTGCAAGTCAGCTTATGCATGTCATGCCAGTTATTTACATGTAGATATATACAGAGTGCAGATAATTATTGAAACCACACTACAAAATAAACAAAGAGTTCAATAAGATAATTTAGTAGGACTTTGTTAAATATATATAGTTATTGATTGTATATACTTCCCTATTAAAATACCATATAGTATCTAAAGTAGCCCCTATAAACTCTAATACCTCCAAAATTGTCATAAATATGATTGAAAATTGAAACTATCCATGTGCCCTGTTCAGCTGCTTTGCCCATTGCTATAACAGAAACTCTTGTAGTGCTGAAATCACGGTGCTATGTCTAGTGCCAGAACTTTAATGATAATTCCCAGTAAAACACTGCAAAAAGCTCAGATGCAGAATAGCTTTCAGCTGAGATATCCAAGGGTTGAAGCACCATTCCCTATACTTAAAATAACAAGGATAATCCAATGCTTTATTAAATACTGCCACATACAGGACAAGAAAAACAACGCTATCATCTTCAGTGACTGAATTACAACATTGAATTAGTAGCTGTTTGGATACCAAGCACCTTATTAAAACAAAACAAAGCAAACTCCCAAAGCCCGTGCAAAATCTTACCCAAAACAAGAGACCTCCCAACTTGTACTGCAACAGCCTGATCAACAGTCTGACTTTTGCACGAGCAGTAACTGGAAGGGCCGCGGCAGCAGCGGCTGTCAGGGCTGTGGGACCACAAAGAACAAGACTGAACTTTGCCTACAGCTTGACCTCTGGTAATTGAATGATTCATATAGGGCACTCCGCTGAAAGAAAGGATAATGCCA
Source organism: Anarhynchus alexandrinus (assembly GCA_008711295.1). Taxonomy (NCBI): domain Eukaryota; kingdom Metazoa; phylum Chordata; class Aves; order Charadriiformes; family Charadriidae; genus Anarhynchus; species Anarhynchus alexandrinus. Next base: position 150,588 of record VUYV01000288.1, on the reverse strand, counting down.
AGCTGTATCATATGTTACCCCATCAAGAGAATACTCTGTTTGCTTTCTGGGGGCTTCTGGCCAGCAAACCCCCACTATAAATTGCCAAAGGTCTGTCTTTGACTCACTAGAGCTTTGCGAGTTTCCGTCAGTGGAGAAGATCCACCCCAGTCCAGAGGATGCGCTCCCCTACTGGGATTTCTCTTCTTGCTGCTCAATCCAAAATTGCACAAACTGCTGCCTTAGTAAAAGAAGTATGAAGAACGATATGCTTTTTAGTTTCATTGTTTATTCTGATGTAACCTTATTAAGCAGAAAATAGACCAGTGGAGAAATGTAACAAAAAAAAAATAATCCAATTACTTCCATACAATACTTTTTTTGGTTGTAATTATTGTTCTGAACTGCTGAATTTTGCAACTTTTCCTCTCCTAACATGTCTTTCCTAAAGGCATGTTACAATTCAATCCAATTACAGCCAAAGAATAAAGATTAGCACCAGAAAACATTTAAAAGGAAAATAAGTTACTATTACTATCATAGAATAGCGCTGGGCAGCAAATCTGTGCATCTTTTTTTTCCAGAAATAATTGAACAGTGAACTTTATAGATTAGTTAGGGACATAAGTGATAGCTATAGTTTAATTTAGGAGTTTTGTTACATAGAACTCTAAATGCCAAAATATGGCAAGGATATTTTAATACTGAACTCATAGGAATTACACCAAAAATATTTTTTTCATCTTTATCATCATTAATAAAAAGTGTGAATATAAAATATTAATATACTTTACATATTTATCATACAATATATCAGTCCTTCACACTATTATTTTGATTCATGTTGTGCTGCAACATGTATCAAAAGGTTTAACAAAGAAAAAACGTGGCTAATTACGTAAGTTGCAGGTACAGACATTATTTCCACAAGACAAACAGCAATCACAACGTGTAGTCTACCTTGAGTTCTACAGTGATATTTGGAAAAAAACCTGCTGCATCCTTTTAGGAAGGATAAGAATAATTATAATAAAAAATTCCGCAACCTTTGCTTGTAGAGTGAATCTGACTTTCATAAAAAACAGTAAAATCAATACTATGAACTAATTTAATTCAGCTTGCCTAATTTTCTGGTAAGGCACTATCAAGATATTATATCTTCATTTAAACGTTATATGGATTTCTGATCCTTTCCAATTAGCAGAAGGAGTTTTCAGTCAGGCCTGAGAGTATCATCATTAGACAAGCTTTGGTGCTGCCCTCTCCCCCATTTCAGTCTTCAAACAGCTAGTTACCTAACTCTCCAGTTCATTGTACAGCTTCTTGTAGAGATAAACTCCCTCCTGGAAGGTCAGGGAAGAGCTGGGGCATCCACAACCCAGCGGGGAGATTACACAGAAAGTGCTTGTTATGTACCGCAGAGGAGAAGAACAGAAAAAACGTAAAATATTTCAAAAAATGAAAAAAAACCTACTCATCCCACTGAGAGTGAGTGGTTAACTGTAATTAAGAACGGGCATAACCTTTTTCAGACGGATATACCACTTTAAAGCTAAGCTACCTTAAAATTATTTATGTGATCGTCATGGCTTCAAAAGAAGGGTCTGAAAAAGTGCAGTCTTACAGAGGAAAATACAGATTTGTTTTGTGAGCAGCAGAACGAATGGGATCCAGTTTCTTATGAAGTTGTCTACCGCAATTCAATTTTGTGTCTAATGTGAGACGAATGCATGGGAACAGACAGAACACCTCTCCTCCACAGGGATTCCTCCGAGTCTTCCTACAGCCTTTCCCTCAGCACTTACAGACTCCACTTACTTAATCTGCAACTGAATTTTGCATTTTTACAAAACTTTTAATGAACTTAGCATCTTTGAATCCCCTAGCTTGCACTAAGATCAGCTGATTTCAAAACACAATGCTGGAGAATACCCAGACATATACATAGGCTGTAAGATTACCTAAGGTTAGCTTTTCCCCTCTTCTTTTTAAATCAGGCTAAAGCAAAGCAAAGCAGAGCAAGCATTTTCTATTTCACTGTTCCTCAAGAATTTCACAACAATTAAATTCCTCCTAAGACGTATAAGAGGTCATTGAAGGATGTTCAGCAAAGGTCCGTTTGACAGTGACCTCAGTGCAATAGACAGAAGTGTTTTTTTCCCCAGACCACTGCATTTCTGTGCCTGGGTGAGAGGCGTGCTGGGCCTCCAGTCTCGGCTCAAAGCTCTGCCTCCCCTTCTGCTCCTTTTTGCCTGCAGCAGCGCTCCTGGGAAGGTCACCAGAGGTAAGCTTTTTGACATCCTGCAATTCTTGGATTGTGAAATACAGCAAAACCACATCCAAAACCATGTTGATCTTCTCAGGGTAGAGAATCTTCTCATGGTAGTTTCAGGCATAGCTTACACTAAGAAATCTTGGCTTACCTTAAAAATAAGAAAGGCTCAATCTGATGAGAAAAGACCTTCACTTCCTTTCCCATCTGCTCTGGGCAAATTAGATGAGCACACACATGTCTGCCTCCACTGCCTGTGACAATGTCTGGAACAACCCTTCATCACAATGCGCTGAACACAGGCTGGTCTTAAGGTGAAGTGAAACATGATTTGGGACTTAAATGAAACTGTTTAGAGTGAAGAAAGAACCAAGATCACTCAGTCACTAATTCAAGGGCTCTGTCCTCAACTGCCTGCAGTCAGTCTTACCCAGGCTCCCCCTTCCCCGATCACCACTTGATACTTTAATTAGCAAGAGGAAGGATCCTGCCAGCTTTTTCCATCAGCCTGAATTCCAACACAGAATTGCTCTGCAGACAGCATGCACTACATACGAATAAAGAAGGTTCTGATGTGTTTCTTTATGTTGGCAATAAATATTATTTTCTAATTTAAACAAGAAAAAGGCTATGGAAAGAAAAAAGAAGCAATTAAAAGATTACTGATGTTTTTAGTACTAACAGTTCTTCCTTAAACTTTCTAGAAGTAGTGTACAACTTAGAAATCAACAGAAGACGTATACATTGATTTCTGTTACTGAAGAAAGAACTAAGCCTTGATAGGTCTATGAAATGATGAATTCCTTCTGTAGCACTAATCCTGAAGAATTACTGATATGGAGCTTAAATATCTTGGTTTTCAATCGGGCATGGCAAGTAGCCAAGCAAGCAGTGCATGTTCTCCCTCAAGGTGTGCAAGAAAGATGCTCAGATTTAAAAAGCTGCTTATGGTTTTGGGGTTTTTTTGAGTTCTTTTTTTTTTTTCCCCCCAATCTTATCAGGAGCAATTGATGGGTCTCTACAAAACTTTTGAAAAGTAAGGCTTTTTTTATTCTGTGGAAGGGGAAAATCAAATAGCTTAGCAAAAGTCAGGAGAAGTAATACTAAGTACTTTTATTGCTACATGGAGCTTTCAGCATTCATAGCTTATAAAATTAGCTACTTCACAGGCCATTTGTCTTATTTGCAATGGAAAAAGTTGGAAAAGGACTTGGTTACAATTTATCTCAGGTTTCAAAACATACTGCTGTTTTTCACTGCTTACTTCACATTACTACCAGTCATTCCAGATTCAGCATCTCCTTGTTTTCTACAGATGTTGTTATGAGATACACCGAGAATATTGTCCCAATGATGGGTATCATAGAAATAAAAGCTGTTAATATTATCTATACTGATATAGAAAGGAGCAAATAAATCTAAGAAGTATTTGAATGAAACATTCATTAAACATATTTTGAATGAGCACTTATTGCTCAGGCAGTGTATAAACTGATTTCTTTATCAGTTGCATAAATTCTATAACATACTATAATCTCAATGACTAACAGAAGTTCAAACTTCTGATTTATGGAAAACTCATTTCTTATTTGAAATTATTAGGACTGATTTAGAATCAAGTTTTCTAAGGGAGAATTCAGATCACAATAGAAGCATTACTTACATTATGAAAAAAAAGACAATTTTCCATATTAAAAACTATATATTGCAAGAAATGTCATAGAGTGCATTGCCTCTAAATTTCACACTTCCTAGGACCTGAAGGTCTGCAGCTAAATGGCAACTTTTTTGATTTTATTGCTCTAGTGTTCCTTACCCATAAAAGAAGAACAGAACAACCTTTTGCAAACAATGGAAGTTATTTAAACAGAGTACCGTCTTCAGTACAGAAACTGTTAACTGTTTCATTACATTCTGTTCCGTTGATAGGGAGCTGTGTAACCTGCAGCTGCAGTATCTGAAGGAAATCTACCACTCAGCTAACGGGCTGATGCCATATCTGTGTCAGATAAAAATCATAGTGCTTATTATTTGTTACCATGGATACCATGAAGATATTGCTGTCCACTAAAGATTACTAGAGGAAGACAACATAATTCTCAGGAACGAGTCCTGTTTTGCCTTCATAAGTTGCTTTTAACCAGCCTGGTTCCACTGATGGATACACTGCAAAAAAAAAAACAACAGCCAGACAAATAAAACATATTTAAAATAAATTAACACTGTTAAAATATCCTATATATGGTTCATATATTTATTTAGACAGTATTTATTCAAAAGCAACTGAAAAATTAGGGCAAAAACTGAGTTGAAAATGCAATTACATTCTTATTTTGTGGATACAAGTCAGTTTTTTGGATTTTTTTATGTAAAGGGAGAACATAAAACATATCTTACCATTGGAAAATATTGCCCCCTGTGGGAAAGACAGCTCATGACTGTGCTCAGCCTTACAGGAATACATGGCTTTTGCTTGCCTGAAAGAAAAAAAATCCAGGCTTGCAATAAATGAGACAACAAGGAAAAACGTATAAAGAAATGAAATTAAAACCTGGGAAGAGTAGAAATAATCAGTTGCCCAAATTCAGGATGGTAATGACTAGTTACACAGTAGTTCAGAGGAGTAGAATGATAGCAGACAGTAACTCCAAGCTTACTGGAGTTAACAAGCATGTTATTGCAGAAAAGAGACCAATATCCTACTTAGAGGTTTAAAGAGGTATATAATTGATAACATTTAAGAGAACTCATTCTAGTTGAAGTTGTCATTCAAATGAATACTGACTCGAGCATACTGCTTGAAGCAGGTGATGGACTGCCTGGAGACAATTCCAAATTGATCATTGAAGGTCTAAAAACATGACTTGTGGGAAATATAGTTGATCCGTTTACAGAAGAAAACAATGCACAGAAGGCAAATATGAGACAAAAAAAAGGAGAAATCTGTTCTCCAGGCTGACTGCAAAAAGGACTTAAATAAATTTAAATTGCAGCAAGGGAGATTTAAATTAGGTGTCTGGGGTGGGTTTCAGCTTCGGCCACCTAAATCTAGACGTCTATAAATAACCTACATGCCTAGCTCCACAGAGCTTCCAGGCCTGGCTTCTGCTACAGTAGATGCCTACTTCAGAGTGCAATGAATGGCTCACCAGGTTCCACTGCCTCTAGTAACACCTTCAACGAAATACTTCCTTAAATAATACTTGACATAAAGACACCTATAGATAGGCAGTTAAGTTTATGTCTTATAATCTGTATCTGGAAAACCCCTCTATTTATTAGAATAGTGAAGCACTGGAACTGCCAAGAATGGGAGAATCCCCAAATTGAAGAATTCCTGTTACCAAAAATTCCTTGAAAAACCCCCTAATTTAAAAAAGCCACTACACAGATATCTGTAAAAGAACTAGTTAGACATATAATGATTCTATCCCAGAGGAGGACTCATTAGGTCACCTCTTGATATGGCTTCTAGCACTGTGATTCTGCGAAATACAAAATGAAGGACTACGCATAAAGACGGAAATTCGGAAATGGAAATTCCATTCTCTCTACATTCCTGCACTTTACCTAATACCTTTCCTTTAATTTATATACACAAAGCAATTTTTATACGATCCATCAGTTTTTTTCTGAGTTTCTTTAAACTTATTGGAAACCCACATTATAACAAATGAAGATGAACTTGTTGATTATTACACCTTTGTATGATGTGACAGGGCATTACTGATTCAGGTTTCCTTCCAGCCAGGATCTATGTCAATGACCCAGTATGCGACCTGTGGTGAAATTTAAAATTTCTAGCCTACTTTTTGAGAGAGTGTATATGCGAGTGACATGTAAGCTATTTTGTCTTTCCTCCCAAAATAGGCAGATAACAGAGTTGCAAGTTAGATTAATAATAGTGACACATCATAAGTAATAGCATAAGAAGTCTGTTTTATTTTGTGTACTGCCAGTGGGACCCATGGAACTTCACCTTTGGAGTTCCACACCCCCCTGGTGAGGTTAAGCAGGCACAGACTTCCTAAAGGGAGCAGAGAGCATCCCTCTACCCTGGCCTCATACCCTGGTGCCAATCAGTACTAGCACACCATCGTTCATCTGAATCTCTAAAAGGGTATGAGTGGATGGACATATTCCCAAGTTTGTATGTGTAACCTTTCCAGAAATGATCTCTCCCTCTGAGGAAAATGTTCTGAAGCTGATTATGACTACACCAAGTGGCGTGTTTTGCCTTCATCTTAAGTGAAGAAATGACTCATCAAGGGTTAGACTCTCAGGCTGAGATTTCCAGAGGAGGTCAAGAATTTTGAGTCGTGCCATTGATATCCAAGGGCACTTTATTTTCCGAATGCTGAAAACATTTCTAACTCTCAGTACCATCATTCTGGACACATCCCCACTGCTAACTAGAACAGCATGAGCACTGGACCCCTGTTTGTCTACTTTGCTTAAATGTTAGTTTGCTTTCTGGCTGGTGTAGACTGCTTTGTTCAGCATTTTTCCAAGACAACTCCTTGGTGCCTACTGTTATGAAGAACTTGCCATCTATAGTTGACAAGACAGGTGTGAAGTTTCATTACTCTACAGAATACATCCAAATTTATACATAATAATCTACATAATATATTCTAAAATATACAGAGGGAGATTAGAGTACTTTATCAAAGGTCACACATGAACTAGAATTGAATTCTTTAATCTCAAGATTTTTCCTCCAAGTCAATATAACAAAAAGCACTACAGATGTTCTGACTATACTGACCCAGATCGGTAACAGCCTGACAAAACAGCTCTTTCCTGTGTGGCATAATCATGGATTTTACACATATAAACCAGTACAGTAACTGTTAATAATGATTATAGTTGCAATGAATTTAAGATAATCGATAATGAACTTACTAAAGCACAGGGATGATTTCAAACCTGATTTTAATTAGTGGCATAACTATCAAGCCAGTTTCCCATGGTAAGAATGGGGCATCTGAGTAATACTGTGACAAAAGACATTTAAGGCAATAATAACACAGAACAGCAATATTTAAATGTGAGGCAGAATTATTTAAGTTATTCTTGAAATATGACATGCTGGTTTTTAGTGCCCTTAAAAAAGTTAAGAAAAATAAATGCAATTTTCTCCTATATTCTCTTATGGCTACTAAGCTATTCTGTTTTCAGCTTCTAATTTTACCCAATCCAAGTATGTTTACCTTAAAAGTAAAAAGAAGATAAGAAAACATGGACTCTGACTTGCTAAATTCTGGAAAGAGAAAGCTTCCCAGCATTTGACATTTACTGAGATACACAAACACAAGGTACAGAGTTCTCAGTTTCTCCAAAGCTCAGGAATTACAGGATTCTTCCTACCACTTGGCTCCTGACAGAGTAATTACATCCCAATGTTATCTAGAAACTGTGTGTGATGGTATAATCAGAGACAGATTCTATGAATATTTACTCATAACTCTGGAGCAATTTTCAAGCCCCTGGTTAGCGCCTCCACACTTGATTTGATTACTTAGGTTCTCTTATTAGTTATTACTCATTTGAACCCTAACCAGCTGGAAGCATTAGCAATGAAAAGGGCTTGCAGGTTCTTGGGCAATTTTTTTTTGTGTGATTATGAAAATGGACAGCCTTAATGCTCTCCTCCCTAAAAACAAGGCTGTTTGTTAAAAAGCATGTGATAACATCACCATGATCTATTCTGGTTCTCTTAAAATGATGCTAATAATCTGAGTAGAGTGTGATTCAGGTTGTATAGTGCAGAGAAAGAAAACAACTTCAGAAAATGGTACCCACATTTCCTAGACGTTCCTTCTTTCCACGACTCCAGATGAGAAAAAATGTATCATCTTCCCTTTCCCTGCTTTTTATTACATTTGTTTTGAGCCCATAACAATAAACTTATGCTGGCAGTCAAAGGGTCAGTATGCATCAGACGATAAACTACTTTGCTTGACTACATGCAGTCAACGACACCTGATGCCTTTTAAATAATAATAATAATAATAATAATAATAATAATAATAATAATAATAAAAATAATAATCTACTAATTATTATTACTATTATTATTATTTTAAAAGTTATAAATAAGTGTTAAAAATATGCTCCTGCCCTAATGTGTTTTCAGTCTAGCAAGACAAAAACAGAAGCCAGAGGAGGAATGAATGAGGGAAAACACATGAATCTCTCTCAGATGACTCATCAGTTAATATTATGCTACAGGAAGAAGAAAGGTTTATAGACTCCTGGAGATGGCAGACATACAGCCAAGCTTGACTGAGTAGAAAACACTGGGCTGGGTTGGGCAAGGCATTCCAGGTGTTTAAGGAAACGCAAAATATAGCATGAAAATAAAAACAGAAGAATGACTGGCAAAGGATATTTAATGATATGGTTGGGAGGGGAGCATGGGTCTACAGGGCTTCATACTGTCAGCCTACACCTAAGTCCCAGCCCAGCACTTGATCCTGCTGCCAAGCCATAGCTGTTTGCTGTCACCAACTCCTCCTTCCCACTTTTCTAAGTATTCTTTTCTAATGAAAATCCTTCTCCTTATGATACGGTTTCTCACTGTATGTGAGAAACTTATTGACTTTCTTTGTACCTCTAAATCAAAGTCAAGAAAACAGAGGCAGGGATTATGCGTTGGTGCACTTTTGTACAGAAGCTGCAATGAGGAGACCACAGGACTTACTAACACTGTTGGATAACTGCAATATTTGTGAAAGCAGTAAGAAAACTCATTTTCCTCTTTCAAGTGCATACTAGATTAGCAATAGGGATTGGTCTCAATGTAGACAGTAGCTTAATACCACAGTCTGGGAGATGGATGATTAATAAACTTGAAGTCAGGAGACAAGGAAAGGGAAGACTGAGAAGTCAAAGTAATTCTGGAATTGGAAAAAGAGAGCACAGGTTGGACAGGGCATAACATTTTGGTCTTCCCTGTCCAATCCTAAAACATGCACTGTGGCCTCGCATTCTCTTTCTGATTAAAAGAAATCTGTTCAAACTGGTAGTGCTATGGGGGCATGTACTCATATCTACAAGGAGAGAAAACAGTCAGGTCAAATAATGCCCCAGCATTAAAAAAGGGACAGACACACACTCATATTAGAGATACTGCATTATACAAGGTCAGAAAGCAGGGTTGCCAAGATTACTTGGAAGAAGGAATTAAGTAAGACCGGGCCACTGTGGTGGTGAAGCATCGAGTACAAATTATCTGCTGAAATACACACGACAATGTGAGACTGCAAAGCCATATAGGTACTTTTGGTCCGTCTGCTATACAAATGACCACAACAGGCAACAGATGCTTCAAGTAGGAATGAAGCTATTTTGCAAAACTAGTTATTTTTAGCAGGGTAAATTACCCCTGCACAGAGTACAACACTATGTTGACTTAAGTTTTTTTGGTATCAAACCAGACAGTTTAAAAATAGTTTAACTGTCTTACACTCTGGCCTGCATATATTCATTAGATAATAGAGTTATGAACTCAGAAGGCCTTTCTACTGCATGGATCAAGATGTAATTACCATGATTTCCAGATACTTCAGGCAAAAGAAGACTATCCTAAAGCTTTAAATCAGCCTTCATGTTTGTAACATGCATGAGAGGTAAAGAAAAGCTGGCTCTGAATTGCAAAATCTTACTCATACTTGAGCAGCACTGTAAGAACAACTGAGCTACTTCTTATTTCTTCTTCATTTTGCCTGCTGTCCTCTCGTTTTCCATTCTCCTTGTTACTGTTGCTCTTCTGCTTTCTTAGGAAGGCTGAAGTAGAGTAGCTATTAAGCCTTTCAGCGTTTTCGGCTTTGTTATCTGCTCTCCATATCCATTATCAAACTGCTACATTTTTCCTTTGTCAGGTTTTTGCTTCTTACATGCTTTTTATATACAGATACATGTGGCACAGACTCCGAGGGAATAACAGGGGAGAGTTTACAAGAAGGGAGCAACACAAAATAAGAGAAGGAACAGTGGTGGAGGTGAAATGATGCAGGACTGGCGAAGCACCCATCACTCTTAGCTTAGGGCACTGGCTTAAGAACATTCCAGTCTCTTCATTTATATTTTTCTCCTTTAAATTAACGCCCTGCTGTTTTCATCTCTCTTTCCCTCCTGCCACTTTCTTTTTGGTCACCTTACAGTTCATGTACTACACAAAACAAGAACAGCCTTGATTCACGTAAGCTGCTTCTCTTGAACAAAACCAGCGGGCCTTTACAGGTCAGCTTTCTCTTTCTTGCCCCTGCTAGATCTGTCAGAGAGGACAGCCATATTCCACTGCTGCACGTCTCAGCACATGTTGGCATCTTCATTTACAGCTGTGCTACTTTAGATTACTATTTTTGGATTAATGGATTAACATTTTTTCTTTCCTATCACTTGACAGTTCCAGTAAGCTTGACAGTTCCTGGTATCAGTGAGTAAACTGATGGACAGAACCAAACATTCTGTCTCAAAGAACTAGAAATGCAGGGACAGTGAAAAGAGAGACAGACTTTTTCCCACATCTATTTATTTGTCTATAGGCTGGTTAGTAATGTATGGAAGACACTGCTTCCTAGATGAACACTTACCAGAACATTCTAATTTAACAGAAGAATGAATTAAATCCACTAAATAAACGCATGCATTTGTAAAGGAAATGGAAATAGTCCTGCTGCACACTAGCAAGAAGAAAGGGGAACAGTTTCTCCAGACAGAATAGCCAGATTGGCTGGTATTCTCTGTTAGATTTAGTTTTCTTCTAGAGCAAGGATGAGTTTAATAATCCAGGCAAAAAATTTTGCATGCCACATGATGCCGTCCAAAAGACACAGAACAAAGCTCCAACACTTCTATTTCACTCTTTGAAGCCAGCAAACCAGAAAGGATTTGACAAATTGTTAAATACTATGAAGCACTTACCGTCCTGAAGAAACTTGTTTAAGTGAACCAGCACTTTCAAACAACTGGGCTCTTGCAGCCACTCTGAAAATAAAGCACCACCTTGCTTTATACTCTGCCCATTAATAAAACACACAGACTAAAGTAACTTTAATTACCTAAAGATATGGACACATTTTTAAAAATTGTTTTAATTATTCTTTTAGAGAAGCAAAGGAAATTCAAAAGCTGAATTTAAGTCCCTATTCAGCAGAATTCTTAAGGGCATAACCTAATTGGAGCCTGATTTCCACATGCTCCAGTGCCTTGCTAAGTCAGCAAGGGAAATCTCAACACCCTGTATTTAAAATACTCTTCATGGATGGCCAATAGATATATTGGAAATGCTTTTAGTGCCAGTCTGTCACTATCATGCTGGAACTCTGAGCTGTGCAGGATTCTCTGTTTAAGACACAGCAGTCTGTGAAATGACTACAGTGTTCCCTTCCAGTTTAAAAAGTGGAGAGGCTGAATGGAGTTCTGCAGTATTTGGAGAACTTCTTGGTGCTCTGCAAATCTGGAAAACACTTGTTCATGGGGACAGAGAATTTCTGAGTCAAAGTCAGGATTACAGCAAAGACTTTTTGACTCTTAAGTTTGTGCTAAAAGCACTGAGAAACATTGCTAACCCACATCTCAATGAGCTAGATCATAACCTCTGTTGCTTAGAACTATCTTCCTTTCAAATACTCCCCCCCGCAAAAAAAAACCCAAACGAACCGTTAGAAAAAAACAAAGATATCAACTATTTAACAGGCAGCAATCGAAGACATTTCAGAGTGCAAGTTTGGGTGTTTTTTTTTCCTTTCTCCAATTTTGGACTTGCACAAATAAGATCTGATGATCTTCTTGACATAACAACATGGACAGTAGGTAGCATTTATGCTCCTTGAAACATTAACTTCCAGAACAATCAGAGATAATAATACTAATCACTTTCCAAAGATACATTTGTTCATTATAGACTTTATTTGTAGTCTAATGAAGTCAGTGGGAGTCTTCCAACTGACTTCAGCAGACTTTGTGCTGTGTCTCCTTTGTTTACAATTTTAATGAAGCAAGATAAATAATTCACAAATACAGAAATATTCAAATCAAGTATTCATGGATGCTTTTTCAACTACTTATGTAGCTCTCTGGGATCATTTTATAGTAGGAAATAACGTAACAACATGAATCTCCCCAAAGGGCCTTGATGACTTACACAGATCCTGGTCTTTGATAGCCATTACTTGATGCAGTATCTAATCTTAATCTCCTGCACATTTTGGGAGGCAAATCAGGGTTTGGTGGACCCTTTGGTGTATCTTTGGTATCTGATGAAGATAAGCTCTGTATAGATCCAGTGCAGCTTTTGTTACCTAAAGAAAACAACCAAATTATAGGGAATATTAAAGCTTATTTGAAGTTGTTTCACAACATGTGTAGCATGCAAAGCAAAGTTTTTGTTGTTGTTGTGTTTTGTTTTGTTTTTTAAAGAGGCAAAATAGGTAGAGAAAGTACTTACTAAGACAGAGAAGAAACAGCCTTTCAGGTAGAAAGCCAGGAGAAAAGGACCAACAGCAGGAATGAACAAATGACATTAAAATTGTGAAGGCTAAAAAATTACATTGTACTTAAATGGCTAGATAGTACATTCACTAAAAAGTGACAATAAAACCAACATTTATAAAGCAGCACACTGCACAGAATTGTAGAAAAAAAATCATGTTGGAAGGGATCTTGGGAAGTCATCTAGTCCAAATTCCTGCTCAAAGCAGCATCTACTGTGAAATCAGACCACATTAATTTGTAAGAATTAATATTTCTAGTATCCATAGAACTTCATGCCATTTAGAAAAAATACTTAGGAATTGATAGTTTTGAGTTGCCTAAAACAATTGCTACGGTAACTTGATAAAACAAATCTATAGCTGTACAGACTGTATAGCAGACAAAAAAAGTCCTTTTAATGAATACAAGGTATGGCCACATGTGTCCTTTAAGCTGATCTATCTGTGGACTGCTGCCTTCTTTGCATATATATTCTGCAAGACAACAACTGCATCTACTTGGTGTTTCTTTATTTCCAAGAACAACAGATATTTAATAATGCTTTGAAAGCTGTCATAATATAAAGAGATCCCCAAACAGAAAACCAATACCTATGTTATTAATATTTTAATTATATGGTATTATTCTATAATATAAATTATTGTTATTATTCTATGTTATTAATACTGTTAATATAAGATGAATTCATATCTGGAAGTCTTAGGAAAAAGCTTGTACACTCCATGGAGGGCAGAGGGGAGAGAACTTTCTTAAACTTTTAGGACTTTGCACATAACCACATATCTACCCTATGTGTACTTGTATTACTATTGACAGCTCAGTGGCAAACTCAGCAATTCCACTCAGTCCACTGGAGCTCATTGTTTCAGTGTCTGCTGGTAATCTTCATAATCCGAAACACTTCAAATATACTGATTTCAAGAAGGTGTTTCTTCTGAAGTCATTTCCACATAGCTGTCAATATTGTGCAATATCACTGCATGTAATCACAGAGATACAGCAAGGGTTCACAGGCGTTTCAGCTAACAGCATTTAGCAGAACTGTCTAAACGAAGAAGCTTCTCTGTCTTGTAAGAAGCCTTGTCTACAGGCTTATTTGGGACACAGGTTCAACTTAGGTGCTCTGAGCATGTTCTTTGAAGCAGCATTCTTCTTTGATTGAACAGGAAGACTGGTGTCCGAACTTGTGCACTGAAATTGGATTCCTAAAGTTGGGTTTGCAAACTTGTGGTTGTTCTTACACATCATGTCCATATATAGGACCATTCAGCCATAATCTTGTGTTCTTGTGTTCAAGGTAATCTACTTGCAGTACTGGCCAACAAACCATGCAAGTAGGGCAGAATGAAGCAGCCATTCCATTAGCAGGGTATCAGACATACATTTCATGCCAGGGATTATCTTTTTATCCCATCTGTCCAGTCCTGTATCAACTAAAGGCACTGACGGTAAAAACCTTAACTAAAAAAAACAAACCAAAATAAGCCACCTTTCCTTCAGTCTCCTATTTCAGGCAATTTAAGAGATGCAGTTGTCAAAAAAAAAAAATATTAAAAAGCAGGCACACCGACAAGGAGTGAAAAAACTGTTATTTACTAAATATGTTAAGCCTAGTGCTTTTTTAATTTAAATGCTAGCTTTGCTCAGTAGGTCATGTTCCGAGGATTCATTCCTTTGATACAGTGATAAACCACAGCTACCAACTCTTCTTATAAACCAGCAATCTCTTTATAAGTCCGTGGTCTAGATGAGGCATAGCAGGATAGAGAGTAGTCTAAATTCTGAGAAACACTTATATCTTTTAAGCTGTATGAACTGTACAGGTAACAAACAAAGCGATTATGTCAGAAGCAATTTGAAAAATGAAAGCATATACCACAAAAATTGAAAAAATAAAGAAAAAAGATTAATTAATATCATTAACTTTCAGATGCAGCTCTTGTTTTCTATGTGTCACAGTAAACACTGATGTCCTTAAACAACTTTGGAAATTACCTTCAGCTGATGGAATTGATCTAAGGGAAGATGCTGAAGACCTTTTCAGCCCAGACAGACTGTAAGAACTCTTTTTGGTCAGGTCTGTTGGTGGAGAGGCATTCTCTGGTCCAGTGACAGAAGCTACACTTTGGCAGTCTGACTCGACATCTGTTTTGGTTGCATCCTCCTTTGATGAGGATTCCGGACTTGTAGTCCAGAGACCTGAACTCTTCTGGCCATTAGAAGAAGGGGGAGAGGCAATCCATGGAATCCCTACTGATTTCTCCCTGGGCTGCGAGGGCGCGCATTTGGTGGTGCTGTTCTGCTCAGAGGAGTGAGAAGAGAGAGATTCAATGCTGCCCATGGGGGTGCTGTCTGGGCTACTGCTGTACGAGTCACCTAGGGAGGAATGAGGGGAAGGGAGAGAGAGAGAAAAAAATTTTACATTTGCTAATCATGCACATTTCTCTCATGCCACCTTTAGCCCCTTGTACCTTACTTGTCATCAAATTCATTAATACATGGTTTCAGAGGCTCTTAAGACAAAATATCTATTTAGTTACTGCAAGTTTCACACATATTTCTATCTTTAACCTGGAACAGCCGCCTTTTGTGGCTATTTCTTTAGAGTTGATTAAAATAATGGGCTACAGGCTAAACTATTTCACACAGAAGTCTGCATTTTAAAAGAACTGCCTACAATACAAATAATCCTTAGAAAATTCAACAGTTACAATGTTGCGATATCTTTGTGGTGAGTATCTTGCTGGATTTCCATGGTAAGGCAAATGTTGTGGTGCCCAAACCATGACATTGTCACACTTACGTTCTTAAATGCATGACTATTGTCAGCAGGCACAAGAATTAAGTTTTACTTTGGTTAGCAAGCTGCTGAGGATCTCTGCAGTCTCTGTAAGGCTAGTCCATCAGTCTACCTATAGATATCC
This sequence comes from Anarhynchus alexandrinus, assembly GCA_008711295.1. Taxonomy (NCBI): domain Eukaryota; kingdom Metazoa; phylum Chordata; class Aves; order Charadriiformes; family Charadriidae; genus Anarhynchus; species Anarhynchus alexandrinus. The sequence goes on along the minus strand of VUYV01000288.1, from coordinate 134,910 downwards.
TATTTTCTGCGTCGTCATACCTATCATGAAATATCTGTTCTGCAGGACAACAGTTCATTCCTTTATTTGCAACCTGAATGTTGAACATTTCATGAACTTCTTTAATTAGATTTATATTAGACAAATTTACCTACCTACATAAAAATCTTTTTACTGATTTTGTTAGCAATAATCTTTTGCAACAAAAAGCAGGAATATCCTAAAGAAATCTGCTGATGACATAAAGGTAGGAACACTTGTCAGAACTGAGGAAGGACTGGCCTATAATACAGTGAGGAATGAATTATTCTGAAGATTGGATTCAGTCTAGTGAGTTTCTAGTTGGATTTTTTTCCCAAAAGCTAGCAGATGTAATTCACAAATTTTACAAGAAGCAGAGAATGTATATTCTTCAACCATACAGTATTATAAGATATCAACATGATACAGCTGCTTTTGCCTCCAAATGTTTCAATATCCTTGGCAACAAGTAACCATAACCACACACAATACTACAGATGAGGTGCCTTGCATAGGGAGTGGATCTGACAACAGTAAAGTGAAATATTCTGTCCACTTCTGGCCAGAATTCTGGTATTCCAGATTAGATTGTCCCCCATCTTGCCCCTTTACAGACCATTAGTCCCTTGAAAATTGCAAGACTGACTGAAGCCTAAACTTCTCAGATGCGTTTTCTAGAGTTTTCTATCATTCCCTACCGTTTGAAACCTCCATCTAATTTTCTCATGCCGTACAGAATTCCTTAATTTATTGCAATATAGTTAAGTGTCTGCGCTTCATTTAAATGAAGACTTAAAAACATCAAGTACCTTCAGAAATTGCTACTGCCAGAAGCCAAGGCTGTCTTGCCTGTCTCTGGCCACACCTAGAGGTACTTGGCAAGGAACTCCGCTTCTGCCTCAGCCTTCCAGGTACAAGCGAGATCTTAACTGGAACTGTGCTGAGCCTGAGGTAATAAGCAAAGCACAAGTGGAGTGCTCTTGGGTCAGACCTAGTTCCAGTCAAGCTGCCAGCACAAGACGTGTCTCAATGAAGAAGCATGAGCTTGCATATGTTCTGCAAAATACTTGCGCAGAAATGTCCTTTTTTATGCTGGTGTTCATTCATTGCAGTTACATAGTGAAAAACAGTTCAACCTTGCCCAGTTTGTCCTCTGGTGAATGTAACTGACGGTTCCTCTGTAATTTCTTGCTCAGGATCCCATGCCATTCACACTGGCAATGGAGCGTAGGCAGCTATTGCTCCCATTTAGCATTTAAACTATCACTGGCTGGAATCATGTAACATAAACCTATGGAAAATGCAGCACCTGTGCACGAGTATACTGAGGATACATTTCCTAACATTACAGACTTAAGAATTACTACAGATCCTCAAGAACAGATGTACATTAACTATGGATTAATTTACTGTACCAGTTTCATGTAAATCTCCTTGAGGAACCAAGGGCGACAGAAGTTCTTTTTGAAGACTTGCAGTAGTGGAACTGTTAACTTAATCTTTGATAAAGTTTTGATACTTCTTACTGGTATACCCAGTAAGTAAAAAAGTGATGGCCCACTAGATGAAAATGAATGAAGTGAAACTTTATAATAGTCACATCTACATGAAAATGCATAAGCATTCTAAGCAGCAATTAATTATAAATATCACTCCCTGCTATTAAACAGTAAGCCATATGATAAACATACTGTTTCTCTCCAAAGTATTCTAGTTTGTTTCTATTCCAGAAAAACTAAGAAAGTTTCAGTGGTTTTGGCAACCTAGGCAGTGGCTGACTTTGAACCAATGACCACCATTTCACACATGTGAAAAAAGCCAAGTAATGGTTTTGATCTCCTTACCTTGAGTGAATTACATTTATTACAGGAGGAGAGGAAATATTCTATTTAGTTTCCCAACCTTAACAATTATCTTAAAAGCAAATGAGATGAACTTCATATAATGAAATTCTGAGTTTCAAAGTAGACTACATTTAGATTAGAATACTAAATCTACATCTAAATGATTTTTGAACAACGTATACAATACAAAACTTGCCTAAAACAAAACATCCCTCCTCATCTGAGAGAAGCAAGGAATGCAGTGAGTCAACAGTGCGGTTGTGACTCACAGAGGTTAAAAAGTTGACCATCTGTTACGCTTGTAATTATTGGAATACAGTACTTATTGGATATTATTCAGGAAAGTTAAAAGACAAGACATAAGAAGGAAGATAATGAGTCAACATGGACAAACTTACTGTCAGGATCTGCTAGACATGGTGTATATCTTCCTTTGGGTTTACGTGAACCTGTGGAGAGACAAATTGCTCTCGTTCTTCTTGAACCTGATCGGGACTGAGGTTGGGGAAGAGGAATATTGGGGTCTGGTGCAGTATGAAATATCTGCATGATTAAAAAAAAAAAAAAAAGAAGGGAAAATAAATGACATACACAATACAGGTACTCTTACACTTCCATTATTAATCCATTTGTTTTCCTCACCACTGCACCTGAAATTAATGCTGTAATAGTCTCACACATTACAAAAGAGTAAATTCCAGAATATAAACTTTGTTCTGGTCTTATTTTACAATCCAAGAACCACAATACTGAGCTGTACTTAAAATTTATTCTAATATAAAATATAAATATAAATATATTTATATAAAATATAAATATATTTATAAATAAGTATATTTATATAAAATATAAATATACTAATACAAAAATAATTTTATTTTCTAAACACTGGTTAAGAAGTGCTTAACAATCTAAATTGTGAAACATACAATACATGTTTACAACTAACTCCTGCCCAAGAAGTAATATATTTTTAAATAATGTTATGAAAGGATTGAATTTTTTCTGTGTTCCCGTGAAAGCTTTTGTATGTCACAGAAACCTGTTACAGTCATAACTTATTAAAATCCAGTTTGTATCTCAGAAAAACACTTTATTTTGCCAAATATGTCAAGTTTGATGAGGAACATACTTATGTTCAGAGCATCTCCTGATTTTTATCTTTTACATCCCACTGGTACCACTGGTCAGTTTTGCACTTCATTACTGCAGAAAAACCTAAAATTTTGAGGGTATCTGACTACTGAGATCTGACACAGGTGCACATAAGCTTTTGAAGAACTCTTTGCTGATAAGCATGGCAAGCTTGCCAGCAAGGACAATACAGAAAGTCCAGTAATTTGTGACTTTCATTTGTATCACCTGTTCTGCAATATCCAAGACATGCAGTAGAGGTCTTGAAAGACCCTAAAAACCCATTTGGATACTTCTAGTAAAAATGATAATTGCCTTGGAGGATGACTAAAGCAAAAAATATAACGAAAAGGTTTGCATGTCTTTCTGCCAGATGTCCTTCCTTCTTCCCTTATTCCTCCTAGTGAGGACTGTAAACTCTACTGAGTATCTTTTAGGGCATCCTGTGGAAGGAAGTGGAATTAGTTCCATGGAATTGAGGAGAGGTTTTACAGACAAAGGTTGCCTATTCAGTTAAGCTACTGAAGGAATCAGAAGTGTCCAGCCTCCACAGTGTAGAGAGGGCTAAATGTCGTAGGTTAAATACCATGCAACGCCAAAATACATCTCTGCAAGGATTTCTGAATACCCCATCAACAGGGCACTGCCAGAAGAGGATGAAGTGAACAATGAAAAGATACCTCCATGACACTCATAGAAGTGGAAGAAAGCAAATATAATTCTATGGTAGAAAATACTTTAATGGACGTCTTGAGATGTTCCTGAAGTACTGCATTAATTCTGCATTAATTCTGCATTAAGCATTAGTGTGTAGCACATCAATATAAAAATATGTCTGTAGACAGAGAAATAGAGCACGGGTGATTGTGCTTGTGCAGCCATGGTCTTTGTATTGAAAGAGCTGTAATTTTCTGGAGGGGAAATTCAGTGTTGGAAACATATATATGTTTTGGAGTTAGAGGCCAGGATGCTATCAGTATCATACTAAGTTTGAGGAGTTCCTATGAAATATAACTAATGATACGAAGCAGCACTGTCAGTATTTACTGACCAACCAGTGCAGGGGATCCTGTTATTGACCAGGAACTGCCCCTTGGCTGAGTACCGTGAAATGGAAGAAACCCAAAGTTTTTTCACTTTGTTTTGTTAGTCATCAGAGAAGGTCCTATCTATCAACAAAAGATCCCCAAAATAAAATTTATTTTGATGACCAAGTGAAGGAGATCTTGACTGTTCTGCTGAGTTCTGAAATCAAATAGTTTAAAATAAACTAAAATCTGAGAAGGCTCTTCAGTGAAGCTGATACCTCCAATGGTAGTGACCGGAAGTCACTAGTTAAGTTAAGATTTCATGAATTTTCCTTCTCAAGCCCTGAAACAGTTCTTATTCAATGTTCCAGGAAAGAGTTTGAGGTGGACCTTTGCTGTCACTGGTCTCTTTGAGGAAAACAAAATAAACCAGGCAGTCACAGACATGCGTTCCTTCAAAGCAAAAGAAGTACAAATAAGTTTGTATGGACCAGAATATTCAAGAACTTTTAAATCACAAAGACATGATGGGCTTAAACCTGTAACTATGAATAAAACCTCATCTAAGACATTATTTTTTTCTTTTTGCTTTTTTACTCTTGATGGAGTATCTACGCACATGAAAAATGACACAGCGCACAGAAATGGGGGATTGTGCTGGGGATCCACATTGATGCTGCTCAGGAAAAGAGGAACTGAAGGATGGCTGGGGTTTCATGACGTTAGGTGGCACTAGTCTCCACTGTGCAGCTGGCGTATCCCCAAAGGACAGCCATAATCAGAAAGACTCTGACCTGATGCACTCAGGAGAATCCATGCATTCACCCAGAGCGAACCTTCATACACTGCTAGTATGTGAGAGATGGAGGAGCTGGGAGCAAAGTTATGACCTTCTTATTCTTTTCTAGACATAAGAAGGACACAGCAATCTTCAGAAAGCAACTGAAGATTCAGAGCAACTCCTTCAAAGCATATGAGATTATTCCTTGGATCTGTACCTTGCACAGCCACAAAAGACTTGCTAGGAATACAGATCCATAGCATGGGGCGGGAAGAAGGTATTCTTTCTGTCAATGACCTCCTACAAATGCTAGTTTTCTTATTCTTAAGAACTTAAGGATGATAATAAAAATGAGATCTTAGTTCCACATTATCACAAAACAGTCAGATAATGTCTTTCTACCTTTTCATAATGCTCTATCAGAATTTCAACGACGATATTCTGAAACTTAATGTTCATCATAGCAGCCACGGTTTCTTCTTGGGCTCTCATCAGAGTTGGTCCAAAGATAACACCAAGGTTGGATACAGTCATTAGATTTTGCTGACTGTGTAATGATACCCTTTAAATGAACACAAACAATATGCAATTAAATAGTTGTGCTAAACTACAATTCTAACAGGCAAAAACCTGTTAAGACTATCTCTTTAACAAGACCCCAACTTCATGCCTCCCCTTTTAAAACATTTTTTAAACTCTCGCTTTTACTAGAGTCAAAATGCAGTGTAGTACAACTACTGTATTTCCATTAAGGCTCCCATCCTGCAATAAATTAATGGATAATGACCATATCTTCCTAAAGTATTTAAGTTCCTGAAATAACTGACAGGGAAAAGCAACTATCTTTGAAGATCCCCACAGAGAGATCCAGACCATCTACAGTTTAGTCTTAGCGTAGGTAACTATCTCTTTCCAATGATTATACAGGAACTTAAATACTTGATGTTGGATTGACTGAAAATACTGTGATATAATGGAGGTCAACCACGTACCTTAGCTTTCATGTAAAGGAAAGAAACTTAGTTACTGAAAATACAGGATCAATGGGGTCCATGAAATCATTGTTTCTGTGGTGTAGGTAACACTCGGTGATTATAATGGCATCTTCTGGCTTTAAAATGTATTAACCTTTTACTTCTGTATATTCTGTTATCGCTTACTGTACCTTTTCTGTCATTTTTCTTCTTAATGTAAAATTTAGAAACTTAGTTTTTCCAATAATTTATCAGATAGTAATATGAAAACCATAAATCAGTAATCCTCAATGCCCCTTTTCTCTCCTTACAAATAAGATTTGCCAAATAAAAACTGTATCATCATAAATCCTTCGAAATAACTGCCAGTGATTCCCCAGTCACAGCTGCCCTATTGCCTCATGTCTGAGAAATATCACACCAAGTAAAGATTTGATCATTGCCTTAATGCTTAACTTTACCAAATCTGCTACCAAATAGAATCAGTTATTGAGGCATTTGTTCACAGTTTTCTCCTCCTTCTCACTGCTATCTGCTACCATTGTCAGGCTGAGCATTTTTAGCCATTTTCTATATAATAAAAATAACCCTTGTACCCCTTAAAATTAAGAAACATTAACATCTATAAAATACTGGAAGACTAGCAGGTAGGAGCAAACTTTATCTTCTGGTTTTCTCTGACAGCCTTCATTAATCAAGTTTACTGAGACATCTGCTACATTTTCCTTCCAATAATATTCTCAGATAGCTTGATTTGTTCTTAAAATGTTATACAAACATTAGCAAAATGATCTGATGTCAGAGTTTTGTAGCAAATAACACAAATACTATCCCCTTACAAAGGTTAAAAAAGGCAGTGACGAAAAGACTGTGAGATTTTCCCCAAAGCTACTGGGGGATTTTGTTAGGATCAGGATCAAACCCATGTCTGGACTCACATATTACTCTTTCTCTCAGTCTCACTGTTGAGTAGGCACTAATGATACACAGAATGAGTAGTATAGTAGAGTTATCCTGGTACAGAGATGAGACAGACTGTACGATTACTTCTACAACGAAGTAATACTCCCCTCATATTTGGAATGGGAATGTTTCAGCACCCCATTTACATTGAAAAGCAGGAGAAATACGGGAAAGGGGTTTGTATTGGAGACAACATGATTATAAAGTGCAGGAAAATAAATACCTCTCTTCTTACATGTTTTCTATGTTGCTTCATTAAGTTACGCCAAAAAATCTTTCCAAAACTTTACTTCAGACAGACACAATGACAGAGATCGTCATTTGGAAACTGTAACATGAAAATGACTACCCTTGTTAAAGCACATTTTTAGCCAATTATCTTAATCTAATTTTCTCTGTAACAGATCTTATGTTTGGTTTAGGTGACTAAGGGGTGTTTGGGAAATCCACTAGTATTTTAATGAAAATGGAATTTTGAATTACTCATCTCTAGGTTTTTTAGAAAAACCTAAAAAAAATAACCCTTTGCAATGTTACTCTGCTTTGTGCTGCAGAGTAACTGTTAAGGTCTCTTATGCAAACATTATAGTCTTATAGCATGGACAGAAAGTAGTGTTTGTCCTGTGTTTGGGTTTCCTTGGTTACAAATTTGGTAGCTTGGTTAATAAAAGGAACAGTGAATTTAATATCATTGTAACCAGAAAGGACTTTCTATAAAGCATTTCAAAGGCTCAGTTTCTTGTAAAAGAGTAAAAACCCAGGCCTGTAAATGGATCATTTTGATAACCAATTTCCCCTGAACTAGTCCTACTGTTGCTGGGCTACTGAATACAGGCCAAGCTAATCATGCATTTCAGGTAGCTGTAAGGCATTCATTAAGGTGCAGTTGCTTTCTCCTCAAAATCTCTTTCTTTGATATATCACCAGTAAATTTTTGATACCGCCAGACTGCAGACTCCTGACTATCTACCTTAGAAAAGTATGCTGCTATTAAATTATACCAAGGAACAGTTTATTCTTAAAAGAAACAGGTAATTTGACTAGGAAGGTTTAAAAACAAAAAAAATGAGTTAACAAAAGAATGAAGAAACAGGAGGTTGTTTTTTTCATATTTTCACATTTACATAAAATTAGGCACTCTATCTGCCATTTGTTCCTTGAACAATCTCCACACAGTGGTAGGAAAAAGGTGAGGAAGGAAGATAAGTAGTAAACTCCAGAGACTAATTTTGAATTCAGTCTCACCAGAATTGCTGGCATAAACAACAGCTGGCAAATCATATAAGAAATTACAAGGGGTGAACTGAACACTGGAAAGAGAAGAACTGAAAGCTTTCAGTATAAAACCATAAAGTCAAATTTATCAGGAATGAGAATTGCATCAAAGATGTGATAGGCAAGATTTAAAGAGAACAATTAAAGAAGGGAATACCGCAGGCATGCTTTTCTTTGGAAATGCATCTGAGGTCATATTGAGAATAAAGAGGCCAGGAAAAGAGGTCAGAAAAGAAATGCTTGCTTATAACTAATTCTGCCTACAAATATGTCAGTTCCTATGTATATATATTTCTAATTTTGGGGCTTCCAGACAAGCAACTTCTACAAAATCATTAATCCCTTATTAAATGTTCTAACTTTTTAGAGGTTTAGACAGCAGTAGATATTATATTTTGTAGCTAATCAAACGACTCTCTGAGTAAGGAAACTTAGGAAACTTGCTTTCACCTGGTTCTCTGGGTTACCCCATGTCTAATGAGATGCAAGGTCTGTCTAATTGGTTTTTGCAATGGAAACATTCACAGCAGCACCCTATCACGTTAGCTCTCCACGGGCTAATGACACAAAGGGCTAACAATAATTTATTAGGGCTAAATAATTTCCTATCAAAGAAATTTTCAAAGTTCTCATGTCTATAAGAGGAAGTAAAACTGTATTAGGCTTCACTGTAGACAGCTTACTGCAGGCTGTGGCTCAAGCTGTGATCAAAAAAAGCAAAATAGCTGGGATGTAACGAACAGAATGAAAACAATATGAACTCCTCTCTTATGTCTTCTACAAGTCTCAGTCATGTGGGCCTTATCTGAACAACTGCTGTTTCAGTATTCACATTCCCAGATCATTAATAAATGTAGTAAAAAGTATACAGCATCCTAAATCAGAAAGAATAATACATATTAAAAAGTATTCAGCAAATACCAGTGAAAACCGACCAAAGACTTAGTAAAACTTACACGAATAACATCTGATGCAGGAACAGGATAAATTTTAATGCAATAATGGTATGTAATCATAGCTAGTGATATAGAGAGACATAAGAGAATAAAAATGTCTTTTTTGTCTCACAGCTCGTGCCAAGTGCAATTCAATGAAGACAAAAGGTCATCAGTTCAAAGAAATGCAAAATCTTTTCCATCTGACATTTAATTAATACTCAAGGAAGCTGATGAAACAAGGGAGATTCAAAAGTGGGTTTGGACATTTATATAGATACTAAAAATATAAATAGTAGTACTTCAAATTAGTGTTTTCAAATGATACTACACTTCAGAGCTGTTAGAGAGAAAAATAAGATCAAACATGAAGGACAAGTATTATCACATTAGTCTACTCTCATTTCTGAAAAAATGTGGGATCTCGAGTCTGATTCAAAACAGCGTTTTCTATCCACTTTAGCAGTTTCAGATGTTTCTTAGAATTAATTAGTGCCAGTTCCTGTAATAAGTAGGAATGTGAATGAAAACATTGAGTGGGTTTATTTTATAAACATAGTTGGTCATCTTGGTGACTCTTTATGGTGTTATTTTTCATTTTGTTTCTACGGTGAGTATTCTTCAGCTACATTGAGAACAGCATTTTAGAAATGAAATGTAATTTTTAAAGTTTCAACACAGAGAGTGTACTAAGCAACAACTACAAATTTAGAGCAGAAATAATCACATCTTACAATAATACCAAAGAGAAAAATAAAAAATAATTACTTGACCAAGTGCTTGATAAGGATGTCCAGCATCTCTCTGTTCTTCTCTGGTAACTTATGCACAAGCGCATGCACTGCCTCAACTCTGTAGTTCTGATCATCTGACTCTAAACAGACAACAAATATTGTTGATAAATTAGAACGTGTGCTAAAATGTGACTACAAGTGGCAACAATGCCTGTATGCTAATACACGGATGCACTACAAGGAGCCAAACACAAATAGCCTCTAAAATGATGAGAACAATTTGATTATATTTATTACATCATTCTGAAATCTGTATTTCAAGTAACTCGCCAAAAGCAGTTACCACCAATACTGCAACCAATGAAATTTGTGGCAATTTTGACCTGGTGTGCCACTTCAGTGAGATCCAAGATTTTACCTCTTGATATTTAAAATATCTAAAATTCTTGAGTGTCTTTTATTCTTATCAAGGCAAGAGGAAATGGGGAAACAATTTCAAATTATAAACTGGAATAGTTTGAAAAACAATCTTACTATCTATCTAATTAGTATAAAAGAATTATCAGCCTGTATAAAACACACAAACATATAAATCAAGGTTCAAAATTTCATGCAGAAGGCAGTCACACAGAACCTCTAAAAGATCAGAACAAACCACCGAACAGCTTCATCTAGTGTGACTTCTCTGTTTTGAGGGCTTTCATGTGGCACCGTGCTGTACATACAGTGACATGGAAGAACTCAGATCCATGGCTGGATCACTGAATAATAGACCAAGGAGAAAAATAAGGATAGTAACTGAGGAGATCAAAAGTTAGAAATAATATTGCTTTCATGAAAGTGTATTGATTACTTTACTTACTAACAGCAACAATGAAATCTTTGTGCAGCTTGAAAGTCATAAGTGGTTCTGAAAGACACCTGGTTGTAAAAAAGAATATTAAAAATAAAATTTTAAAAACTGCATTACTCAAAGTCTTTTTAAGTTTTATGGGTATGATTATGTGAGCTGTCAACATCTGCATAATGTATATTGTATGCCGTAGGAAATCCAATTCAGTGATGACTGATTGCAAGTAGTATACAACTCAATCATGTACATAGTCTGAAAATCTGAGTTGAATCTGGTGTCACCACGTAAATTAATAAGGGAAATACTACTAGCACTGACTGCTTTCTGGCTTCCATACTGTACAACAGGAATAAATACAGCTGCAGGACATGGTACAGTGGGCTGCAGAAGCAATCTTTTGCCCAAGAAAGGCAAAAACACAATGAAATTTGCAACTGAAATTCTGATCTGAGGTCCTAGAGGTCATCCTCTGAAAGGAAGACTGTGAATTGAGTTACAGACACAAACACACAGCTACTGCTAGCTCATGTTCTAATTTCACAAATACAGTATCTACAATGACTTGTGCTTCTGAAGATGTATCACAAATTTCTTCAACCAAAGATACTCTTCAATGAAGTCTACGCGAGCATTCCACTACAAATCCTAGGCATGTTTTCCAGAGTGAACAGGGATTTCTGATGCTGCCCTTTGTTAGGTGACTGGTTTAGGAAATCTAGATTTTTTACAAGACATAGAAAATCCACCTCCGTATTTGATGCTTTTTATTATGTTTCTTTTGAATGTCATATATTGAGACCCAAAAAAGAGTTAACTCCAAAGTACCACATTTCTTGAAAGTTCTGTCTCCTATTAGCGAAAATTTTGAGAGAAAATGATAGTGTGGGAGGGATATTGTGTTTGTGAAGACATCAACAGCATAGGATAAAAACCTATGATTTTGCAGAGATTTTTATTTTGCTCCAGCAATGATGCCCTGAAACCTCATGGTACACAGCTTAGGGGATTCAGAAAAGAAAGACTGAGTACAACATGCTTTGTGGCTAACATAGATTTTTTTTTTAAATAAAAACATGTAATTAATTAAATTCTGCCAAATTTAGGGCTATATAAGGCATGACTATCTTAATAAGGCAGAAAGTGCATGACAAATTTTCTATTTATTATTACACATAATCACAGGGATATTAGGCAAGATAATAACATACTCAATTATTAGCATGCTAATGGATACAAGAAATGTAATATGATATCAATAAACATAAGATTAATGGGCCAGAAAAGGAATACTGAGATTTGTGTACCATCACACTTACCTGAGGTAGTTTTTCAGTCCGCTTGTTATTGTTTTATTGTCCCAAAGTTCCATATCAATATCCATATCAGGAGGAGATTTAGGGGCTGTTAGAAATTTGAATTATGATTGTGTTATAGTTTGACTAGCACACTAACTAGAAAAGCAGCAAAACAGAAGCTAACAGATTAGTCATTTAGCTCATGTGATTAATTATTAGCCAGATTAACTACCAATTTGAATAAATTTGAATCTTTTAATCTCTGCTGAAGTATTAATAGAAATTAATTTAGCACTTATATTTAGTACCTGTAAACATTAACTATATGCACTGTATTGAAGTGTAAAGTAAGCCCAAGTCAACAGAGAATTACTAATGTATTTGGCTTAGACATTCAAATTCAGGCATCAGGGAGTCAAATTAGCAAGAAAAGTGAGACTGGAACAACTGTCTATGAAACTGAGCTATGCTGTGTTACAGAACTAAGCTTTGGAACGCTTCTGAAAAATGCCAAATAGATACCAATAAATAGAACTTTAAAGCTAAAAGAAGAAATGCATTTTATCATTAATTTGCCCATGTATATCAACGATTACATGCAGAAATTGAATACTAATGCACACAAAAACCTAGTTAGATGGATCACTTATTTTAAGACTGCAAACTCAATTTAGTGGCACTAAGTGCACATGTAAAGTTGTAAATATTATAACACACTGTTCTGAGCACAGCAGTTAAGGTGAAAGGGACCACAGCACACGCACACTACATGCTGACAAAGGTTCACTTCAGATACTTACAAAATATGGTATTCATCAGCTTTTGCACCTTGGAGTTTACACCACCTATTCTGTACAGCCCCAGGATTGTAATACCTACATTGGGAAAACAAGCACAATGAAAATAATGAAAATATGGTTATTTCAATATACGGCTGATGCATCCTTGGTGTATGCTTTCAAAACATCTAAATGTATTTATGGAAAATTGTACAATTACATTCTGGAATACTGCTTTGCCCTACTGAATTCTCTTCTGGGATATTAACAAATGCTTTCCACTGAATCCACACCACACTACACACTAATCATAATTTTACATTAACAGAACCCTTTTTATAGAAATCACCCATATTAGCAAACAACCAGGAGATGGCTGGGAAAAGTGAAAAATAAGACCCAAAAGCAGTCTTAAAACACATGACACGTCAACAAGTTTATCTTAGCTAGATTTCAGTGGAATTACTATGCATCTGTATTTGCTTAGACCATCATCCCTTCCAATTAAGATTTGATGGACATTTATAGGAGAAATGATTGTACCCAAAATAAAAACATAGACTGCATATTGTTGCAGCACTGAGACTGAGAACTTATATGTTATGTATGGATCCCCATGCGAAATAGAGACAGTCAAGGCCCAATTTACCCATAAGTTTCAATTGCTGGTTTTTTTTTAATAGCATAGATACTAATAACAACTAATGTTTAAAGTATGACATTCACAACACAGTATTTCTGTCTTCCAGTGATGATAATTTTATTGTTTCTAACTGCCTTTTAAAATCAGCAGGATTTAAAAGTCTTCCCTTCCCCCCACCTCAAGTCTTACCATTTAAAAATTGTCTACTTTTCCTTTGAAAACAGCATTCTGAAGTCTGATCTCACTTAGACAACCTAGGTGTTTTGTTTTGAAACCTTTCCCCACCTGCCCCCCGAAAAAAAGCTCTGGGTCAGCAGTGACTCAAAAGCTACATAACATTGTTATCTGAGAAACTGAATGCATGTTGGGCTCACTGTTGCACAGAGAGACCACGCAGCTTTTGGATTAGAAGAGAGTTGCACACTGACAGTTCAGTGCATGGACAGGAACAGGTTACCTCTTTTTATGGAAGACAATACAGCCATACCTCTTCATTTGGAATGGGATAATTAAAAACTTGCTGTGAGTTGCACGATATCACCTCATCAGTACAGTGATTATTATTTTCTTTTTGTACATTGCCACTACCAAAAGTAGTTCATTCAAAAAAATGGATAAACCATGTGCAAAATGAGTGAATGAAATGATAGGAGTTATGCTCTGTAAAAAAGATGTTCCAGCAGTGCGTATTCATGCCACTTTTTGGTCTTCAGGTTTCACACCAGAAACCAAAGTTGGGAGCTGAGGCTCCCTACAGTTTTACCACAAGAAAGCACATATCGGTACACACAAATTGAAGAATAGATTTGCGCAACTGCATACTAAACTGTCTAAACAACACAACATTACAGAAAGTGTTTAAAAAAGGTACTTAAATGATATGTTAAGAACCGTTGTTGGAACTTGTCGCAACAGTTTTAAGCGTAAAACACACAGATAAAATGTGAAAAGTACAAACCAAATGATGGGCACGCTCCAAAGCACAGTTGTAAAACATGTAGAATTAATCAAAGTAATATTTGAGAAAAAATACCCACACATAATTTGTGATTTAATACACACCTCTTGTTTCTACAGCATGAATACATTTCCTCACAAAGTTGAAACCTGCTTCATTTAAGAACACTATAAAAAGAAGAAAAAAAGGTATCTATTTTCTAACTTATCAATACACAAAATCTCCATGTTTAGCTACAGTCACACATTAGTCAAGGACTGATACACATCTATCCATGAGATTATGATACTTATTCTGTAATATTATTCTTGTAGATATATCCTTACCACTCAAAATCCAACTTTCTAATCATTAGTGTATCATTAGGAGCAGAATATTCTACTCTCTTTCTCAGAAATCAGTAGCCCCTCTACACATACAGCTGAAAGCTTGTTGCTTTAAAAGTAGATTCCTGTACTCCCTTCCTTCTGCTGAGGAAAATGCTTTTAAGAGTTCAGGATCTACATTATGAACAAAATATATTTGTTGGTTTTAATACAAGAACATTCTTTGTTCATTGCAAATGCACATAACCACTCATAAAATGGTAACACAGGAACACTATCTTTGTTATTGACTTTAATGAATGAACTTATTTCAAGTGAATGTACTTCTCTTTAATTTTTGTATTTTAATGATCACTGCTCTAACTAGCTAAATAAAGATCTTAAAGCAGTGTATTTGCCACCATTAAAATAAACACCATCATATAAAAACCAGAGGTAGTGGATTAAGTTTTCGATTTCCAGAGTCTCAAATATACCTCCTGTGAAGATGTATGTCCTTATCTGACACATCTCTCTCTCTTTGAGATACATACATCCACACATATATTTAAATTATTTTTATGTGTTTGCGTTAATATAATATTATGTTAATAAAACCAGGACACATATGTGTTAATATGTTAATACAATTGTACACATAAATTGCATAGTATCTTTAAATATACTCATTTTAGTACTCAGTGTATGTGTAATAGGTGCATATACACCTAAATCCAAAAAGATTTGATCCATACAGGCATATTATTTCAACACACTGATATGTATTTACATTTAGGTATACAGACTACTGATAGAAACTTTTTACAGATTTGTTGAATATATTGTAGCTTTGGAGCCAATCAAATTTTCTTCTAACTTATGTTTGATTGTAATACAAAAGCTGAAGGCTTTCTCAGTGTTTACATAATTTTGGATGTGCTGTCGTGTAACCCAATCATGTAATCCAACAGTTATTTCATAGCAATAGAAAGAAAAAGTAAAACAATTAATCTCTCTCTCACACACACATATTTAGAAACCAGGACATTACAGAAATCTACCAATATTTGGTAACACTACATAAACAGAGAGCTTACTTTCTTCCTTCTTGCTAATAATGGCTGGTAGTGTGTAGATCTGTAAAAAAAACAAACCACAACGTGTCAATGTTTGTGCTTTAAATTCTTTATTGCCAGGTTTGTTGGTAGTTCTTAAGCTAGCTGCAACATGCTGTGTATTAGCCTGCTGCTAGGGGAAAGCCAACCTTGCCCTTCACCTTCTCTTGACGTTTACCCCACAGCACTCACCCAGGTTACCAGCCCTGTGCTGGGATCTGAGCAGGTGGAGAGGGCAACAACCCACTGTTTTGGTTGTGTTTGCAGTTTTACACAGCTGATTTTCTGGGAGAGAAGGCAGAGGGCCAGCGGCATGCGTCCCAGAAACCTATTCAGGATGGCCTTGAGATTCTAGATTGACTAGGGATTTAACAGCATTAAATTTATAGGCACCTAAAACGTGTTAGAAGTCAGATTTGCAGACTCCAAATGGTTTAAATGCAAATAAAACTACTGATCTAATTTCTGTACTGTTTCAATCGAGCTAGAAGCTTGTAAAAACACGCAGCTATCTCATAAAACTGATCAACCATTTTTTTCCCCTTGGGTACAGGTCTGGCATCATCGTCATTCAGTCACTATTTCAAAAGCAGATTAATACTGGGAAGAAATCTCAGGCAAGCCTGTCTCTTAGTAGCTTTCAACACATTTATGTGCTCTCTGCAGTGTCTTTCAAGATGGTGCTAATTGTTTACCCCACGATGCTGCCCAAAAGATGGTTTGTTTGTCTTTACCAGTACAGAAACCACCACTTGACAAATGTTATCTGAACCATGAATCCTATCAAACAATATGCTATCATATTACTAAAACATTAAATATCCTAACATAAAATAATAATACAGAAATAAAGGCTTAAATTCACTAATAGTTCTGCTATTGTACTTGGTACCTGTCTTCACTGTATGTTTGTGATGTCTCACAAAGAGCAGAACTGTATTTGCCTGTACTGTAACAGAGTATCTGAAAAGCATACTATCTTCTTTCTTTAATATGTGTGCCACAAAACTGTAAAAAGAAAAGAAAATGAAAAAATATCCTTACTGGTTCCTTTCCATCCATAGCTTCGAGCCAAAGTTTTCGGTTGGATTCTGAAAAAGCTTGCAATGTGATGATTCCAGGTCTGTCAAAAACATACACATATACACTGAAGTTACTAATTTCTTTTTCTCAAACAGTATCCAAAGTCAGAATCCAAATGCATATTGACATGAAGCGAATACATAAAAGACAGAGAGAAGTAAAAGAAAGTTGATGGCTTCTGAAATAATACAGTAACTTTGAGCCAGATTTAAAAATAAGTCTGCTTTTTAAAAGTTCGGTATTGCAACATGTAATTTTGGATGCCTATTCCTAAGTGCTACAACCCTCTAATGGGTATTAGGCACGTCCATATTGCAAGATGAGTTGTACACCTGCAAACAGGATCCAGTACAACCCGTTTTTTTTCAGTGGTGAGATGTTTAGGGTGAAAAACTTAAGGGCAAGATACATCAGCTCAATTTGAATAAATGCACCTATGCCTGAGCTGGTTATCTACATTCCTTTCATAGCAAATGAAGAGAAGTAAGTACTTTTAATCTAAAAGTCATCATATCCCAAAACAGACATCCAAAGTCAGTCAAAAGTAATGTGCCCTAAAACAGTTGCCTATAAAGTGCACTTTGAGACAGTATCTTAAATACGGAGCTGTAACGCCAATTGAGCTGAGTACTGTCATGGCAGGGGAATTGTCTATTTGAGAGGATTAAAAAAAACCCAGTTCTTTCTACTTGTGATCACAGGCAAATGAGTTCTTTAAGAAATGCTTTGAAAGTAATTCACTGATTTTCTATCATAGAATGTGTATAAGACAGTCCATTTTAAAAAGTCCTGCTCCCACACCAGTGTAGGTTGTCTCTGCTTAAAACTTTCAGCAAACTGTCCAAAACTGTGATTTTTCTATGGTAGGTTCACAAATAAAAGATACTACAGTTTTTACTTACACTATAAAAATAAATAATCAAAAAACCCTCATCCTTTCCCACCTCCTCCAAACGACCTACATTGTCACCCTGTATTTAAAAAGCATGCAAGAAAGCTTCTGGTCAATATAAAATACCAAAATGTGCGTTCACACACATACACCAAATCGCTGAAGGAGGAGCAAGCCCTGCTCTTACACATAAAAATGCCAAGCTCAGCATTTTGTTTGCTATCTACTATCACAAGTGTAAATAGATACAATCAATCGAGACTAAGATGTGTAATTGTTTTTCTATTTTCTTGAAGTCTAATTTTATTTCTGTTTTAATATTCCGTCTTGCTACCTACCCACAGATTCTTACCTAGGAATTTTTCTCTCAAAAGCATTTTTAGAAATAGAAACTGATTTTTTTTTCTATTGTGACCACTGCTTAATATTTCAGTTGAAAATTTGCATTTATACTTCTAGTCCTTTGGTCAGCACGTACAGAAAGAACAGAAATTTCTGAGTGTCATTTTACTCCAAGCTTAGAGATACCTGATTTTAGCTCTGGGTTTCTGATTTAATCTGTTGGCCAAATTTGCAGTCATTGTATAGCATGTTTTAACACTCAAATATCTGACACTATAATCCCTAGATATTAGTATCCTCAAAACAAACAAAAAAAATCCGAAACCAACTCCAATACATTTTGAACTAACTTCCTCTCTAGTTACTGAAATAGTTGGTGATTTCTCAGAAACTAAAATTACACTTAAGGTGAAACACACTTTTTGATGTTACCTTTTTGTATAGCTTCAGTACAAATAAGATGGTGTAACCTCTAGAACAGTTTTTACAAGAAGTCTGAGCTGAATGTAGGTGTGAAAAACACCTAAGTAAATTTTAAATTAATTATGTCAATTAGAAGGGTGTGTGTTCTCTGTTAGTTGTTCAGACAGGTTTATTTCAGTTAACAAGATTCTTTCATGAAATGAGATGTGCACATCAGTCCACATGGGTTTCCAATGTTTTAATAAAATAATATTTCATATAATATTTCATACAAAGTTGCATATAATAACGTAAGGAAAGAATTAGCTCTGTGGGATAAGGTGTTTGGAGACAGGAGTTACCCATAAAATCTTGCAACAGAATTTTGAAGACTGATGTAACTGCACATTTTTAAAAAGAGGTCTTTCATGATGTAAAGTCACACTCTCACATTACTAAGGAAATTTATCTTTTATTCATGTCAATTACTTTTAAAGTTTTTCTGCATTTTGCAGGTGATGTCCAACCTTATACTCCGAGTAAAGAATATTAAGTCTTGAATTTAAAATTAGTTGAAATGTAATCATTATCACAGTCTTTTTGAATCCTCGGTATTCCAGTACTGGGTTTGTATTTATATGAACTTGCTCACGTTCTTAGCCATGACTGACACCAGTAACGGCTGCAGCACCTTCTCTTTCTTAGGCGAAGGCCAAGTTTTACCAACATGACATTCAGAAGAGATTAATGTTGCCCTTGTATTTGAACTCCCACCAAATATTTCTAGGTATTTCTTTGCCTATTTATCTCCTCTTCTGACCCGCACAAAAATTCACTACTTCCCTGCTGAATACCAGGTCAATTGGAAAAGTGAACTTTCTATCAGCCTGTGAAAGTTAGATCGAACAATGAAGACCAAGTAACTTCGTATTCTATTCCCCTTTCTAAGTTTCCAGAATGCCTTTAACTTATAGGCCATGCACATTTGTAATCAATCAAAATGTCCAAAAGGAATAAATAATACATTAAAAGTGCCTATAACTATCTCTTTGATGAAAACGTGAAGAATGGCAGATGGAACTGATTGTTCTGTGCAGTTTTGTTGAACTGTGGACGTTCTAGCAGAGTAAGGGGGAGAGAGAAGGGACAACACTCACTTGTGAATATGTTACAATGGTACTGCCACGGATGTGTCTAATCAATGCAATTCTACTTAGAAAGAAAAAAAACTACCAATTTCAAACTCAGCCTGCCAATTCAAGCTTAGAAGCTTTCAAGAGACCAATTAGTCTCAACATTTGTTCGTATCAAATTTCTATTTCTTAAACCTGAACTCAATCAGAAGTCTATTTTAGAAAAACAATGTATTGTATTTGAAAGTACCAAAGTATCCTCAAAATTATCATGTAAATACAGCAGTTCTGAATGGAATTTAAAGTGACAGTAACAGTCATAAAATATTTCTTAAGAAAACGACTACAAAAGTCAGTCTGTTTATGACCTTTTAAGCAAAAAAATAATTCAATATTTCTCTTTATTTCCAAGCTTGAAAAAAATAATTTTACAAAGTATTATGTACTTACACTTCAAATACAAAAAAGTTTTCATCTATCTTATAAAATTATAATATTCAGGAATAAGTGAAAAAAAAGTAGAAGTAATTTTTGAAAAAGAAAAATGACGTGCTATCCTAAATTTCTCAAAGAAACAGAGATTGGTACAGAATATGCTTATTAATAAGTATTTATAAAAAAATTTATGATCTGTTCCTAAAAGAGGGTAATCATTTGTGCTACAGGTTCTGTGAGAATCCATCTTGTATCTGCATGCAAACACATATGCAATGTAGTGAACTTTGTTAGAAAAAAAGGTTTGAACGAGTAAGTACTAAGTCTTGAAAGCCTAGTTTGTCTGGATACAAGCGTACTGAGAAATACGTGTTCCTTTTACAGGAGTAATTATTATATATTGGTTGCAAGTGCTTCTATTTTTAGTTATTTTCAATTTGTTAACACAATGAAAAAAATTCAAACCTCTCAAATACTTCAATATCGAAACAGAAACGTTTGTCAATTGAATCTGTCTTTCTCCTGATGCAAGATTTTAGCTTGAATATTTCTGGTGAGCTTGTGACAAGGCCATTCTATAAAACAAAACAAAACAAAATTAGCACAGGCAGTATGCTGATGTACTTTGGCTTCACATCTTACATTTAACTGTATGAACAGTTCAAAGAACATGTCTTAAAATAGGGATTAAAATTATTTAGGAATGTATACAATAATTTCTCTGTATATGAAGTAAGACTACAGTTAATAGATTTCTGTCACATACATGTTATTAAATCTTTATATTTCAGAAAACTCCTTAAATTCAAAACTTTACAAACATCTGCATATATAACATGATTATATGTTATATGTTAGAATGAATACCATATAATTGTATCAACTCTCACATGTACATTAAAAGTTTTCAAAAGAATAAAGCTGACTAACTTCTAGTTCTGGCCACCATCACTGTGAGGCCACTCTCTATAATGTTGGAAAGGCTGATGCAATCAGGGGAGTTTCTGAGGAATGGGAGAAAGCAAACGTCACTCCTGTCTTCAAGAAGAGCAAGGAGAAGGATATAGAATCACAGAATCATTTAGGTTGGAAAAGATCTTTAAGATTAGAGTCCAACCGTAAACCTAACACTGCCAAGTCCACCACTAAACATGTCCCTGAGCACCACATCTACACATCTTTTAAATAGCTCCAGGGATGGCGACTCCACCACTTCCCTAGGCAGCCTGTTCCAATCCTTGACAACCCTTTTGGTGAAGAAATCATAGAATCATAGAATGGTTTTTCTTTTTAGAAAATTTTTCTTTTTAGAAATTTTTCCTAATAACCAATCTAACCTCCCCCGGTGCAACTTGAGGCCATTTCCTCTTGTCCTATGGGGAACTACAGGCCAGACTGCATCACCTTGATCCCTGCGAAGCTGATGAAGTGAATAATCCTGGAAAGCATTTCCAAACATATTAAGAACAGAAAGGTGACGGGAAGTAGTCAGCATGGATTTGATAGCCCTCTAAAATGTGAAGGATGGCTCAGTGGATGATGGAAGAACAAAGAATAGTGTTTATCTCAACTTTAGCCAGGCTTTCAACACTACATCCTACTACAGTAAGATGTTTCCTACTACATCCTCATAGACAAACTGGTGAAGTACAGGCTAGATAAATAGACGGTGAAGTGGACTGAAAATTGGCTGAACTGCTGAGCTCACAGCAGAAGTCCAGCTGCAGCCAGTCACTAGCGGTACACCCAAGGGGTCAATACTGGGGCCAGCGCTGTTTAACATGAATAGGAATAACCCCAGGCACCAGGACAGGCTGGGGCTGACAGGATGGAAGGCAGCTTGGCAGAAAAGGACCTGCAGGTCCTGGTAAGCAACAAGTTGACCATAAGCTAGCAATGTGCCCTTGCAGCAAAGAAGGCCAAGAGCCTCCTGGGCTGCATCGGGCAGAGCATTGCCAGCAGGTCAAGGGACGTGATCCTCACCCTCTGCCCAGCACTGGTGAGACACATCTGGAGTGCTATGTCCAGTGCTGGGCTCCTCCACACAACAGAGACAGTGATGTACAAGTCCAGCTAAGGGCTACCAAGATGATTAAGGAATTGGATCATCTGTGGAGGAAAGGCTGAGAGAGCTAGGACTGCTCAGCCTAGAGAAGGGGGATCATATCAGTGATTTATCTATAAATACCCGATGAGAAGGAGTATAGAAAACTGAGTCAGATCCCTCTCAGTGGTGTCAGTGAAAGGACAAGAGGCAATGGGCACAAACTGAAATACGGGTAATTCCATTTGAACTTAAGAAAAAGCTTTTTTATGGTGGTCAAATGCTGAAACAGGTTGCCCGCAGAAGTTTCAGGGTCTCGAGCCTTGGAGATATCTAAAACCCGACTGGACACAGGCCTCGCTAACCTGCTCTGGTCGACCCTGCATTGAGATTAAACTGGATCATCTCCAGTGCTCCCTTCCAAACCTCATCCATTCTATGATTCTGTGCAAATGGTATTGATTACCTATGCATTTGGAACCATCACATTAGAGAAGTTATTTCATATGTGGCTTATATACATTTTAAAAGAAATATTTTTATTTAAATATTTATCTATGCTATATAAGACATGCACTGCTTCATGTATGAAAACAGCCTTATGCTTTGTTCACCACATTTTTCTTCTTTTAACAGTTTCTGAATGCTTAATATAAAAGATGGAATATACAGTTCATGTATGCATTCATGCATGTGCAACTCACCACTTTTCCACCAGATTTTGTTTCAGCTATACTCATGGTAAATGTTTTTGTTCCTTTATCGTAAGTGCAGTAATGTTTTACCCATGTAAATCCAAGAGGTCCTAGATTAAAGAGAGCATTAAAAATAATTATTTTAGCATTTTATCACTCTTTTAGTTAGAGTTAGATAGAGTAGAGAAATGAAACACAACAGCATCCACATGTAGCCCACAAAATCAAAAACTCCCCTAACTTTTAGCCTTGCCCTGGAGAGGTCACACCACACTACTTCTTAATCCTACTGCAAAGTGTAGGATCTCTGATGCAGAAGATATTTTCACTCCTGGATTACCCAGAGCTTTGCTCAGGCATTGCTGTGAACCTTTAGTGAACCTAAAGACAAAACCCTCTTGAGCTTAAGCTCAATGGTATTTTAAACTTTGTCCGCTAACCTAGCTTAGATACAGGTATTTATAATGTGTTCTTTGCTGTGAGGACAGGGCGTAAATCCTCCCACTGTTTCCATAATTCGCTCCACATCCTAGAAGTACAGCTAAGATCTCCCACAATTTCCTGGGAAAAAAAAGATGTTTACTGTAGCAGAGAGCAAAGATAAGATCCTGGATTCTTACCGATGCATCTGGAGGAGTGGTACACTGCACAGGACAGGATAATTCAGGTTTTTGCAGTCTGACTGCTCCCCCTTGGGCCAGAACATTATGGCTATAACTGCACTGGTTAATAAACAGTGCTGGCAGCATTCATGGTCACTAGGTAACACATAGTCAATAGGTAACTTGGACAAAGCTTCTTGATTTTTGAGGATAGGAAATTTAGCAGAGGGTGGGATATTTCGTGCAAGCTTGTCTCAATGACAGAGTAGAGCCCCATTTATTTTACTAGCACTGACGCAACTTCTGGGTACTCAGCTGCAGACACCAAACACAATGGCTGTGTGAGGAGGTACCAAGAAGGAAAAGCATTTCTTTCCTCTGCGACAGCATTATGCTCCAGAGCCTGGCATTCAAACATGGCCCCTCTCTGCAGGGCCATCGCAAATGTAGGTGCCAAAGCAAAATACATATATACATATATATATAAAATGCAGTACTGTAACTACTGTGTAAATTCAGAATAGGAAAGGACTAGATGATTCTTTCAACTCACATGTGATTTTCCGATTCATTTCAATAGGAGTTACTCAGGGGAAAAATATGATACTGATTTTTTCAAAGTACAGTATATCTGGATCTTTTAATTCTTTTTAAAATGAAATGAGCTCTGAGTTAAAAAATAGTGTTTTAAGGGTTTTCTGTGGTTTTTTTAAAGAACTGTAAACAGTTAAATAAAAATGGGAGGTGTTAAAATCAAACCTAGTAGTTTTGTATAAAAACAATGCTGTTACCTTCTAAATGTAGCCTTCCACAAAGGTAGTGGATATATGAGAGACTGCATCAGTCATGTAAGTTGGATGTCTGGCAATCCAGAAACATAGATGTGGACATTTATATGGTCTATCATGCTGACTTGGGGAAAATTCTCCCATTGCCTGCATTTTGCAGGAAAGTAATTTCATTAATTCAAAAGTAAACTGGTTACCCATCCTCAGAAATTAGCTGTCCTGTTCCTATATTTTAACTTATTTTCACTTAGTAAAACAAATTATTCTAAATTATTCTAAATCAATTTTTCCTCTGATGGCATTTTATTAACTGTTTTAGCACATACAAGAAGGATGAGCACTCTCAAAGTGGTTTTAGACGAGTTTAGAACCCACCTCTTTTTCATTAAAAAATTGTAGCCAGACACCTACATTGCAACTTTGTGTTACTCATGACCGTCCATCTAAAGGAAAACAATTTATGGCCTACTGCCCCCCCCCCTTTTTTTTTTTTTTTTTTTCAAAAAAATACATTTACCACCATGTAATAAACATATACAGGATTTACTCTCAAGAATAGCAAACAATTCACCCAATTGCCCATAATTTGACAAGAGCCTGTGGGATGATGGTTGTAGGAAAGGAAACGTGCATGACAAGGAAACATACAACTAGTACCTTCCCCACTGACACAGAGATTACAGATCCTGTTACTCTGAAATAAACTAATGAACAAATTTCTTTTCAGCAAGAGGATGTCAAGTTGGCCTCTTGCTATTTAATGAAGCACAGCATGTGCCCGGTGCTTCACTCTTTTTCTGCCTCCCCCATTAGCAGGGCTCATTGTAATTTCCACTTAACACAGGCTTCTTTTATCATTGTTACTCAATTAAAACATAGAGGGTCTCCTTAAAACTTTCAGTGCTACTGAGGGTAAAAGCTGCTGAAGTTAACTATGATAAGCATTGAGGTTTCTTTCTTTTAGCTCACATGGAATGAAGATTAATTTAATGATGTTATTTGGAAAACCAATTATCTATAACTCCATGTAGTCTCTTCAGTTATCATCTAAAAGGGGAACAATGAAGAAGATATCCTCAAAACTGAGGTTGAGTGGGGTCAAGTTTGACACAGGAATTCTGTATCCAGATGCCTTCTATTTATTCTTAGATTGAGAAATCAGGTGCAAAGTTGTATTTAATCATTTTTGTGGGAATGCCAAACTTGCACAAGCTTGTACACACTATCTCAAAACACTGCTATCTACTTTTCTAGTGTCAGGCTGATTCCACAGCAAATAGAAAAATGAACAAATAAATATATAAATCTGGGTACTCCATGCAATGAAAACTATTTTACTGAGGGTTTTGCCTAACACAGCTAGTTTGGCTCGGTTTTCTATACTGGTTAGAGTGTAAAACAGCTGCAGCTGATACTTCAGATGATGTATACTTTTGCATTCTCTCATTTGACTTTTCACGAATTTCCTGGTTCTCTTTTCATTCATAACACGATGTATTGCTAGGCTCTTCCAAGTAGTTTCAGACACTTAGGACAACTTTAGTTCTATTCCTTCATTTAGTTCATCACTTCATTCTCATGTCTCATGAAGCAAATAAAACATATGTATAGGTCTGCAGCTGTTTTGAAGGTGACAGACTGTATTTAGATGACTTTTCTTCTTACACCTTTGTTTTCTGTTTTGTGGATGTTAATTTAGTCTTAAGGTGGCTGGGTCTGTAAAGATCCCTGGTACACGGTGGAAGTTGCTTCTGCTGGGTGAACTATGGGCCCTGTTCAGGCAGAGAAAGTACAGAAGAGAGCAGAGTTTGGCAGGTAGAGCCAAAGCAGAGTGCTGGGAGCTTGCAGCTTCTGCAGCAAGGCACAGGGCGGGCAGCCAGAGCAGAGCTTGCTACCAGTAAGCCACCGGGGTGGCCGACAGCAGGGACCTACCCACAAGGACCCAGGGGGCGGGAGCTGAGTTGCTTACAAGTGTTTTGATCATCATTCCATCTGACTGTAGGTACTCTGAGTGCTTTTGGAGAAGTCAAACACTTCTTTTTCTTTTGAAAAGCAACAACAGCAGAAGTCTGCAGACATTCAAACACAGAGCTGTTGTGTAGTCCTGCTAACTAAAACATTTTCTCATCCTTGCATTTGTTGCTGTGCCTTTCAAATGAAATTAAAAGGTACAACTGTTTTACTCACGTTTCTCCTGAACATAGAGATAGCCTTCCATCGTCCATTGACTTGGTGGTCTGTAATCCTGGTTGGCTGACTTCATTCTTTGCATGAGTCTCTCCACTTCCTGCCTCGTGCTTTCAAAGTTATTCCGGGTCTAATACCCGGAAAAAGAAACAAACAAAAAACCCACATTATCTCATGCAAGTACTAAAACAACAATGAAGAAATAATTACTAATAATGCCAAGGAGGCTGTATCGGAGACCAACAGAAGCATTTGTCAGAGACATAAAAGGAGAAAAAAAAAAAAAAGCAATACAGAATAATACTCTCTGTTGCTCTGGAAGCCTGGGAATAACATAGTAATGAGGAATTCAACTTAAGCACACAAGTGCTTAAGGAAACATAGTTGAGAATGATAATGTTCCTCTTTCTGCAAGTCACTAACCTCAGAAAAGGAGGTCATTTCATATCTTTAGGTATGCTTACACAGTATTTTGCAGACAGATGCAGGCTTTCTCTCTGTGTACTGTGGGATACACAGACAGAAGGCAGGCTAAATTAGAAGCTGCCGACAGCATAGCCCCAAACCTGAAGCAGTAAGTCCCACTGAACCACCTGAAGTACAATCCAGAAAACACTAGTTTGGGTTAATGCCAGGCTAATGTCTCTAGACAGCTGCGGTCTCTCCACACGTGGAAGAGGCAAATGTACTACGTATCCGTATCTGCAGTAATACCACAGCTGCTGATAATCAGAATAGTCAGATTACTGGCAGTCATGAACATTTTTTAACAGGACTATGCAAACACCACAGTTAAGTATAACATAAATATGCTAGGTAACAAACAGGTCACAAGTGGCAGAACTGTGCCAAAAGCATGGAAGTACTGTGTCTGTCCTAAATATCATGTGTGCAACCAGGCATCTCGCCAAGCAAACAATTAGGTACAAAGGTGGGTTATTCATTTTTGCTAATATCTATATGCATGT
Source organism: Anarhynchus alexandrinus (assembly GCA_008711295.1). Classification (NCBI taxonomy): domain Eukaryota; kingdom Metazoa; phylum Chordata; class Aves; order Charadriiformes; family Charadriidae; genus Anarhynchus; species Anarhynchus alexandrinus. Next base: position 107,723 of record VUYV01000288.1, on the reverse strand, counting down.
AAATGGACATTTTTTCCTATTGAATTCAGTGGGGCCAGGGTTTCCCTCCACACACCTAGCACTGTATAGTAGAGGAGAATTATTATGAGGTGCCAGAGGTTTGAGAGGTTGCTAATAATATACCAGATGTTGAACACTTTATTCCTAAAGGTAATGGAAAAGAATAAAGATTTTTTGTAATGTTTCTGCAAAGCCGTCTTATGGACTCTAGTCAGAAAGATACTCTCAGAACTTTATACACTAGTGAATACTTTCCCCTTTTTGTGGGCCACTCATGGAGTTGCAGAGTAGTATAATAATACACAAGCATTATTATTAGAGAGGGAGGTAAGATTCTTTTCTGAACTTTTCAGACGAACTATTTCTTAATTAACATTAAAATTGAAAAAATCCTTTAATAAGTCTGCTTCTATAGATATGAGTATAGAAGTTACTAACATATTCTGACTTACAATGCCAATTTTGGTCTGTTCTGTGGGCTCACGCTCCTCAGAACTTGCCATATTAAAGTAAATAAATCTCTGGACTGAAGCACATTTTTCTGTTTCACTGAAACTGTGCTGTGCAACAACACTGACCCCTTGTGCCTTTATCTGAAAGAGTCTTAGCAAACCGAAAGTAGCAAATACGTAATTTGAAAGGAGAAGGTGCTGAGATGCTCTACAGACAGAGAACATTTGCATTTCGATCCAAAAGGAAAAGGTTAATCACCTAGGAGGTTTTGCCTTATTCCCTCAAGCAGCATTTTAAATGGGATCTACACCTACATATGAACAACAGACATAGAAGGGGAGGGGGCTACGGAGGTGTACTGCTCATACTTAATTGCAGCAAAACCTGGAAGAGTGCAGTACTCCCAAGAATGTGGATCTACATTAACAGTGCTAAGCCAATGCTGTCTTCCAACTCCGAGCCAACATATGCCTCTCTAATAGCAAGATGCTCCAGGGAAAATGTCAGTGGTTTATTTTTCAGTAACCACAGGGAATAGGAGTTGAGCACAGTAAGGTGCTTTTGTATTCCCAGACTTGTTTCATGTTCCCTATGTTCAGTGGCAAAGGCACTATCCACAAAAGCTGATGTCAGATCTTCTAAACTGTTGTAACTTCTTCGACTCTAGTGGAGCTACAAAAATTTCTGTTCGGTGAGTATCTTGTCTTGAAATAATGCAATGGAAAAGAAATGGAGTCACGCCAAAAATAAAGCATTTGAAGTAAATGATAGAATTCCTTCACTCTCTGTTAATTTGTTCTGTACTTTGAAGTTACTTGTCATGAAAAATTTAGGGCTGGCCCAACATTAACATGTTGAACTTCACTTTTTGCTTTGAAAGCAAATGATAGCGGTTTTAATGCAAATCAGGTTTAAAGATGTTTTGTATCTACTTAGTTGTATGTCCCTGGAAGTGTAATATCTGAGTTACACAGTGAAATAAATATAGTCTTGTATACAGCAGTTATGCTAAGTGGAAAAGCATGTTGATTAAATGCATTTTTGTTACTTCTGAAAGCTATGGAATTTTGGGGCACAGTTAATCTTGTATGGCTCTTACTACCAAATTCAGACCAATATAAAGCAAAAAAATCCGTCTGCTCAGATGAGAGTAACTCTCTACATAACTAAAAGATCCTTTCTTCTGGTGGAACTTAACACTCGTGAGAGCTTCTCACCATGGAGGAAGGCCCCGCCTGTTCTCCAATGCAGACAAAGTAAATCCAGGGTACAGCCAGAGAATGGCCTCCCACGTGTGCTTTATATACAGTGGGAAGGTAGCAGACAGCAGAACGAGCTTTTTGTGGCAATCTGTGATCTTAAAGAAACAAACTGCATCTTTCTATACCAGTTGGAGCATTTTTGGGACACGCACTTACTCCAGAAGACAGACCCTACTCTCAAGAAAGCATTTACAGGTTTAAACCTATCTGGACTACTGTGTCTTCTTATAAAAACTTCGCTGCCGTCCTTCTTTTCTGGTTCTTGTTCCCAAAATTTTAACCTGGAAATCACAAATTAACTATCTGAAGATTAATTTTTCCAAAGTTATTTGTTGACAGGTATCTTCATTACATTAACCTTACCAAAAATAACTTTTGCCTATTCATATAGTAATTTGATTTTAGCTTACTAAAACATTAAAAGATTTAAAGTTCCAATAAAGTCCTATGAGTCTACTTTAATATCCTGAAATTAAATTAGCAAAGAAAATGGTGTAAATACAAATCATCCTTACGTTCTGCAAATTGAACTGCAGCTGCTGCTTGTATGGTGCAAACTCCTGAGCCAGTTCATATCCTTCATGGTAAAATGTAAATAATCCTTGAAGAAAGGCCAAGAGCTGAAAAGGTAAAATTGAGAAGCACTGTATCTTTTTAATGCTATACAATACAAATATAACAGAACATACACTAACTTATAAGGAATAGGTATTGTCTGCGACAGTGAAAAAATAGTTCTTAGCAAGTGCTACACACTTTTTCTATTAGAAAGCAATAACTAAGGACAGTTGATTTTCTATTAGTTTTCAGCAGCAAAATATGGTAAACCATCAACAAAAAATATTCTGTGTCTTAGGTCCTGGAACACTGTAAGCTTTCATTACATGCAACAGCAAAGCTTTGCTGAGCAAGGAATACGTGGTTAGAACTTAAGAGAGAGAGGTGTTATACAGGCTTCTGCATCACAAAGTTGTCATTTCCATAATGATTTAATTCACTGTCCTAGTCATTTTGTCCAGTAATTCAGCTGGAGTCTTTGATGGTGTGCATTTTCCAAGTTCATACTTTGAGTTCAAGGTTTTTTTCTTCAAAATATTTTTTCACTTTCTTCATAGTAATTGCTCGGTATATGACCTATTTTCCATAAATGAGATGTATGTTTTGGACAGCTTAATACAACACAAGAAATCCAGACTATTTCTTCCTGCTCTGAAAAAAATGCAAACTCTATCTGGTATGTCTGTGACTGACTCCAACAGAACAGTTGAAGTCTGTACGTATCCAGTTGAAAATTCTTTTTAAAGTTTGCTTTAAAATAATGTTTAAGTAGTAAAAAGTGCGATTAGATTTTCTGAATGCTTATTTTAGCTGTTGAATTAATGCATTCCTACCACTTATTAGTTTTAAAAGCCTTCTAACTTATTCTGTTATAAACTTTAAAAATGTTTTGACATTGCTGTAAGTCTTCTTACCTGCTGTTAAATAACCAACATTTAACTTTTTATTATGGCCTGTTTTCTTTGTATATATAATTTAGCTTACATACAGCCAAGTAAAGAAAACAACAGAAAAAAAAGATATATTAACTTGGATGTACAATAACAAAAGCTGTAACAACAGGACTGATTTATCTTGGTATATTACAGCCACTGAAAAGCTAATCATCTAGACTAAGTAACTGGCTGTCCAGGCTGCCTTATAACTCAGTAAAAAAACACAGGTATTCAAGAGCATAATTCTTCTTCCTTTTTCAGACTTCTCTCTCAGGATGGGATGAATGATCCAATGGAAACATTTATCTCTCTCCATCGACTATTGAAGTAGCCTATACCGAGGCAACAGAAATGACATCGTTCATATTTAATGCACTTTTCTTTGTGTTACCAGGACCATAGATTATTGTAAGTGAAACAGCTTAAAAATGTAGCTTTTACTATGTTTATATTTTCTTTAAATTTACACTGAGCCCTACTTGAAGAAATGTAGTTAAATTGTTCTGCCTCCCTCTTTCCTATTGCTCACTAAGAAATTGCTGTACTAACGTAACACATATATTTCAGGGGAATAGCTAAAATAATATTTCGCAGTTTCAGAGCCCTGTCCATTCCAACATCACAAGACATTCCGCACCCTTTTTATATGCAAACTTCCACAGCTTGACAGATGAAGGATCAAGGACGCAGCTCTCTGGGCAGAGGAGCTAACATGATGACTTGCTGCTACCAGACTGAGTCTTGCTCTCCCCTTCTCATTCCTCCTCCCTTTCCCCATGCAGCTTTGTCAGGTGTCCTGCACAGCCTTGTGCCAGCTCTGCCATCACTGAGTCCTTCACTTCAGGGAGCATCCCTGCCTTGGGAAGCCCACTGTTTTGCTGCATTAGTAAGTTAAAGCAGTTAAAGGTTAATAAACCATCAGTAGTGGCACGAATAGAAGCGTGAAGGCATGGGCTGGGAGAAGGACTTCACCCTTGATTTTTACTGCAGGATCAGATGAAACCCTGGCCTCAGGCAGAGCTGGTGAAAGCCCATAGCTGCCCAGTAAGTCTGTCATGGAGCCTGAAGAACTGAGAAGAGCCTTGGGCATAAACGCTACTTTTTGTGGGGCCTCTACAATGGGTGTGAATTCCTGAACCAAAACCCACCACCAAACAAACAATGAAGGCAACACAGTCAAGTGAAGGGCTCCACAACTTGTGTAAATTGTCTCAGTTGTACATGATCATCTGTCTGGCTGAAAACATTATCTCAGCCAAGGACCTGGCCCTAGAAGGCCCTTACTGGTTATTCAAGTGGTTCTGAGGAAGGTCCAAATACAACAATTTGTCTTAAAAAGCTCCAATTATGTAAATGGATAGAAAGAGTTCTATAATTTTAAGATTTATAATGTAATACTATAAAGAATTACATAAAAGAAAAGAAAGAAAACTAACCTTCCTTTTTTATGAATAAAGTATAAAATAAGTATGTAAATTATAACTAAGGCTCTGCTCTGGCTCCAGCTGGGCAAAGCCCGTGCCCACAGTCCAGATCCAGTTACTCATCAGCACCTCCAACTACAGCTCCTTCAGACACAGCAGCACAACTACTCCTGTGCTTACTCTCACTTGGTTCAGTCAAAAGGACGTGGATTAATTTAACCTTTAAGTAGGAGCCTGCTGCTAAACTCACCCCTTTCACCTAAAGAAGCACTGCAGGAGCAATATGAGCACTCAGCAAAACTGCAGCCAGAACAAAACACTACAGCACACCAAAATTACAATAAAAGAACCAGTGGGAGAAACTTTCAGTATGTCAGCTTATGCCTACATTTTAAAGATCAGTTTAAAGGGCATTTCAGGAGAATGTACTATAAACTGTTTAAATTTCAGCTTCAATACTTGAAGAAAACCATTTTCCACCATACAAAATGCTTTTACAGAGTACACGGAGAAATGCTGAGGAGAAAAATATTTAACACAAGATGGCAGCAAAGTTGAATTTATCAGAAAGCAAAAAAAAAAGGAGAAAAAAAAACCTGAAAAAAAATCTGAATGCATTTTATTTGAAGTACTCCTCAGGTATTCTGGCAGTTGTGCATTGCAGAGGATCTGGCCTTGAGGTTCTCTTGATCAAATACTCTCTGAGCACTTAGAAAAACAGGAATAAAAGAAAAGTAAAAATATGCTTATTTTATGCAAGTCCTAGACCAGCTTATTCAAGTTCTGTGTTGAAACAATGACACTGAGGATGGTATTTGCTTCTATGTACGTGTCACTAGTGGTGGAAGAACAGGGATCAGACAACTCCCTGTACCCAGTGGGCCTGTGCTTTTAGGGCTTCTTCATAACCACTTCCATCAGGACAGGTATAGCCGTAGCATTGCATGGAGGAGATCTAAAAGCCAAGGACTTTTGCCCTAGGCTTATGCTCACAGTGAGGTTTTCTTGTTGCTGGTGTTACAAGTGGCACTGCTGCTAAAGGCAGGCCCGTAATTTTAAAGAGATTTGTAATAACATATAATAAAGAGATTTTAATAACAATAAAATAAAATAAAAGCAATAGATATTTTAATAAAGAGAATTTAATAACCAAAAAAAAAGAAAAACAGCCCTTTTTTCTTTCAAAAAAGATTTTCAGAGTGTACTTTGAGATGGTCTTCACATGTAACGAGGTGATTTGTTTCACCAAACATCACATACAGTGCCTGATGTGTTCATATCAACAACTTTTCATTTCAACAAATGTCTTACATTCACCTCAATCTGAGTATGTAAACAGTCACATCAATAAAAAGCGAGGTCTGAACTCCGTAATACAATGCTACTCACTACCCCAGTGCTGTGAGGATTTCAACACAGAACCTGAAACAAAATCCAACTATTTCTTGAGACTTTATTTATTTTTATGTAGAGCTGGTGACCTCAAGACTGCCTGGTCATTTCATTCTCACAGGAAGAAGACTGTACTTAGGTTTCGGATAGGGGAGGAATTTAACCTTTGGCCTGCAGCACATCAGCCAGAAGTCCCTGTCTCCCTGGTTTCATTTTATTTATAAGGAGATAGCACTTATTCATCAGATTAAAGTGAATGTAGTCAATAATGTAGAAAATCCAAGACAGGGGAAATTGAGTTTAACGTCCACAGTGTAGTCTCATGGAACTGCATGCAATTACAGGCAGGGTTTGCTGGTTGTTTTTTTTTTCTTTAAATAAACACTTCTGGGCTTTTGTGACATTTAATGGACCACCCCTCACATTTCAGATAGTTCACTGCTTATGAACTCTGTGCCCTGATTTCTACAGGCCAAGGGACAAAGAGGAGTTCTAGGAAGGCATTTGTATTTCTCTTAACAAGCGTAACATCCTCAGAAAGCTGCACTGGTTTGGACGAGATGCTCTGGGTCCACAAGGGCAAAGCCAGGATGAGAGATTATAGTCACTTCATTTGCTTTATTGCTTAACTTGCTGTAAAGTAAATTTTAACACTAATTTGTCCTTGAGAAAAAGTTTAAATTCATGATCTGTATAAAAAGCTTTAGTTTGTTTTTTTTTTCCTTTGAAAAAAATCAAGATCTAGGAGGATCACAAACAGGCAGCTGTCAGTTACTCACACTGGTACACATTAGCGGCTCCTTGAAACAAGATGCAGAAGACAGCAGAGAAAGCCAGGGTCTGAGAAGCAGCTGCAAAAGTCTACTCTAAGTGTTATAATTCTCTACTCAGAGTACGAGTTATTAGCATTTTGTACCTTAAAATCTCTCCCCACTCTCCTCCAGGAAGGAACATACTCCACTTTTACCAACTTCCACTGTCCTACTGCCCTAGGTGTAACCCACCTGGCAATTTTTGATAGGCTACTTCTCCCACTCTGGTTCCCAGACCTTCCTTATTTTTTGGCATAGACAAACTGAAGATCTTAGAAGGTGCTCCAGCAAGCAGACCATTTGCTTTTCAAGTTCTATTCCCATGTCATGAACTTATCCTTCTTCCACATGGGCATCACAATTTCCTCCTTCACTGCACTAACAGCCTTTCTTTGATTTTGTTAAACTCTCCTTCAAAGAGTCTATTAGTAACACTGAGACTGAGAATTATATGGAGACGTGACACTGAGCTGATAAATCAGAGACATAAGCAGCACAAGCACTAGAATGCCCCACAACCAGCAGAACTCCTGAGGAGGAATGTCTCTATAGACACACCACAGAGCATCTTCTAGCATCTGAACACCTGTAGAGCACACAGATGAAATTTAATAATATGACAATTCTTTAGATATGTGATTTTGAAGTGTTAGGCTTTGTCTTTATCTACTTGCATCTGGGAGCACATGCTAATACTTCCAACATCACTTACATAAACTACGCATTTTCAGAAATGCTATTTTGAAGACTTCTTTTTTTCTTTGTCTCATGGTATTGCTGATGTGTATTATAATTTACTTGGTATACTTTGCCTTATGGGTTTTAGTAAATGCTTTTATTCCAGCATGTTGTATGCAACCGACTAGAAACAAGAAATTAAGAATTTTGAAGGTTCAAAATTTTATAACTGATGTTATAATTTAAGATCCATTTATTTTCAGATAGATGATAACAAATGCACACCTGGCACCCAAAAGACATTGCCTGCAAGGGCTATCGTTACCCAGTCACCAGAGTATTTCCCATACCTTCCTCTGGAACATGAAGTAATGACCTGTGTGCAACAAACAGCATAGTGGGCTAAAATGCCTACTGATCTGACAGAGGATGGCAACTGATCCACTCAAAAGTAAATTTTACCTACTGGATGTGTACACCTGGTGACAAAAATACCCAGGTCCACCAGACTGAGTTTACCAGTAACCTCCCCTGCTTGCTTGCTCAGTATCAGCACTGATGAATTGAAAAACTGCGGTTTCATTTTGGTAATTCATAGCTGCTGCTGTGATGGCTGACATAATGTGGGGACAGCTCCTGGTCAAAAGGATAAAGCTCAGTATCTCCAGCTAAAATATATAAAATCAAATTTATTTTTCCTCTCTGTTTAACACATAGGATGAAAGATGCTCTATTTTAACTATATGCAATTGCACAATAATATTTCCCGATGTACAAAGTCTTCTCAATACAGATAGTTTCTATTACTTTAAAGGAGCATAAAGTCTCCTATACCAGGGTCAGAGCTAGGTCAAAATTGCTAGATTTTTCCAGGATGTGAGAGTTTTGCAGAAGTAGACAGAGAGAGACGCTCTGGATTAATCTGTGACAGGTAGAAAAATGTTCTTATTTAGGAATCCGAGCAAAGTTTTAGTCTCTAAGATTTGGCAGCTGTATGCCATAAAGATAGGATTTCTGTAAGTACTGCTTGCTGAATCCAGGTTCATTAGTTTGCATCAATGTCAAACATTCACTATACAATACATTCTCATCTCATGGAAAGGAGGCATCTCAGAAGCTCTTCTTGGTGACATTGGGTGTTAGAGATGTAATTCGACCTGTTTCACAGTCAAGAGTGCTGCTTCAGTTAGTTACAAGGAAGCTGGAAGATGGTGTGGAGAGAGAGAAAAAGTTATACTTGTCATGTTCCTTTTTCACAACTGATGCTCAGTGTGCTTAATGGGAAGGGACAGATGACATTGGAAGTTCTCTGTCAGGGGCTACAGGTACTAACTAAATAAGGCAAGTGGCAAACTAGTCCTGTATGACATGAACAGTAGTAATACCACTAATATGCCACAGAAATACGCTAGCACATCATATTGAAACAGCTTTTGGTACTGACTGACCCAGAATATAGTTGCAGGGGAGGGGGGGGCACGCAGAAACACAGTCCAGGACAAAATCCCAGATCTAAATATGGACTTTGAAACACAGCTTCTATCTTCCTCTTTTATGGTGTGTCAAGGTATGCTTTCTTTTATGTGGAAAGTAAACTGAAGACAAATGACTCCACCAACAATAAACTTACCTATCCTACAGAAAAACTGATTTTTCACTTTAATTCATGTATAAGTCAGAAAAACATAAGTGTACACTGCTTACATGGAATATTTAAATCCAAAAACTGGCTCAAAATTTCAGCCACAAAACCATGGTATTAGGAAACATCCATTATGTGTTGCACAGACACAACATTACATGTTGTCCCATTAAAATGTTATGCACACTCCAAGTCATCAGACATTTCACTTCACAGTAGATATGATACTCTTACATAATCCTTTAATAAACATGGAAAGCGCCCAAGCCAAGATCTTAATGTTTGTCTATATACAAACAACCTGCAATCACAATTTAAAAAGGGAGCAAAAATTAGATATTTTAAAATCAATTTTCAGTTTGAAATGCTTGCATTCTGAAGAAAATAAAACATACAACTTACAGGTTCTACGAATTCAAATTTCTTTTTCTCTTGTACTTCTTGAATTTTAAAAACATATTCTAATGATGCTTCATAAAAGTTTTGATGTTCTCTGTCAATCTGTGTATCTGCCTAAAAGACAAAATGAAATATAGACCACATTAATTTACTCATCATGATTGCTTTAAAACCAGATTTTGTCATTATCAGACAGATCTTCCATAAGATTACTTTACAAGCTTCATGGGGTTCAGTTTTCTTCCTGAAAAATAGAATACCTACTTAAAACAGCTAAACGCAAGTTTAAGAAGTTAACATTACACATTTTAGCCTCATGTTTTTTCCCCACTCCTTTTTTGTTTCCTCTTTCTTTTTACACTTTAATATTCTGTTTTTTAGGCGAGCCTGGAGGGAAACAAAGAAAGGTGGCAGCAGGAACTCTGTCCCTTGTATACGGCAAGTTTAGAAAAAGAAATAGAAGAGAGTGGGATAGGAATTAAGGAGGGACAAAAAGATAATTATTTCTATTGAAATGTTTGAGTATTACATGCACTGAAATCATATCTATTTCTCAGCTTCAAATACCTTCCCAAGAAGGTATTTTCTTTCTTAAATTGACTGTCTTTAACAATGAAATCTTGCAACTTATTATTTCATAGTATGAGTCACATGCTCTTGGAATATAAACATATTTAAGTCCTTAACCTCATAAATCAATTACTTTTCACATTTTAATTTTCAAATGCCAGAACTACAAGGCAACACATGTCAGAAGTGCCTGAATAATACCACCCGACATGAAGATCCAGTACCAAAACAGTGTCTTCTGCCTAAACAGCAAAAGAATTAACTCTTATCAGCTGATAAAGAGTAGTAGGCTTTTATCCTCAATTTAAACAAGCCATAGGAGAGGGGCCTAACAGACAAGCAGTATCATATGTGGATAATGCTTAAAGAAGAGATGTAGATTCCATTTTAATTCATCCTTCTTTGTAACCAACCATTTTCTCAAGCAAATCCCTTCTGGGTTGCATTAGTTAGGTTTTGGTCTTAGGTCAAAAAGAAATGCTATCAAGTATCGACAATATGAGTAAGACCAGTTCTGCGATTTTTGACGTACGCCAGTTAAAATATAGCAGTATACTTCTGTGTTTTCTCTAGTTCAATTCTGGCATTAAAAATAACAAATATGGGAAAATCGGAAAAGCTAGATGTTGTCTTTCCTTGACAGTAAACATTAAACCAGCAAACACATCGTAAAAGAGGTTTAGTACTTTTAGCAGTACAAATGGAAAAAGTCAGTGTTTTCCTTCAGGCAGAACTTGGTCATCAATAGCACCATACATAAGTAACATTGCTTCTTTAATCAAGGACACGCTACTGTCGTGATTTGGCCGCACAGACTTAACAATGTTGATCCCTTCCCTAGCACCGTGTTCTAACGCTACTTCAAAGCATGGGCCTCAATGATATGTTTCAAATGATTCAGTACTAGCATTTCCCTCCCATGCCTATAAAAAACTAATCAGGAAATTAAGTACACAAACTAATATTCTGAAGCAGAAATCAAGCACTCAAAATTCCAATAATCAAGTGCTTTACCACAGAATTAACTCTGCCATGTGCCATTCATATAGTGCATTTGGCTACTGTTTTCTTTGATACTCTGTTAATAGTTTTATTTCACAAAAAAATATACCACAAAGGCAATGCTACATCGCTGAACAGAACCAGGTGCCACCCCTCTGGGACAGGATCCAGCAAGCCCTTGCTCACACAAGTGCCATCAATAAGCACTTGAGACAGACCTCAGCTCTCACATTTAATTATAAGGAAATAATAGAATCTAGTTTTAGAAATGAGCTCTTTCAGGCTTCAACTCAGAAAAAGTATTTAAACACCTAATTAAATCCATCTCTATTCTGAACAGCATTTAACCAGACTGTAGTTGCAATGATACTTATGACAACCAAATGCCATCTCAAATATGGATGGGTTCCTAAATTAAGGCCACAATCACCGCTAGTGTACAGGGACTAAATCATAATTTCCTAAATATATCTTCGTAGAAGCTTATGAATTTGTGTGAACACCAAGGATTCAGATTTGTAAGAACCATTTTGAAAGTGATTTTAAAGTTTCAAAAGCTGAAAGGGTTTTCACACATTTTTCTATGACTTCAAACTGCATGTAAAAAATAAAAAGATTTGATGGATATGATTTTGAGTCTCTACTTGCATGATATCTAGTTATAGTGAGTAATATTTTCACTGATGTAGGATACCACTAAAATGTATACCCGAACTTCACATAAACTTGGAGACTGAAAGCCTTTGCTCTACATTTGTGCCTGATTCTGGAACAGATTTCAGAGAAATAAAATCAGGAGTTTAACAACTTTTTCTCCTCGCTCAATTCTGACCGTTTTCTGCTCCACTGTGGGCTTCCGTAGGCACTGAAAGGACGGTATTATGAAGTTTCTTTTTGATGCTAAAGGAAGTCTAATCATCTATGTAAATCGCATAAGCAGTCTTGCAGGCTCTTAAAATAGCCAACACATTTCAATTAGATGAATATATGCAAACCGCTCGCTATAGAATATTTTCAGACCATCAAACTTTAGATGCTTATTAATGTGGTCTCTATTGCACTCAAGTGAGATACGTAAAATAGCCCAATACAGTAGAAGAACTACTCCGTGCTCATCCCAGTACTCTTTAACCCACATAACGTGATGAGGTACCAAGAAACCTCAACAATCCAAAGAAACAAAACAAAGAAGTACTTTCCAGTGTGACAGTAGCAGCCAAAAAATGGTATTCCCATCTCACTAAATGCATGACGTCGGCTTGAGGCAAAGCCTTCCCCTCACTTGCACTGAGCAGTAAAGCCTCAGCCACCAGCACCGCTTGGTTCTTTGCTCATGCCCTGGTCCAGCAAACTTCATCCTGAACATATGGGCTATAGATGGGGCTAATCTGAACTGCTCTGGATGTGAGTCAACAGCTATCACTCCGATTTTGGGCCAGGAATTGGTGCTTGGCCTCCTTTTTATTTACGATACAGATACAGGCCCAAAGTCTCCCCAGTTAACATTTTTGGTACTGATTTGCTATTGTACCTTCTACTTATGGTGGGACTATGCTGCTGATTCAAGCACACCTGCAGCTGCATAAAACCAGGGAAGACAGAAATGACAAATTATGCCCTAGATGCTTTACAAGGGGGCATCCAGAAAAGCAAAAAGCCTCAGCCTCAATTACAAGCTTTTTAAATCCAGAGATGTCACTTAAGGACACACTGGAAAAATTTATTCTGGTTTTCCACTAGTTTACATACTTGAGCCAAATCCATTGTTATTCTACCACAGTTTATTAGATTCACAGTTGTTACTTTTCACTTCAGTTGCTGTTTTTAGACTGTAATTATTCTCATGTCTCAAGAGTAAAATATTTTATTTATTTTATTTCTATTCTAGAGTAAATTGGTGCCTGAGTTCACTTTTCCACATTTTTATAAGAATTTTTTTTTTTCTGAGCTGATGCTTAGCCTCTAACACTGCTTCTTCATCAATACACAGGATATTTAGGCAAAGTGAAAGCTGTACATATAAAACTTTGACATAAAAGTGGAACAATTAACCACTCCTACATAACTAATGTCTTATCTAGACTGATTATTATATAGACAGCAATGGCAATTATGGCAATTCAGGAGTATAGACATTAATAGAAATTTTGAATTGCTAAGCCTCATTTAATTTGAATTATAGTATTATTGGTAAATATGAAAAAAAAAAATCCTACAATTTGTGATGGAGTGATGGTCACATCTTCTGTGAAAACTCCATCTGCAAACTAATCCCATGATTTAAGAGTCACCGTGACAAGAGTAATCCCATCAAAATAAATTTTAAACACTTTTGGCACGAATCCCGAAGTGTCATTGATATCAAATTGCTGGGTTTACTGTAATTTGTCTCAAAGACAAATCATAATTATTTCTACCAACATACTGAAAAGCTCTGGAGTCCTCCTGTTAAACTAGAAGTCTTCATGATTATTTTTTTTTTTTAACAGAAAAGAATTAGCCATACGGACTCTTCAAAGCTGAAGTGGATGCAATTTCAGGGCATGATGCTGCAATCTCAGAACAAGTTGAAAAAGAGGAAAAAAGAAGCATAAAAAAAGACCATTAAAGTGACCTCAGGTCAGTCTCTCAGATTAAAATTTATATGAAACAGAAGCATAATTTCATAGAGTAATAAATTAAATAGCAAAAAAAAGCAATTAATTATTTGACTTTCAAATATTCCACATATACCTTATAAAAGTCACATTTTTATTGCAGCAATATAATTCTGTTGTTGCAACCAATAAACATGAGCTGTACTTGAAGTACACAAAGTTGGACATGTAAAACACTGCCTTGTTAAAATATTTAACTCTTATTAGGGTCATATTAATCCCACTCAAGAATTTATATTCACAACAAGCGTGACTACAATAAATCACGACAATTTCACAGTAAAAAAATACAGCATGTCTTGAAGAGAACCAGTTTGTTATCATGATCTCTATGCAAATGCGAAACTGCGTAAGAGTGTGCTTAGTGCTTACATCTTGCAAATGAGATTCTTTCTTCTTTGCTGATAAATTTAAGTGCTTCTCTAGGATGGAATAATATTTTTCACTTTCCTTGTCAAACTTCTTCTTCCCATCCTGAAAAACAAAACATTGCCAAGTCAAGTAATTGACTAAGTATCACAGCTAACTTAAATTAAAAGAAAGGTGTCAAAATATGTCTGGTTCTAACGCCATTTTTGTTGGTTCCAAACTTTTTAGGGTTTAATTCTGAATTGGGCCTGAAGATACTAAGAGGACTGATTCACTTATTAAATGCAATATTAAGCAGGGCTTTTTCCATAAATAATAAACCTACACAACAGACTCACATAGTTTCCCGTAATAAATATACATGAGCTTTTATGTAGGCGGTATATTGCTAAGCAGACATTTAATGCAAAATAATATTCCCCAAGATTCATAGATGTACCTACCTGTCACATTGTTTTTGCTGAATAAAAACATTGTGGAAGAAGTGAGTGAGTGTAACAAATTTGATGATGATACAGGCCTATCCTTTGCATTTAAGATTAATATGCTTATTTTCCACCCACACTCTTAAAATATGAGGATGATGGAAAAGCATATATGTGGTTACAAAAGGAAATTGGTCCAAAAGTCTGTTTCCAATAATATTTTGATGTGTCTGAATATTTAAGCTTGTCTCATTTAAAAGAGTTATCCTGCCTTTTTCCTTTCCCATTCCTCTTAAGTTTTTCCCATTGTGTGCAGGCAATCCTCACATTTCTACTGCAAGACTACTTTAATACATGATAATACAAGAGAAAGCTGATGCTATGAGTAAATTAAGGAACACCTTATTTTCTGTAATCTAATTTAGAATTTATACTTGAAATTTTTTTAAATCGGCTATTCTGAAATTTATATCTGAAATCTAAGAAGACGACAGCTTTCTCAAAAGCTTTTTCATCTTTCAAGAAGTGCCAAATTTCAGGAAATAGGATATGGTATTAAACTAAATATCCTATCAGAGTATTATTAATGATAAAAATATAATTTTTAATTACAAAATTATATATATCCTAATTAAGAGCAACTCTCTGCCCGTGACTTTTACAATCTTAGGTAAGTCCTAATGATTCTTTCTAATGAATAACAAGTTGAATATTTTGAGAAAACAAAGAAAGCTCAAGATGACCAGTCCTACTTACACATGTGCAAAAGTTATTAATGGTGGAAAAACTAATTAGTGGACACAATGCAGTAACATCAGGTCATCTTCAGAACTGTAGTGATTCTTTTCCTGACCCCTTTCTCCCTAGAAATTGTTCTATATAAAAACAAATAACTAGCCTGCATTGTAGCAACACCCTGTTTTTCCTCGTCATATCATGGGAAAGTCAGGTCAGTCAGAGAAATAAGAAATAGGAGGAAGAATTTAATGCCATGAATGAAAACTTATCAACCAGCTGTAACAACAACCTCCCTACTGATTAGCTCCAGTGACTAAAGTTCATAATGGTAATTATACTAGATTGTAAAACACATCATATACTTTCTATCCTGCAAAAAGTTCAAATATATTTAGTATGAAAAATATGCACAACTTAATGTTCTCATTACCTCACAATAGAAATATCTTCAAAAGACATCATAAGGAAAAGAAGGCACTTGACCCAACAAGATATTAATTAACAATACAGAAAAATTCCCACTGCCTTTTATATTTAATTGCAGCTGTGCAGAAATGAGGAACAAAAGGCAATTTTTGCCTATTTTGCCTAGCAAGGGAAAAGAAGTTATATGAATTATCTTCCAAAATCTTTCACAAACATATTCTTAAAAGAAAGACAGAAGGCAGGACTTGCCAAATGACTGATTAGCCAAGAAGAAACTTTTGTGGGACTGAAATCACAGGTCGGTTCCACAGCCACAGTTTTACTGGGAAATACTCAAGTGCCAGGTCTTTATGATCAAGCAAGAGCAAGCTGAGTATCTCAACATCTCCTTTGGTCACAAACAGAAATTCAGTTCAGTTGATCACACGCCACAGATACCTTTTGAATAAAAGGTGCAATCAGTTCCATGCTGTCTTATCTTCTGAGACAATGATGTTAAGGTGCTGGACTAAAAAAATGAACTGGTTTATTTTAAAATCCAAGTGACACAGGTGGCAAAGTCACCATCTTGAGGAAGTCCCCAAATCAAGGGCAAACTCAACTGACTGAATGAAAAATGCAAAGACAATTACTTTTAAATTCTTTTTTCCATGTGACAGAGTTGGGAGAGGAGTCTGCCTGATGGCAATACTGAAGGCCTTGGTGACAAGCTGCTGGAGTTCAGTGGCAGATACCCTGTCCAGAAGATCATCTACTTCAGCATGTAACTTGCCATGGCCTTTGACAATAAAGCCTGGCTGCAGATGACTTTTGCTGCACATTTGGGCAGTTGCACCTGCCTTTACTGTCTCAGAGGCCAGACCTAAGGAATGAGATGTGGAGCCACAGGCAAAGCTCCTGCAGGATTACCTGTGTCAGACTGGGAACCACCCAGCCCAGACAGGTCAGCACCAATTCCTTCCCTAATAGATTTATGATACGAGCAGTAGGTATTCCTCTTGCCTCATGAACTATCTGTCTCCGAATCAAGCTGATATTCAGGCAATGGGTAACCTGAGGTCTGGTCAGGCACTTGAGCTCACTTTAACGTTAACATAACCTTTACTAACAAAAGCCGGAAAAGAGTCTGAAGTCTAAGCTGCTTGGCGAGAGTCAGAGAAAGGTGTGAAAATGGGACTCGGCCATCTGAAATAGTTTCACTTCTATCACACAGCATGTCAAATGCACATCGATGCCAAGAAGGATCCATTCGCACATCTATTCTCTTTATAGGTAAAAAGGAAAACACAGAAAGTAAATGATCACATCTAAACAGATACAACTCTCCTAAGAACAAGAAAAAAAAACCTTCAAATAAACTAATTGTGGTTGCAAGGCATCTTATATCTCACATGAAGCTTCACAAAGATCTCTGTAGCACCATCCATGAGTACACTCAGAATTTGAAGGCTCTCTTTGTCGTCTGCCAGCACTGCTACCCCCCTCCCAGAATGTACCTCTCTGCTATAACAGTGATCCGCTCAACCGCTACACTCACAGTTTTTTACACCAGTTAAGTTAAAGAGAACACTAACAATTTGGACCTTCCTTGATGATCAGGACAACTTCTAGCCCAAGCACAGTGTTTCCAGGTACAGCACTTCTTATTAACTTCTTCCTTTTTTTCCAGATTTTAACACAACAAAATTTCTCCCTTCAAAGATAGAAGCAGACAAAGTAAGGAGAATAAACAGAAGTAGACTGAGAATAAAGATCACTTGGCAGTTTTAACTGCATTAATGTCTTTACTCGGTGCTACTTCTGGGAATAAGGCTGCAGTGCCAGCAGGACAGTGTGTCTGGCGCGGTACTGATCGCTCAGACGTGTTTCTGGGAAAAGTCTAAAAAAATACTGGCCCCAACAGGTGGGTGAGTTCCCGTTGCTTGAAATGTCCTCCGCTACGCCAGTAAAAAACACATATTTGAATGCCTCTGATAACTGTTTACTTTGTAAAAATTAACAAAAAAGATTCACTCAGACGCAGGTGATTCATTTTCTGGAAGAGGAAAAACATTTCAGCTTATGCCAAGATAACTCTCACCTCGCACACTCAGTCGGTGACTCAGAGCACACAGGCACATCCTAAGTGCAGTCACAGACTTATCTCATTCCAGCTTTAGCCTTTTCTTCTGCAACCCTCAAAACACTCTCTTATACACAGCTGCTGCCCAAATTAATCATCTAAATCCTGGTCCCAGCAATCTGTACCCATGAGACTGAGAATCCTGCTTTTCCACAAGCCAGGAGGGTATACAAAAGTTTCCATGCAAAACTATCTCCTCAAAGCTTAGGAGACACGAGGATTGCCTCTAGATTCCACGTTGGATCAAGCCCCAGGGAGAACAGAGATGTGGTTGGATAAGAAAGCTCATGCTGTACTGTTACCAGAACAGCCAGCACCAGACATGACACAAAGCATAAGGTACGTAGCCAGTAGGATGATGCTATTCCTGACCTCTGCACTACGGCTCTTCTTCCCTTCAGCCTCCAGCTACCTTTCTTCCTCGCACATCCTTCCTTCAAGTAATCCTCAACCTTTCTCTTTGCCCTGGAAACTTATCAATCACTTCTGCCAAAATGTCAGCTAGAACATATAAAAAAACCCACATGAGATAATTAAGATAAATTAAAAAAAAATCTAAACACAGAAAAAGAGAAATTACAAAATACTAATTCTTGATGTATTCTACACCCTTTGTATAGATGAAGTTCTATAGACTCTAGGCACTATAACTGTCTCTCTATAGCTGTTTAACCGTTCTCAGGTGCATCGGGTCACTAAGCCTTAAATCAGTTCAAAGTTATTTACAGTTTTAAATGCTTCAAATTTCCAACAAGCCCATTAGGAAAGCCCTTAACCAAACACTCAGCTTCTAACATGTAATGGAGTCTTACTAACTTCCAGTACCATCTTGACAGAGTCAAGTCATGTAATACCAGACCCAGGTTTAAAGCCTGGTTTTGTTCTCTCTCAGTTTTCATCTATTTCATATATTTCAAAATATATTCATATATTTCAAAACTGATGAGATAATCTCCAAAAAAGAAAAAATTCTCTTTTCAGAAATAAATTTTGCTCAATATACCACTAATTACAGACATGCCATTTAGAAGTTTAACCCAAAAGATGGTCTCCTACCCCTCTTGTTTTACAGATATCTATGGCTGTGAAAAGATTAGACATCAGTTATTAAAAAGGTGACTCAGTGGACTCAGACTCTGTTCAGAGAGATTTTGATTCCATGCTGTAACTAATCATATGTATGAAATGAATCACTGGCATGATTCCTACAAATTTTAATCACAAGTTGTATTTTTGGATGTAAAGCAGAAAGGGTTATTATACTTTAAAACTGACTCCTTTTTTCTGGTGGGAACATCAAGAAATCAGATTTTTTTTTAATGGTCTAAGTTTGCCACTACTTTGTGTCCAGTATTTTATGTCAAAATTGTTATATGTGTCTTCAGAATTATTATATAAACTATTTCTCTTTATTTCTCATAAAGAGCCTTTGCCATCCTTCCAATTTCTTTCCACATTTTCTAGTTGCAATGACTTTTGATGCTATACTTATCTATTAGCATACCTTAGCTAAATTTTACATCTGTGCCTAAATAAAACATTTTTACTCTCTGTTTGTCCCAGAAGTCATATTTAAACTTTAACATGCTAATCTTCAAAACAAAAAACCCTGCGCATTTAGTTCAGATTCATTTTCAATAACAATATCCTTGCGCAACCATAAAATAAACATGTTTTGTAAGAGGTGATTTTAAAAGGATCAAGAAAGGAAATGAAAACAGAAAGCATTGCAAAGAAACTATTTGGAGAAAAAAATTAAATGAGAATCCCTTACTTAATTAGGAAACAAGTGAACATTGTGAAACATGGCTGTGACAATTTCTTTTTTTTCCCCCACCCAAAATTAGTACATATTTTTCTCACTAACTCAAGCTGAGATGCAGAAACTGTAGAAACTGGCACAGAAATGCAATAGTAAGACTTGAATATAGATCAAGTCAGACACATTTGTCAGTGCAAGAAACTGAAGGCAATGGTGAACTCCGCTGAGATCAATAAAGTCACATCCCCTTTCTTTCTTTTTGACAACAACTGCAAAAAATGTCAATATAGCAACACAATGGAGATGGTTCATTGCTGGAATTTTAGACTTCAAACATATTTTTCAAAGCCACCTTTTTCATTACCTTCCAAACAAAAATTCAAAATGTATTTCTACAAAGTTACTAGAATTTCACTTGGAGTTGTAAACTCAGGGGATCATCTCTTACCAAGTAGCAGGACAAAGAAAAGTAGAACTGTAGACTAGGAAATAAACTAAATTTAGTATTGGAAAGACTAATTTGAGCTCAGATCCCATGGATTTGCTGGAAAATGTGAGATCTCAGAGTCTCACAACTTCTCTTTTGAGGAGAAAAGAAATAAATTCACCTTCCATTTTATTTTGCCCGAAGTTTTGCTTAGAATTCTCATGGAGGTGCTTTGTGGCCTGGGGGGTGGTGTTTTTTGTTTGGTTTTAATAAATTTGAAATTATAATAGGCATCTGAGACCAGAGACTGCATTTTGATAGATGTCTGAATGGGGGTATTTCTTTTTGGTAGAGATTTTGATTTGTTATGTGAATGCTCACAGTTCAAGATAAAGCCGAAAGAAATCTTCCAAAAGGAAAAGTAAAAAGAGTACAAGTCCTTCCCTCCTCCTCCTCCTCCCAATCAGGATTTAATGTATCATGAGGCTACAGGGTTTCTCCAAATCTGTGAGAAAGGTGGGAGGTTAAAGGGTATTGTTTATGTATTGTTAGCAAATAATATGAAGTAGAACAAAGTTCTATCATAGCTTATAAAGAAATGATTGCTGCTCAATATAAAATAGGGTTAATGTAGTCATAAATTATGATTTATGTTACTCATAACTGCTAGTGAAAACACTTCCAAATTGAAGCTGAATGCATCACGTAGAAAATTAAATGTCCTAAAAACTATAAATCTTTAAATCAATTCTTTACTAAAAAGAACAACCATATGCAAGCCATGAATATCCAGAAAAGAATATGGTGTAAGACACAAATAATGATAATAAAAAGAACATATTGCAACTATGAAGTACAACAAGGCAATATACCAGGAATACAACAGTGTTTAGCAGCATTAAAGCTATGAAGACAGATAGTAAAATCTGGCAGTTTAAAAAATAACCTCAATTAAAATCAGGTAAGATATGCATAAAACTAAAATATACTTTAAACAACTCAAAACTAATTTAAGTTTTGGATGGAGTTCACATCTGTGTAAAATACTGAATAACCCTGCAAGAGATAATTTACTTTCAGGTTCATAAACTTCTGAAGAAAATTTTCTTTTCCCTCTATAACACCTTGACAGGTACTTTCAAAAGTGTTTCCTGGAAGATGACAATCTTCCAGCCATTTCCTAATACTTCCCTATGTAATTCTATCAGATGTGAGCAGACAGAAGGTATTTACAGTAGAGACTAAAAAAACAGAAGAAAAGTTTCACTATTTCTATGAGATCAAAAATTCTGTTCAAACTAAGAAGCAGTTACTATTAAACGAACAAATGTGTTTGTAGGATGTCATTTGTTTCTCTCCAGAAAGTTGTCTCTTGAAATGGAAAAAAAGATTAAAAGTTCCCAGCACTGCTGTGAAAAGACATGCAAACCTGCCAATACTGGCAGGTCGCAAAGCAGGACACATTAGACTCCCTGTTATTCAGCTGCAGAGTTGTCTCGAGTTTATTTGGCATTTGCTGATTCCAGGAGTAGCTGCTAGATGTCTGGGAATCTGTGCAATCCCTGCCCAAACAGCAGGACTGGTAAGTCTACACACGTAATCTAGTTTTATTGTTTTTACTGTCTACTAAGTATGAAGTATTTTTGATGGAATATTTTAGTTAGGATATTAGAATGTTACTGCTTAAATAACATGAAGAATATCCCTAGAACAGCAGAAACTGACTTTTCAAAGTCTTCTCTGAAGCAGGTTTAGGATAGTTTTCTGAAGTTAAAAATATTTTATCATAACAGCAAGAGGGTCTCATGTTCCTCTTCAAAAGCTTGTGACTTTGAATGATTTAAAAAAGAAAGTTCCCCTGCTCTTTAGGAATTCAGAAAGAAGCTTGAATTAACTCTGTATACCTCATCAAAAGTCATATGGAATAAATTGCTCACGTCATAAGCAATGCAGGTATTTGTTAGAAATCAATATAGCTATATATGCTGAGTAGAAAGTAAACGACAACAGAAGATACAACCCAATCCTAAGTCATCGCTTACAAGATAAAAGGAAAGAAGTCAGCTCAGATTTGTAGCATGTTATTCTTCAAAAATAAAAGTTAATCAGCAATAACACATGTTGATTTAGAATATTCAAAATTCTCAGTCCCTGAGCTGTCAACGCTATCCATGGAAACCTGCTAACATTAACGCTTACAAGATCAGACTGGAGGGGAGACCTTCTCTAAATGAGTCAAAAGTAGTTGTATTGTTTTCCTCATTATCTAGTTCCAGTACAAGCTTACAGAGCTTCCTAAAGTTCATTAAAAAACAAAACAAAAACAAAACAAACAATGCCTTTTATTGTTTCTGCTTCATTTCCATACACACCAAATTCAGTTCAGTTCAGATGACAAAGTGGGCCAAAGAAAAAGAACAGAAGGTTTACAGGAAAAGACAAACATGACACTATTGCATAGGTCTGGTGGGTTGTAGCTGACTCTTCGAAGCAAACAGTGTCACACATGGACTGCGCAGACAGAAGAATAGCAACATTTACAATGGATGATGCTGAACTGGACTGGTCTTCCTCATGGGGAACAGGCAGCTCCAATTTTTGCCTAATCTTCCATGTCAGCACCTGGACTAAGCAGGGACAAATCTCTCACCCACGTTTAGACAGCTAGAATCTGGCCTTCCAAGCTCAGTAGTCATACCAACCTGCTATCCAATGCTGTGCCAACAGCGATAAAAGGTTTGTTTTTCCTGATTCTCTAGTTCTCACACTAAGAACAGTGAATTTAGACTTGGCTCTATCGTGCACAGAAATACTAAAGATAGGGTATCCAGCTATGTGGAGTGTAAGCACAGTGAAGGGCTGGTAGAGGCACAACGGCTTTTGTAGCGTGGTCTTTGCACTTGACAGTAAGGCTCACTTTCATCCTAAGAGTCAGAGCAGTAAGCTTCTCAACTACAAAAAGAACATCCATCCAGTTTTTAAAACTGTATTACACTGGTCAACAACTTCCCTTGGTCTCCACCAGTGCCCCTTTCCTGCCATCGCTGCTTCTCTTTGTCCATTCCTCCATCTCCCTAAGTAGCCAGCACCCATTCCCTGAGCAGCTAACTTGTTGGCGTGCCACATCTGATGTTGCTGCTTCCCTCAACTGTGTTCCTTACCTCACCACTGGCTTTCTTTCCTCCCCATGGAGGCACACTGCTGTTTCAAGTTCTCCATGCCCCCTTTCCTATGCTAGATTCCCTCACAAATGAAGTGTACCTCAGTAATGTCCTGGTACACCAGTAAACTAAAACATGTATGAAGAGGCCATTTCATCTGCACAGGTAGCAAATATCTTCTTTCCTTTGTGCACTTAAAGCAAAGAAAATGCAAAAAAGCTGCAAAGAACATACTATCATTCAAATAAAGCCATTCCAATAGACTAACTTATAAAGTCACATACTTACTGCTTTATTTTAAAAGCAGAAGATAAAAATATCTCTTAAGTAGTAATTTCTTTTTAAAAACACTCTTTGGGAATCTCTCTCCCATCTATGCCAACCAATCAGCTGACATCCCCGATTTCAGCGTGCCAGCAGCACGTTCAGCACAGCTCACGGTCCCACGCCACCTTCCACGTCATTGCAATGGGACAGCAACGCTGACCTGAGGAAGAACTTGAGGAGTGTTGTGAGAAAGTTTTTAGATTAATACACACAACTGGAATCTGTGGTGTTTACAGATAGAAAAAAAGGCAACGGTCTGGGTTAATGTCAGAAGTGATTTTGTTTTGTTTTGAAAGCATCTATTTTCAGAGTCCCTCTTAGAACACTGATAAAGGAACACAAACTATCACTTTGGGGTGAAGAGTCATGCCTCCCCAGTGGCGCTGTTACGCTCAACCAGTGCTCTCAGTTTACTTCTTAGAGAGGGATGATCTTCTCATCAAAACAACCATCTGAGACCCCCCCTTTCTTGGCAAGCTCCACAGGAACAACTGGTTCTGTGGTGGCTACTGTAGCCTGAAAGATCCTAAAATAATGAAGCTGTTTCATTTGGTGGAAAGATGGAGCTCTTGGTGCTCCTGTATCTACACCAAGACACGTTAAAATGTCAAGTAATGATGTCCATCTTTAGTTACAGTACAGAAGTGATACCTTCCAGGTACTATCACTACTATACTTTGGATTTGAGCTATTTTATATTTGTTTTGCCAAAAGCAAAATTGCTACAATGGTGAGAGAGTGCAAGTTTGTATATTCCCAGGCCCCAGCAGAACCTGCTGCATAGACAGAACAAGATACCGGACGAAGAGAAACCTATGGCAATACAGCCAAGTGTCCCAATCAAATGATTTTCTATTTAGAATGGAAAATGCAAATCTGCCATAGGTGTGGAATAGACCCATACACTCAACATCATCTGAATAATGCCGAAGCTCAATAGATCTATTTTTATGCTGTTATCTTAAATACACCACAGAAGAAAGGGAAGCAATGCAGAAAGAGACCTTCATTTTCCCCAAGTCTGCTGAAGAAAAATCCAACATGTAACAGAATAAGATTAACAGATTAATTTATACCCATGTAAAAAGCCTCATGAGTTAAAAGTTAGCTGTGGTACTGTGCAACATCCATGAGCACAACTCTGAAGTAATCCCTGTAGGGTAAGAGAATACAGCTGCCTTTCTGAAAACATGATGAATTTGGTTCCATAAAGGATGCCAAAATTCAGGATGGAGTCTTATTTTGAACATGGGGGGGCAGGAAAGTAGATGTCTTTGACTAGCTGAATGAAGACTGAGACCTTGTGCAGGGTGTAGAATTCTAAAGTCTGCTTCCACCAAGTCGGCAATTGCCCACTTCCTATATTTCTCCGAAATCCTCCTAGAAATTCTTGGAGTCTTATAAACAACCTTGAGATCTCTTCTTCAGGTGCAGAACATAATCCTCTCCACAATGCGGCCAAGACAATAGATGAGCAGAGCTACTGTAGCCTACTGAGAAAAGCTTTTTGGGGTTAATAATAATAATTAAAAAAAAGGGAATATATGCCAAATCCTCTGTGCCGCGACGTACTCAATAAGGGGTTCAGTTCCCCTGTGAACTGGAAATAAGGTTTGGAGGCGAATGCCCTTGCTTATACTTTTAATCACAGCTCCAGAGTGCAGCAGAATTCAAGCAGCTGTGCGGGGTCAGGATGCAACCTTCCTGAATCCTTCCTGTGACCCAGATTACAGTGGGCTGATTTAAATTAGCAAGAAAAAAGCCATAATTTAATGAGAAAATGTGCGTGTTTTCTTGCATTTTATGTTCTTTTGTTATTTTCCAATAGAAGAGCTGATACTTTCTACATAAGTTTTTATTTTTTTTGTTCTAACTGTAGATTTTTTAAAAATAAATGGTTCCTTTTGCCAACAAAAATACACTGCATACTACCTTAAGCAGTTCCACCAATTAACACATTAATTCTAAGCCTTAATTCTTAAATGTTATGGCAGAACACAGTAAATTACATTTTCTATTTACTATAGAGGACTAATTTATTTACCCTTAATTTATATCTATTTTCTTTTTGATGCAAATTAGAATTTAAAATGCAGAAAAAACCCACAGCTTCAGAAACTGGTTTTAGTCAGTCAGCCAGTTAATCATACCACCTTTTAGCAGAAAGAATGCATTTAACAGAATTTATTAAAACAGACTTTGCACATAATATTAACTGTTTTACTAACAAACACCTGCAGTTAATGGATTGAACTGACAGCTTTTAATCAGTGTCCATAATCTTTTAGTTATGAGATTTGAGTTTTTACTCTTGTTTTTTTTAAAGGAATAAAACAGAATTGAAACAAGCTTTTAGGATTGTTCTCTTTTTTTTTTTTCTGTTAACTTCCTAAAAGTTTCTCAATTTTGAATGAAACAGTTATTGAACTGAAGTAAACTGCAATGAGAAAATAATTTTGCTGCATTTGTAGAATGACAAGCACTATCCCAAGTAGATTAGCTGCTTCGAAAAACCTCTGGGTTTTCAGATATATCAGCCAGATATATCTCTCAGCTTAATGGTTTGGCTTTCCACAGAAGAAAATCAGACTGCCTGAAAAGGTGAAGTGTGTGCAAACTGGGCTCTTCATCACTATTTTTGAAACTTTGCAAATATTCTCACATGCAGAAGTGTACAAGAAGCAGAGGTTAGTCATACCACTACAATTACTTTCTACTTTTTAAAACAATTATTTTAATAGCAATTAACAAATTGATGCAGGTCTTTCACAGCTTCCTATTTCCATAAATTTATTTGGATATCTATATTTTTAAGTGAAAATACATTTGAAAATACTATTTTTGAAATTATTTTTATACCATGCATTTTAATTAAAGGAAAAGCAGACAGCTGCAGCTGATAAAGCAACAATCTAGCTACTCCAAATTTTAGGATCTGAGACAATTCTTAGAGGACTCTATACAGAATCACAGAATGGTCAGGGCTGGAAGGGTCCTCTGGAGATCATCTAGTCCAACCCCCCCGCCAGAGTAGGGTCACCTACAGCAGGTTCCACAGGACAGCGTCCAGGCGGGTTTTGAATGTCTCCAGAGTGGGAGACTCCACAACCTCTCTGGGCAGCCTGTGCCAGTGCTCTGCCACCCTCAAAGGAAAGAAGTTCCTCCTCATGTTAAGATGGAACTTCCGATATTCATGTTTGTGCCCATTACCTCTTGTCCTATCACTGGGCACCACTGAAAAAAGACTGTTCCCATCCCCCTGGCACCCTCCCTTTAAGTATTTATAAGCATTAATAAGATCCCCCCTCAGTCTTCTTTTCTCTAGACTAAAGAGACCCAAGTCCCTCAGCCTTTAGACACTAAAATCCAGAGGGGAATAGCAAAAAATCAAGATGAATTAATAAATTATTTTAACAATATTTAATCTGCAGTTTTCGAATTTTCAAATTTTCTTACAACTGTCACAAACAAGATTTTCCATTATAAAATCAATTCTTGTTTACCTTAGCCTCCTAATTTCTTAGTTCTTGCATCTGTCAATACTAGTTTAACTAAGATATCAGATTAGGCAACATATTCTGAATTACTTCTCAGACAAAAATGATCTAGGACCAACACCTTGGAATTAAATGTATTTATAAATGCAGTTCACAACTTCTTCACAGTTCACAAGATTAATACAAACCCTGAGAATTTATATAAGTAAAAGAAAACCTAAAGAAAATTTGTACTTCTCTATCTATCAGAGGTGGATCCCTAAAAGTCTCTTAATATCTTTAAGAGATTGTCACTTGAGCTTTTTATCAGCAAAGCAAAAGTTTGGTTTGCAGCTGTGTCATGGCCATTGAGTAGTCTCAGTTCCTCCTGGTCAGTCATTTCATCTTACACTTTCTTCCCAATGCTCTAGCTGCCCTCTATCTTGGCAATACCCCAACCTAAGGCAACCCCAAGCTGTGTCAGCACCACCAGTTTTTTTACCTGGTTATTACTGAAAATAAAACGACAGACCGATCTCAAATTGCCCCTTGGGATCTTCTAATTAGTAATTTCTCCTAACCAGACAATCTCTCATAAACAAAACTCATTGCCCTTTCCCCATTAACCAGTTCCTTGCACAGATCAGGTTTCTTATACCAACCCTCAGCTAAACTAAATTAGAACGTCTCATGCAGAGTGCTTTAAAGGCTTTGCTGAAATAGAAATAGGTTTGATCTCCTGCATTTCCTTGCCTACAGAATAAGTTATCTTATCAAAAAAAGATATCAGGTAACTCTGGTAGTAACCACTTTTAGGAAACTGCGTTGCATTTTAACTCAAAACATTTGGCCATCAATTATGCTGGCCTGGCCTCTATTTCTGCTTCCTTCCCCCGTCCTCCTCCCTCCATGGTTCAGACTGACATTAAAATATCTCAAAACTTGTGGACACAAGTACCAAACCTTGAGTAAAAGATGCTGCTTATAATGAAATACCTTCCGCCGTACCTACTAGAGCAAGGTCATTCATTTTTCTCAGTTAAAGGAATATTTGGACTGACAGGTACTGCCATAATTTGATTAGATACCAAGGAAACCAGTTCACAAAATGGGCACTCTGGCATTTCTAACTGATCTTAGAAACCTATCTGAAACTCTGCTTTGACAGCTTTCTGACAGACTTTAAAAAATGGGGAGTTTTTTGTTTGTTTTATGCTCCTCAACTTGCAGACAATCCAAATAAAGCACAGAGAGAGCGTGCCAGCTCCTGCATGCCTACATCATGTGAGTATAGATGTGAACATAGATGCAGGAAAATTAATCCCAGCAGTGAACATGGATTTGTTTCCCAAGTAGAAAGGAATTCACAGCTTCGAATGAATGAATGAAAGAAAGTAAATAATAATAAAAAATAATCCTCCTGGTGAAAATAACTAATTTTATGAAACGGATGGAATTGTAAGGAGGAAACAAAACCTCTCCTTTTAAGTCTTAAAAACAAAATTGCTTCTGTTGTCTTTGATCTGATTTAAGTTGTACTAAAGGTCAATGAACATTGGAACAAATATTGCTAAATACTGTACTCAATGGCTAAAAAGAAACATGAAAGTTTGGCCTTGTTGTACATAACACATCACACAATGATCTCACCAAAGTTACCAGCTGGGGACTTGCAAACCACATTTACCAAATAAGGCAAAATGCTTCGTGCCTGAAATCCTTTCCCAGTTACCTCACCCGCCTTTTGCTCGTGTTTCTACAATAATCGCAGGGGTCATTTTTTTAAACTCAGATGGAGTAAATCAACAGGCTATCCAATGCAAAGCTGGGTTTGTGTAGTCTCTGGAGAGAACTCAGCTTTATTTAAACTGAGTGTGTACAGAAAAGGAAGAACTGAAATATGTGCAATAAAAACAGAAGAGTGAGTAGTATAAATAGAGAAGAGCAAGTGATATAGATTTGTGTATTGCTGGTTTGATTACAAAAACCAATGTTTTATGGGGAATGTTTCGCAAATTTGTTGGGTACCTTCAGGTTTTTGAAGTGCATGTGAAGAATTGGTCTTTAATGTTATTCTTGTGACGTTGCAAAAACACTTGAACTTTGCACTCCGGGTTTATGCTGTCTTTGTACTTGAAATATAGCTTTGTAACATCAACAGGATATATTTTATCCTCCATATTGTCTTTGATTTCTGTGATCACATGTTTTGCCTAAACTTCATATAATTTTGAAGAAAGAATAAAATATTCTCATTCCCTATATTAAACACAACAATAGGATAGTCCTACATAGTTCATCATGGTAGCAATAATCTTGCAAAGTTACATATTATCAAAATAAAATGTTATTATAGTGAAAACTGTCATTAATTTAAGCATTTTCTCCTTTTTCTTACGTGTGTGTGGTGGGACAGTGTGGGGGATTGCATGTTTTTATCTCCAGATGAATTTTAACTGGTGTTTTAGAAAAGAAAGAAAAAAGCCCAGTAAGCACTTTTAAGCGCACTCTCTCATAATCTTCCCCTCACCAAAATCTGGCAGTAGTACCTAGTATCATTTCCTATTATGTATATTGGTAACACAACTATCTATTTTTTTTTCCCCTCCAAAAAAAATTGGAAACACAGCTTAACATGGTACTAAGATTAGTAATTTCAAAGTTCAATTAGGAGAGAATCCCACACTCACTGCTGCTTATAAAACATGCTCTCACAACATAAGGCTGATCACAAAGACCACCTGCTCGCATCTCTAGCTACTGCTGATATTACCAATGCAAAAGGCATATACAATTAACATCACGCCTAATCTGTTAAAATGTTGATCCGTAAGATGTTACGATGTAAATTAAGTGTAAATTCACAGCTCTAGAAACATATAATACGAGACAACTATCAGCTATACTATGGAGCCTGCATCATCTCAGCCTGTCTTTGGAGAGGAACACATACCCAGAAATGTTTTAGTTTTTTTTGGAGGGGGAGAGAGATGACAGAGAAATAGGAGCAAGTTTGGGTTTGATATGAACACAATTCTACACACCCTTGTAAGTTAATACTAGAGAAAAAAACAGCTCAAACCTGGTATTTCAGAGCAAAAAGTAACAGTTGATAAATGGTCCATACAGCTGACATGTTTAGAGGAGACCACAAATAAAAAGTGACATTCTCAGTGTCCTGTGAAACTTGCTGCTGAAATCCAAGTAACAAGAGAGCGTCTACGTTTTCTGTTAGGCTATCAGCTCAGATGACCCCAAAGGAATTTGAAGAGCCAGGTCTCTGTTCCAACCTTCATTAACTGCAGATAAATAACTAGTAAGCTCAACTCATCCCATATTTACAAGAGTTCATAGAAGCTCAGTGGCTGAGCCCAGTGAACAAAAGTGGAGGTAAGAGATCTGACCATGCTTCTCTACTTTACTAACAATGAGTTTCAGACAGCCCAAATTTCTACTCTGTTTCATACTGGTCTCGTTATTCCTAGATCACATGTTGCTATTTTGTAATTACTAGAAAAACAGTATTAAATGTAATTAATCTCTCACTTCTTTGTTGTGATTCCATTTAGTTAAAGGCCAACTGTAATTGCTTCCGCTGATAAAAATCAATTCAGAGGCGAATGTCTGTATAGTAATCTGGGTTATGCAGGCAGTCTGAATCTCTCATTTTTGATCTTGACAGTTGAACTCCATGAGCAGTGCAAGAAAAGACGAGTTTATTTGACATTTTAGAAAACAATGCACTGGGAGAGCTCTCTATATGGTATCAGTGTGTCAAGCCAGTATCTGGACTGCCCAAAACACACAAAGCGCTGCATAATAAAGTGTGTTAGACACTGGAATAAGTTAGCCGAGCCAGGCTCTCTCCTGAACTCATTCAGTACACTGTTGTGTGACCACAGACAAGTCAAAACGATCACTGTTTCCGCAAATTATATAAGATGAGAAAATGCTCATATTTTTTCTGGAAGGGATATGGAAAAGAAACCAGTTGTTCTGATACCTGAACAGAGAGGACTCAACCTGGTCTGTAGTGTCCTGCCTTTAACGTTTAATACTTGCCGATTCAAAAAACAAAGGAGTCATCTTCAATTAGATCATTAAATATGCATTGACATCTACTGAGTGACATATTCAATGAAGACATGAATGTCTTACACAGTTCTGCAGAGAGCCCTGTGAACCACCTGTGGATCATCTCTCCGATGGACCAGGACAGTCAATAGCACAGCAAGTTAGGCCTTCAAACAGGGCTCTCTGCAGCTACAGGAATATGAAATGCTAACACAAAGAACTGAAAAATGCTACTAAAACCTACAGAAAATGAAAAGTAATTTTGTGCTGGAATTAAATTCTGATTTGTGCAGCACGGTAAATAAACTCCCAGCCCTGCATCTCACAGCAGCATAGGGGTGGGACAAGAGAAGAATTCAGTTGTACACAAAAACATATCAAGTAAGAGGGTAAAGAACATCCATTTCAGAGAAATCTGACCTCAAGTTCACAGTAAAAATTCTTCTCAAACATTTACTTAGTTCCTGTGCGGAAGCAGTCTCATCTGTTTGCTACACATTCACAATAGCAGTACAAAAAGTATAAACCTTTGGTCTCTCTTTCCAATAGCTCTGTTCTTCTTCTGAGGTTGTCTGAGTACAGCACAAGTGCAACCTCAGCTACAACATCAAAGAGAGCTTTTTTTCATACCCGTTTAACCTTACAAATGGAAAATTTCCCATAAAATTTTATGAGTGCTAATGCAAGATGCAAAATGCTTCACAACTAGCATATTTATGCAGACAGAAGGAACTGTTACTAACCATACCCCTAATTGACTACTGCAGCCTTTATGCATCTCTCTAAGACTGTGATCAAAGCAGTCACTGATAACCAGTTAAGACTCTGGGATCAGACTGAAAATAGCTCTTCTAGACTAACTGTTCATTCTGACATCTTTTTCCCCAATACATCTGATTTCCTGGGCTGACTACTGAAACAGTGCAGGTTGTCCAACACAGATGTAACACTTAACACTAAAGAACTGGCTTAAATCACCAACTGGAGCACTTCCACCATAGGAAAGTCTCTGGGCAATATGAGGATGAATACTCTGGCAAAATGAATATGAACCCCTGCACTGTATCAGCTGTGTAAAGTGGAGAGGGAAAGCAGAGACGGAAAGAGAACATGCCTAAAGCACACTGACTTCTTTCGGTCTTTATACAACAGCTGCTTGAGGGCCACTGCACCCATAGCAGCTATTTAAACAGTTTGTGTGGTTCTGGGTTAATCCAAGGTGCAATGTAACGTAAATGCAGACATCAGAAGATGAACACAACTCCAGATGGTAAGACTATGCAACAGTAGCAAAAGCTGTACCCTATGCATATAATAGTCTTTAAACTCCATTTCTAAATCATCTCCTTCTCTGAAGCAAAGAATTCAGTATAATTTACTAACACATTAATGAGGATGGCATCAAGTACGTCTGAATACAAAATGCCTGTTTTGAGTCCAGCCTTCAAAACACACTGATAAACTCAAATAAACATGAAATGAAAAAGAAGCGTTTCCACAGCCACTTACTTTTGCTGCGCCTATTTGCTCTTTACGAAACTTCTCCAGCGGTGCTATTAGCACATCATTAGCGTTCTGGATCTGCAAAGTTAAACATAAAGCATATCTTTTTAATACAGAGTATTTGCAGAAAGTGGAGTCACTGTAACTCTGCCAATGTGCAAGACTGAAAAGTTCATGTCCGTAACATTCTGGTAAGAGCATATGGGTAGGAGTCAAATAATTATGTCTTCTTTACATAAAACATACAACACACATGTTCGCTAGTCTATTATGGAACATTTCCATGAATAACTAAAGCAATTGTAATGAATGATGTAGTAAGTTTATCTGCAATGTACAGAAGGGTTTTCCGGTATTTTACTTCCATTTCTTGCATCTTGCCTAAAACCAGAATAGCAAACGAAAACTTCCAGGAACATGTTTTGGCAGAACAGAGAAGACCAACATAGTAGTACTGACAGCACCGCCTAAAAAAGCCTGTGTTTACAGAATCTGAATCTTTGACAGCTGAATCTTTTCTGCTATCTCTTTGGCTTATATACCCAGTTATACTGAACAGAGGAGAGTAAGGCAGAGAAATCTAAAAAGAAAAGTGGACAATTTACAAAATACTCTAGATTGGATTCCTTCACTTTTCTAGTTTTTAAACCAATTTAAGATGTCCTGCAGCTATTTTTATCACTTTAACCTAAACCAGGGTTCCTAATGAATCACAGTTTTCCCCTCATGGCCTCTGTTTATTTAGTGTAAATCCAGTCCTGGGAACCCCTCTGTGAAGACCATTCCCAGCAGCGACCACCCGAAGTGGTCCCTAGTCATTTGGGCTGGAAACACACACGCAGCAGAATACAAATGCCAGCCATGCCATCGTGCCACTCACCAAAAAAGGAAGCATGATTTCACCACGTGCCTTTTAGAGACAGGCAGAATAACCAACTAAATTGACTTTACTGCAGAAAAATCAGAAGAAACTAAAAACTGCTAACACATCAGAAATAAAGCATAATAAAACACATCACAATATTCTATTATACTAACTACAGGCAAAATTTTAGGTTTTCTGCATGAATAGCTTTTTTTTCTTCTTACCAGTCCAGTCTTTACCATACTCATCACATTCCGCATTTGGGCCTTGGCAGGTTTGGAAGTCTGGGCAAAGCTAACATGTACCTAAGCCAAATGCGAATGAATACAGCTCTTGTGACTCTTCCATAACAATAATTGATAAGTTACATTGTCAGTTGAGCACAAAAACTTCCCAAAAGACTGTAATAATAAACATATAGAATAAACCCATTGAAACACAAACACATTTTCTTTCCTCCCAAACCTAACATTACAATTCGAAAGACCACAGAATCACCACATTTCTCAGTAGGGCAAAGTTTCAGGAAAAGCTGAGGCTCTCTTTGAGCCTCAACTTTCTAATGTAACAAAAGTCTGAGACAGCAAGGGCAACACTTGGCACGCTCAATGATGTGGTGATCAAAATGTGCTACATTTAAAAATAAAAATCAGGCACAGAGGATGAGGAGTGTTTTCAGTGCATTCACTGGTCTTTCACTGCATTCAAGATCCTCCATCAGTTTGACTGGAACAGACTACAAAGCTATGTTATTCTCAAAGTGGACATTTCCCCAAAATATATAGATTTTTAGGCAACATCTAGCAATCTAACTGAGACTCAACACTTTCTACAAGGCAAAACGCACGCACTTAACAAAAGATAAACTATCTCCCAAGGATCACTAAGTAAGGCAGCTTAAAATTAACAGGCGTGCAAAACTGTTAAATGACTTGCCCAGAATCAGGCAGAATTGCAGTGCGTACACCTGGAAGCAGCAGCTGGAAGTTCTGATAGCTTACAGAGCATGTACGTGGCTTTTGGCACACGCAGAAATCACATGGGCCTGCTGGAGTCACTGGTACGGAAGTGTGAATGCATCTTTTCTTTCTCTTTCATGAACAAAAGTAAGTTTTTTCTCTGCACTTCAGATTCATTTCTGTACACAGCAACAACACATTAAATACTTTGCAGTTCAATTAGAAGAGACATTCATATTACTGAAGTATTTACTACTGATACCAGCAATCGCTGCTAGTCCTGTCATTGCCAGTCAAACTAACTCCACACGGAGCTGAATATGGCTCTTCCCTTCGCTCAATGCTATCACGTTTGGGCAGCCTCCATGCCACACTGGGAGACCTCACTTCATATATTGCCCTCTTGACAGCCTCAAAGCTACTGAAACACAACTACTACCGGCCTCACTCAATGGTGCTGCAAAGCAAATGAAATATCTTGAAAAAAAAAGAATCCTGCTTCAAACACTATGGAAGAACATATCCATAGGAAGCACACGGCACTAACAGGAGTCATCTGGGAATTAAGCGGCTTTGCCGGGCTGAAGCTCAATGTTATTCACTCCCACAATTACACATGCAATTAGGAATGGACAGTGGGTATCACAAGGCTAATTAAAAGATGTCATGCACATCGTCTAGACAGGCTCTGTGCCTCTGAATAGACCTGCTGAGCCACATCAACAGACCATGCTGCAAGCTCATCCCTGGGCTGAAAGCTTCTACTGACGAGAGCCCTTATGTGGCAATTCACCTACCAGCAAAATTAGGAGGTAGACAAGTAATGGACTTTGGCACTGCAGAGGGAGAACACACCAGCAAAGTACCAGAGAGAATCCCAGCAGACACATTTCAACAGCTGGTATGACAAGACACAGAATGCTCCGCTGTGAACAGACTCACGTTGACTTCCACCAGGCTGTGCCTAGCTTTTGGAAACTGAAAATTACAGACAAAGAATTTTTGCCTTATATATGCATTTACTCGTTTCCCTTCGTTGCCAATTCCTATCACTGCAATTACTTTACATTACAGTTTCCTTGTTAAGGGTTACAAATTGTCATACACACACACACACCCTCTCCCCGAAGTAGGAATCTAATCCTCCTGCAACCATTTCTATAGAAATCTGATTGCATTAGATAATCTCAAATGTTCACTGTGTGGTCCTAACAGAGTAACTTTCTTCCTGCCAAGATGATTACCCCTCTCCTACTCAGTTATTGGGCTAGGTTGAAATCCCAGACACTTGGAACAGGCAAACAATGTCAAAACAACTGGAACAGTTTCTGTAAATAGCAATTGCAGAAATCCATGTTGTGTTTAAAATACAGATGTTATGCTTAAAAGCTTATTCAGATTAGTCACACCTTTAGAGAAGTTAGACTTTCTTGATCCAATAGTTATTGAATGCTACACAGTTTCAGCTCCCAGAACGGCTAATATGTGGCAGTCAATCAAATGATGTGATCATTTTTCTTGTTTGGCAAAAGGAATCACGCAGTTTTAACTTCATGACAGTTTATCAGTCTTTTTTTAATTAAGATGCTAGACAAGTATTAGGCAGACATAAGATGAAAATATTACTTTGACAATTGAGAGAGCTAGAGTAGATCTAGTAAAAAAGAAACAGATTTTTCTAAACTAAAGGACTTAATCAGCTTTTTTAAGTTTGGAGTGTAAAACTCTGTTTAGCATTATTGATAAAAATACCCTTAAAATAAGTACCACTAAAATCACACTGAATTTTAAAAAAATACTTGAAAAAGAAACATTTAAAAAATTGAAAATACTTTTTCTAAGCCAGCTTTGACAACTTATGAGGACATTCTCTGTTTTGCATAACTGCAACATTTCAATATGTTCCAACAGCCTTCGAGCCAACATGGTGAAGCAACTTAATTTGTCTTTTCTGATTCATGATCTTCCACCTTTCCAACCCACCCTCCTTCCTTCCAGAAGTTAGCTGTGAATTTGAATCAATGTACCAATAATGAGATTAAACTGTGGTTTTCACACATCACAGATAAAGTCCACAACTATACTTGGAGACATTTTTTACTAGCAATTTTTTAAACTTTTCTTTTTTACTAAAAGTTTCAATCATCAGTAGAATGAAGAAAAAAAATCAACAGAACCTTATGAGAATCATAATTATTATACTATGTTAGAAAGGGAAGAATAAAATTTTTGTAAACATATCTGAACATTTCCATTTCTAGATTTTCTTAAATTTAAGTCAATGTTAATTTTTTTGAATGAGTTTTCTAGCCCTAAATTTGGGATAGTGTATGATGTGCAGACCATACATGCATAATTCTTCTTCATCTTCTTTTACTTATGTAAAACTACCTACTTAGGTATGACCAGTGGATATAAATGGAAATTAAACTAGAACATTGATGCAGCTGCTTATTCACTATTAAATACTAACAATATAGACATAGAAATTTTAAGCACTGAAGCACTTTACAAGCTTTGAGCTTCACCTGGCAATCTACAATGTTGAATTGCAGTAACAACAACAGTTAATACCTTTTGAGCTTTATATTTTTATGTGTAGGGCTAAGGACCATCTAGGTCACAGAGAAAATTAAATTAATAAAATTCCCAAGTGCCAGAAGAAGACAGAAAGAATATCAAGCAAAGCACTTTTGCAGTGACAGAATTAAGAATTAAATCAAGCTCATCTGAATTATGGGAAAAATGCTTTACTTGTGAAAAAGGTTTTGGTTTATATATTGTATCTGCAAAAGACATTTTTTTCTCCAAATCTGCTACAAGTATTTTTCACTGCAACACAGAATTATCACACTCGCATATGGGAAATAAAACTCATTTCCCTGAAGAACTGAATAACTCATAAATTCTGAATGCTGACAAACACTAATTTGCTTCATGTTGGTATAAGACTTCTAGAAAATACCAATTAAATTCAATCAAAAAGGCAACAAATCTCATAGCTAATATATTCACAGTAATGCATTTCTAGTGTAGAAACATATTGCTCTGCTAGACAAAAAGAAATAATTTAATTTGAAATCCTTTCCCCAATTCCTAACAGTCCCTAACATCTGACCTGTCAGAAAAGACACTTCTTTCAGTATGCAGCCTGTATCAACAGCTCCTCACCAATACAACTTCAAATACAACAGCAGAGACCAAATACAGACAACCATGCATTTATGTAACTTAATTATGTACCAAGTTTACGTGCTACAAAGAATATAAACATGTCATGATAAAACATTAGTTGTATATTTAAGTCCTCATTTTCTATTTTAAAAGTTAAAAAGTGTAAATATTACATGAAGTTAATAACTTGAATTTCAGTGCCTGTAACCACTTGACCTTAGTAGGACAAATATTTTTACAGCTTTGTACAGAAAACTCTTACACAGACAAATCACATACTTAGAAAACAAAAAATTTAATATATTTGAAGTTTATCTTAGTCACTCTCACATTTACAAAAAAACGATGACATCAAACAATACCTAAGCTTGTGTAAATTTTCTAAAAATATCACTACCAATGCCAGTTATTTCAAGCAGAGTTGAAATTCAGATGATGTTAAAGTAGGTTCAGAAGATTACAAAGTTTTAAATACAGACTCGTAATAACATAGGTTGGACACTTTCATGTACAATGTAATGCAACATTCAGCTTCTTAGGAAAAACCCAGTGCTGTACCAAGTGGTCTCAATACATTGCCACAAGGGGATGCTTGTAAGTCACATGCCAATCAAGGCTGGGAGTAGGTATATATGGCTGAATAAATTATTTTCTGCTAAGTTTTTTCAAGTGACCATTATTTTTTAATTTTCTATATCACACAGCTTATGTTTAAAAATAAATTACTATAGTGTCACACCTGAAATGACTGTTTCTTGAAACAGTTAAAAAATGACACAGGAGAATATGCAAAAAGGCTGCCCTTAGCACAGAAAGACCAATCTCCTTACGGAGTCCTCATGAAACATTAGAGGAAAAACAACTTCTCTGAAGAACAATATAAAGGGGGAACCTAACTTCACATGTTAGGTCTCCTCAAGGAGTTTTGCTTTTCTAATGATTACAGAGCAAGCAGAAGAAAGATCAGCCACCCTTGGTTAAAGTAATTTTTTGTGAATATTCCTGCCTCAGATTCTACCACCAACTTTTTAAACCTAAACATTTTTATTTTAAAAAGTACACATTGATATGAAGTGTATATATACACAGAAAAAAATACGGTATGTACACATAATATTTTAAACTTAACATTGCAATCATAATTTCAGTTTTTTTGTATCTTGACTTTGCAATTACTTGGTAGGAGTCTTGGTAAATAAAGGCTTCCTGATATATTTTTCCCTCAGAACATTTATTTATAGGTAAGTGGATAAACTAGATTTGAAAGCTTTATCTTTCCAAGTATTTGCCATCAGATTCTGTCCTGTTTTTTTTCACTTTCAGAAGTATTTACTATTCCAGAAATACTGATTTTTGGAGAGATGAAGTAAGATAGGGGTTTCTGTTGGAAGCATCCATATTTCAGAGACAAAAGTCCTACAGAAAGAAAGGTCTGTCTTTTTATCACTATATTCTCCAATGATGCCGTAGTACTTTAACGCTTAGATATCAACTCCTGTTCTGCTCCCATCAATGCCTCTTTCTATTTCCAGGCAATGAAAAACTGACAAAGCTAAAGACAAGTAGAGATGCTGTATCCACTTCTGTATGAACCAGGAGGAATCACGAACCTCCCGTTCATCTGGGAAGTGATATCCTTTAACATTCATCTGAAAAGAAACTGGTGGCCATATCTAGTTTTTTGAGTGATGCTGAGATCAGAGGCAAGTGCTACTAGAAAGCACATAACCGCATTTACGAAAAAACAAATTTGATCTTGGAAAGTAGATCATTGATGAGACCGTAAGATCTGAGACAGTTTAGGATACTTTTGACGGAATTTTGACAATCTCATATTCTTACCGAAACCAGATTCTCCTGCAAAGCTTGAATCTTTCTGACACAGAAAAACTTAAGGTGGGGACTGCAGGAGAGAGTGATCCTAACACTGTCAGAGCTCTCTACTTCCATAGTCAGTTTTGCCTTAACTCCATCCCTGCGGGACTCCTTTGCTGGAGGCACTGGCTCGCCACCCCTGCGCTCTGCCAGCCTTCATTCTTCCCCTCCGCCCATACAGCTCTTCTCCTTCAGGACACTGTGAATTCCATGCAAGCAGGAGACCTCCAACTCTACAGTTTATTTCCCCGATATATTCAAATCCCACAACAATTAGCCAAGCATTTGATCTGACCTGCTGCCCTTCCTGTGACTCGATGCTTAACCATGGCGACATTGCAGGAATTTAAAAGGAAAGAGACAAAAAAGAAAATTCCAAAAGGCACGTGCTGTTGAACAAGAGACTGAAGAAGGGAAAATAAAGATTTAAAAGATATTTTTTGAATCAGAGGTTTGGTTCTGTTAAACCCTCAGTTCAAGCAAGCTATTGCAGAAATTATCATGCATATTGCAAGACTGCATCCTTCACACACATCAAGGTAATGATACTGCTCTTTAATACAAAGAGACCCTGCACATTTTCATAATTTTTTCACTTCTTTTTGTGAAAAACACTATTCTCCTCTTGCAGACAGATTAAGAGCCTTCACAAAATTAATAGCCTACCAATATGGTGTTAATTTTAACTCTGCTTTTTCCTCCATCAGTACAGGTAAGCTACAGGGCAAGTTAAGTAGTGAGTATCACACCAACTGTAATTAAGACTAGTACTAACAGAGAGAAACGGCATTACCAAGTTGAGAAGGAAAAGAAACATTTCATCATTCTTGAAGACATGATGAGCACCAGGACTGTACTTGTACCATTTTGTGTGCTAATGGAACAAAGAAAAGCCAAGGACCTCGCTGAGGGAAGCCAATTCAAGGACTACGCCCAGGACTGCACTTGAAGGGGAAAAACAAATAAAAATAAATACATAAAATCAAAGAAGAAACAGTCCCACTCACACTAAGAAGATTGCTAAGCACAGTATAAAAACAAGCAAACCTTGCAGAGTACTGTGACTATCTTTGTGATCACTAGCCAGATACAAACTTGTCTCATAAGCTGGGGAGATTATCAAATACCAGGAGGTCCTCCTGGGCTCTCTCCCCTTTGGTTGTTTCCTTTGTTCCTCCCAAGTATCACACAAGGAAGAAAATGTTATAGTTTGCAATCAATACATTTTGTGAGCTCATTGGAAGGAATGAGTGAGTATTTGTCATTTTAGAAATACTCCATCATACTATCTTCCTTTTTCCCCCCCCTATTTTTAAACTACCCACTATCCTATTAAGCACAGCATGTAATTAAAAATTAAGTCTAAAATATTTTCGTTACATTAGTACATGAATCATTAATAAAGCATTTATGTAAATGACATTTCATTCATTTTACACCCAACAGTCTCAAAGTTGATGCATAAGCTTTCCGAGCTGTTTCCACATGCTCCTAAACAAGGAGAAGGTGACCTCTGCTATCTCAGATGAGGGTACAACATAGCGAGTACCTACCAAATACAGCCCACCCGCTCTCAAGCATCTTGCCTTCTTTGTGGTATCTCCATCTCTATTGCAAACTACAACATTTATGGTACTTCAGCACTCAAAGACGCCAAAGTCCAGTACAACCTTTCATAAAAACAGTAACTTGGTTCTCTTTGAAGGAAAGGAGGCACGTGTGTGCAACGACTGTGGAGCAGAAGCTCCTTTCTTCCCCCCAGAAGACAAGCCTTGTGAATGACCCTGAAACCCTGGACCTTTGAGACCACTCTGTACTAACACTGGTTAACTTTCTTCGGGGTCAAGTAACAACAGAGAAATATGAACTCTAAGGACTATCATTAAGAGAATAGAGAAAGAAAAAAAGTAGTTTTGATTTCAAGTAACAGCTCCCCCACAAAATATGGGAACTTTAAGTGTCCCCTAATGAATCAGTCTATGCACTGCCAACAGCAAGATCTGACAGAGGACATTACCATCTCAGTAACAATACCAGTACAAAGTGTCCCAAGAACTTACGAGGCAATTAACTGAGTCACTCAACATTAGATTTCCCCTATCTCTGCACTTGATACAGCCACATAAGCTTCCCTTCCCAATCCATGGGAAGAAATAAGCACATGATTCCTGTGATCAGGTTGGATACCTTTCAGACAAGATGCATCACATCCTGAAATTGCCAGGTTCCCTGTAACCGAACTCAAATTTGCTATTTCGCTTCCACAAAGATAATTCTGAGTAGATGTATAAAGCCTAAATACAACATTATTTAGATGTTTCCAAAAGACAGCAAAAGAATGCCTGGGCCACTGGGCCTGAAGTCTGCTCTCACTCAGGGATATTGTACACCCATTTAAAGTTTTATGGATAACCCAAAGAAATCCGGAACTAGGCACAAGAGTTCTTCTAATTCAGCAGAAAGCATCTAGATTCAACAGAGACAGCATAACCAATATAGACAGGACAGGATTCACCTAAGGTTACTGTCAAGTTAACTTCACAGTCCAAAGTTACACTCACAAAGGTATCACGGAATCACGGAATATTCAGAGTTGGAAGGGACCTCCCGAGATCATCCAGTCCAACTCCCCTGCCAAAGCAGGATTGCCTACAGCACATTACTCAGGACTGCATCCAGGCGGGTCTTGAAAATCTCCAGAGAAGGGGACTCCACAACCTCCCTGGGCAGCCTGTGCCAGTGCTCTGGCACCCGAACCGTAATGAAATTTTTCCATGTATTTGAACGGAACTTCCTGTGTTCCAACTTGTGCCCATTGCCCCTCGTCCTGTCACTGGGAACCACTGAAAAGAGTCTGGCTCCATCCTCCTTCAACCCACCCTTTAGATACTTGTACGCAATAATAAGGTCTCCCCTCAGCCTTCTCTTCTCCAGGCTAAAGAGTCCCAGCTCTCTCAGCCTTTCCTCATAAGGGAGGTGCTCCAATCCCTCAGTCATCTTAGTTGCCCTATATATGGGCAACTAGTGCTATATGGGTATATGGCATTCCTAATATGTAACCAAACAGCTGAAGTACAAATGCAGTCATACTCCCAACATGATGAAGAATAAATTACCAAAGTACTACAACCAGTGAAATAGTGTAACAAATTTCTTGCTTAAGAATTTAAGAGAAAAAAAGAGTCATATACATTTAAACTCTAAAG
This sequence comes from Anarhynchus alexandrinus, assembly GCA_008711295.1. NCBI lineage: Eukaryota > Metazoa > Chordata > Aves > Charadriiformes > Charadriidae > Anarhynchus > Anarhynchus alexandrinus. Next base: position 65,050 of record VUYV01000288.1, on the reverse strand, counting down.
TGGGACTAAATAGGGAACGCATAAGTTAAATTTTATTATATTAGGTAATACAGAATACGGCTTGTTCTCAGGCACAAAATGAAATAATACTTTTATACCGCTTAATTTCCTTTAATTTAATTATTTTCTAGAATAATTATTACAGTTATCACCAACCCATATACATGTGGAGTGCTGAAACAGGTACATTCAAAACTGCTCATCTGATTTATGCTATTTTGCATGTTAAAATCCAAAACTTGCGACTGCATATCACCTCCTCTTTAAGACGGGACTTCGCTCAGTCTCAGAAATAAGCATTCTGCCTGATGTCACGGAGTCCCGTGGCAGCATGCTGCCTCTACTACTCAGGCTTTCTGTCATTAATGGGTATTGAGACCCCAGATTCACCATTTGACTCCAGAACGTGGCAGGTAACTGGTGTCTGACAGAGACAGGGCTCATCCAGGGAACTCACTGAAGCTGAGTATGGAAACCAACAGAAAAAACAGATCTTCAGAAACCAGAAGCTCCCACCATCTGACCCTATTCACTTCATGCTCCAGAAACATCTGAACGTCATTATGTTACCTAACGGCAAGGTCTTACAGAAGTTCAGGACAAGTTCTACACAGAACAAATATTTACTAGAACTACACAGGAAATAACAGTCTTATAAATGACTTCAAGCATCTTATGATTATTTTTCTTAATGAGTTACTCATCTCTTCATGAACCGCTACAATAACAGACAATACTTAATGACTGCAAGACTGGACTTTGATTTTAGCCATTGCTCAGTGAATGACAAGACACACAGGGAAGGGAAAAAAAGCACTTAGACGAGAATAATTGTACTGTGCAGTTACAGCAGCAAGTTTCACATGCATCTCAACAGTTCTTGTTTTGCATAATGAGGCAGATTATTTCTGGCTGAACTTACCATTGCAGGCAAAAAGGAGTAAAGTTAGCCACAAAATTTCCATATATTAGAAGTTTTTAAAGATGAAAAAATGGTGTTTGGCATATCTAGATAAGTATATTATCTACACGTTCATTTAATACTTCTTTTAAATGCTATTTCCCTTTAACTATCTTGTTCACTCAATGCATTCATTGCCTGTGATGTCTCTGGAGGGAAAAGCTAAATATTCATTCCATCTGTTTTAAATTCCACATTTGAGAATTTGCAGTAAGCTTAAAATGTCTTTGTTGCCTTATAAATATTTAAAGAGAAAATATCGTTATATTTAAACTCCCAGAATTGTTGTTATTTTACAGTAGTTAAGTTTTAATGTTTGTATGCTAATCTGTTTTGGTCATAAACACAAGATTCTTGGGCATGGTCAGATCACTAATACTTCAAGCACAACTTTAAACAGCACCAAGAAGCAGCTACTCAATTCCCACTGTTTGTATGTGGAACAGAAATTGCATTTATTATAATCACCTTCTACTAAGTGTTCTGGTTTGACAAACCCAATTTACTGTTAAAGACATTTTAATAGCTGATGCTCAAACTGTTCTGCCGAGTTGGAAAGTGCAGCACATAGAATCATAGAATCATAGAATGGTTTAGGAAGGAAAGGACCTTGAAGATCATCGAGTTCCAACCCCCCTGCCATAGGCAGGGACACCTCCCACTAGACCAGGTTGCCCAAGGCCACGTCCAGCCTG
>VUYV01000288.1:0-63373 GCA_008711295.1 Anarhynchus alexandrinus | reverse complement strand
AATTTACTGTTAAAGACCCATGAGCACCAGGGTCTGCGAATGTGATGCCACCCCTATCTGACTATAAAGGGCATATTATCAGTCACTCCAACTAGCAGTAAAGTCAGAGGCTACAAAACTGCCACATCCCCAGTGAAAAAATTGCTTCTGATAACATGTAGTGGCAATGAGATGTCTAATACATTTTATGGACAGCCTTAAAAATTATTTAAAACCATATAATACAATGCCATCTGCGTAGGGAAAGCAGATTTGTTCTCGGAGGAATATTACATGCCTTTCAAGCATTGTGAACTGCTGAAGTGAAATTGCTACAAACACGTTTGTGTTAATTCTATTTTACATCTTCAAGATGCATAAAACAAAGCCTTAAGAAAATGGATTACTGAAAACAGTCATGTTCCATATATATGCACATGTATACGCTTAAATGTATATGTGTATAAAGTCCACTATTCTTATGTTCTTGTAATTGTGTATTTTACTGCAAATCTCAAAAGACTGCTAGATTTAGTTTTCTTTTTAGACAGCTGAATGAAGAGGCAGGTTAAATACCTCAAATATTTGACCCAAATAAGGTCAAACCATATGCTACTAGCATATTCAATAGTATTTTATAAACTCAGATTAAAATAGTAAAACCATGTGATGCTAACCTTTAAAAATATATTTACGTTTTTACTACAGATTTTTAAAACATATTTACTCTTTTATGAAATTATTATATAAAAATTTTACACTTAAAACATTTTTTAAAATAAGAGATTACATAACAAAACGTACACTTTTAGCTATTATCATCTATAAATAATAAAAATACAAATTAAAATAGTCTTCAAGAAAGGTAACACAATACATTTTACAAGATAAATAAGGAAAGAAGTTGAGAAATGAAAAACAGCAGTTGATAAGAATTCTAAGAAATAAAAATGAGATTGCGTTAGTAATGCATAATAGTCTCCAGAAACTGAATGGCAGAGGTTGGTATCAAGAAAAAAAAAATCCAGCTGAATTATTAAAGGGCACGGCTAGTTTTATGACCATTAATAAACACACAAGAGTTACATGTGTTAAATTGAAGGAAATCAGATCTTAGACTTGAAAGTGTTTGCAGAGTGAGCACATAACTTCCTCTCCCACACACAGCACACAAACTGGCAAAGGAGTCCTGTGTTTGTTGAAACATCAGATACTCCCCCGAAGAAACATCTGTGTACAAAAGGGGCCCAAACAAATTCAGATGTAGTTGATGTGGTAGGGGGAAAAAATTCCAAAATTAGTATCATATGAAAATAATTCATTTTAAAATTTAACTTCTTCCCTACATCTTCATTTATTTCTCCCCTTCCTCCTTGGTAGCCTGAATAAAATAATAATAATAATAAAGAAATTGCACAGCTCTTCTCATGTGTCAAGTCTCTATTCCAAATGTCAAACACAATTCCAAGTATTACAAGCACTGAATAAAGATGTAAACATTGGCATGTTGTTAATTAGGCTTCATGGGGAAATTAGGATGCAAAGAACAGTATCAAGGGAATTGCCCAGACATGGGTTTTAACAATGCTGTTACTGCCCTCCCACAGTAACTTTTGACAAAATTGACTTCATTCCTCTCCCAGTATGCCTTGCCAAGAAACGGATTTGAATAAAGGGCCCTCATTAGCAATAAAAGTTTGGAGGGTGGAAGTGCTGCTTGAACTTTGCATTGCTGAAGTACATGCAAGGAAAAGCACTTTGCTGAATTACTAACAGTGTCTGCGCAAGCCAGTCCCACCCTGCTGGTCCTACTGTGTCAGCTGCTGCTCCTGTCTTCTGAGACAGCAACAGAAGAAAGAACTTGAAGCATCCATGCACTGATACTGATATGAAAGCTTAGGATGTCAGCCTTCTCTACAACTGTGGAGCTCACAGTGGCTATTCAGACCTTTCCAACTGCTAACTAGGCTCTGCAATAGGCTCGGGGAGATGCCCTGCGAAGGCTTATAGAATTATGCAATGAGTATTAATGTTTGAATTTTTTTTACCTGCTCCCTGTTAGCGTCAGAGCAAAATTTAAGGTGTCGGTGATTCTTGAGCGTAGTGGTTATGGGCAGGAAAGTATCTAAGAGTTATTCAGGACTGCTCAGAAATCTCCCTACTGGCATTCAGAAGACTACTACCTTAGTGAAAGCGTAAAATATTTGTATTTTACTACTGACACCACCGCTGAACCAATCGGAAAATGAAGCATGTCATATCTACTTCAGGCGACTTATGGATCAACAGAATTGTAAACTAAGCTCCTCTAACATCCCCTTTATTAAGCCATCTTTAATTCAGGTTCTCTGGCCACAGCTGCACTTCTATAATAGGGCACCTAGATCCATTTTAGGAAATTTTCATTATAGAGCAGTTCTAAGAATTGAGTTTTAAACAAATAGGACAATCTACAAACCTGTCCATGAGTTAGTAATCTTGAACAGCCAGATGGATTACCCTTCTTGTAATTAACATAGCTGCTGTTGTGTGCTAAAGGCCAAACATAGAAATTAAGATTCCTAACATTAAAAAATAATACTGAACCTAGGATATGGGAACTCATTATGAAAATGCCAGATGTGCCTGGGGAGTGCCTAGAGAGGGACTCGTGGTCACTACTTCCACTCAGCTACAAAGAGTTAATGGCAGGAATCTGAAGGGCAAGATGTTTAAATCTGTCTCTGATTAATGGGGAGGAGGGACTCTGATATTGTTACATATAACTCACAGAAGGACGGGAACACTTGAAAACAGTTCTTGGCCAACAGGAAGGTAGAACTTATCCACGGTCAGACTCTAAGATGTGTTGATCCACTAGAAAACTCTCACGTGAACACGTTTAAGAAAATTCCTGCTCTCGGTACAGGAGTAATAATAAAAGTCTTACAAAGCACCGGAGTGTCTCATCTTCAACGTGCTCAGAAATCAGAAGCCAAAATGCAAGAACTGGTTCTTCTTCACTTACTTTCTTGATTTGGGGTTTTAAATAGACTGACCCATTATTAACACAATGTTAACCATTACCCAACACATTTTCCCTGAACAGGCAGTGAAGGATTCTGCGGCGCTGGGCACCCTTACACCCAGAGACCTCACCGAAAGAGTAGGAGCAGTGAGTGGACACTACAAAGAACCTGGTTGCTTATGAATACCTGAACACTATATGCATTGAACATTGTAAAGTAAAATTCAAATGCAGAAAGCACTGTACATTAAGGTTCCTCCCACCCCCAATATTTTTCATTTACATGAAAAATATTCACACCTTAACGTTATAGAGTTTTAAACAGATTAACAGAAGCTAATGGCCATTAAGTTCAAAAGGAAATTGGAAAAACCCAACTGACTTATGCCTTGTAATTGATGGTAAAAGCCCACTAGAGAATAATATACTGGGACAAGTTCGCTGCACACATCTGGGGCCCCATTTTTGTATCTCCTGTGCTTTCATTCATCTCTTTTCAGGATATGCTACTGTTTTTTTCCCCCTAAAAATCCTTTCACGTAACAAAGACCGTGCATGCCACCTATTCCCTTGCACAATGACACACTTCAAAGAACTTCTGATTTCTGTGTGTCCCGTGTTCCTGTTTTCCCTTCAGTAGGCAAGAACTCGGTGGGGTTTTTGTCACTACTGTCACTTACAACATGTGTTGGAAACTCCCTTCTGCCCCCTCTCTCTCTGAGTCTCTCCTGTCTCCTAGTCTTGCTGCTTAGTTGTGTCAGCCGAATTACTTTCTACATAGATGAACCATTTTATAAAGTGTTAAAGAATGCATTTAACTTTTTCTGATCTATGAAGAATTACAAAGGTGACTGAAGCTGGTGGGTTTCATAACTAAAAGAGCTACACCCTTTCCTCCTACTGGTTTTCTGGTTTTCACCAAAATTATCAGTTTCTGCCTATCAACAAATTGTGTTGTTCAAAAGTAACTACCCTGTATCCAGAGATGAATGACGGAAGACAACTTGAACACAGCACTTAGGACAATTTTAACTAAAGAAATCCTTTGCCGTGTGTATTCCATCTGCACTATATAGGCACTATTTGTACCACCTGAGGAAAAAGAACTACCTGGTGTTAAAGAAAAAAAAAAAACCAAACACCAAAACAAAACAAAAAACCCCTCAGTTTGTTTTCTCTTTTTTCTTTAGCAAACCCCTGAAAATGTTTAGAAGACAGACATAAATCAGCAATGGATACAGTCATCGTAGGTAGCTAATCATCTGGTAAGAGATGCCATTCTTTTTATGGTTTATTCCATGGATTGTAACTCAGTGAAAACCGTAAAAGATAAAGTAATCACAAGCACAACCACAATGAAGGAAAAACAGTTCAGTTGTGTACTTACAAGTTTGGATATTTACCTTTTTATCACTACCATTAATACAAACAGTGCATGTCTCTTGACTAGCCTGAGAGTTCAAATCGTAATGAAAGCAAAAGAGAACTCGAGGATGTCATTTCAGATAGCCAGCAGAAGAAAACTTTTCTGGTTTTTCCTCCCTTTATGGCTTTCCAAACAAACAAAAAAAATCCTCAGCTTGAATGTTTACATTACATATTATCAAGGGGGAAATGGCTACATAAACACAGGAAACAGCATAATTGGAGCACAGACCTAATTAAGAAAAAATAGATCCAGAATTCAAGTATAACTGTGCTTCACAACATTTTTAATGGTAAATTATTCTATTGAGTACTTTGGTAAATGCAGATATTTTACAACGTTACAAGTATCTTTTACTTCTTAAACATTGATCACAATTATTTTTTTTCCCATGAAGAAAAAGTAAACACAACAAAACCAAACCTTCTTGTACTGGGGGGGAATCTTCAGTTTAAGTGAAGGAATCTTTCTTTTGGTGGGGAGCTTGTGTGGCTTTTTTCACCTTTTTTTAAAATTCAATGCATTAACAGTTACAGAAATTATCTGATTAAGACAAATCTTAGCAAATAAGCAACAAGATTTACTTTACAAAGTCCCTATTTTAAACCTTCCCAGACACTTTCACTCTGGCTGTTAGACCTACTTAAGAGTCACCCCAAATCAGTTCCGTATGTTTATTACTTTGCTTTTCCAAATCCTGATCTGTAAATTTTGCAGCCAGGCCTGTTTCCCTCACTGTGCAGATGTCAACAAAACTCCAGAGTGGAGTGAATGCACCCTGAAGAGGCCTCCTTGTGAGGTCCATTACGATGTAAGGGGAAAGTTGGAAATCAATAAAAGAATAAACAAACACTTAACTAATCAAAGTAAGAACTTTCTGACTTACTATGGAAAGTAAAAACAATGGTTTTTAATTAGCACACATTATCCCTTAAGGGATGTTGAGCTGTCAAACTCACCACAGCATTTGTTTTAAAAAGCTTTATCTGTCAGAATTTCTGAAGACAACTTTAAATATACTTCCTCAGAAAAAAACCCAGAAAGCCAGAATGCAGGTGCCTTCTTCCTAGACAGAAGCTGGAAATGTTAAGGCAGATAGACAAGCTGTTCTTTAGCTACAGACTTCTAAAAGAGATCAAGAGCTTAAGTGCCTGAATGTCATCAGCAACTTCTGAGTCCAAAATAAGAACACCCAAAAATTGTAGCTGAAACAAACAAACAAAAACCCATAAATTATGAAAGTTTAACAGCAAAGGATAAAAATATGTTGGCAGAAATGTTTACTAGAGCTAGGATTTTATTTTAAATTTTCCAGATTGCCAGAAATTGTTATATTTGACTTCGTGATTTCTTTAAAGAAACAAATGAAAAATGGCCAGCTACAGAACTCTCCATAGAAATTTAGGCTCCTCAATACTAAAATCAACATATTTAGAGCCTCATACAATATGGTCTTGGGAAAATGTCATGGCTAATGAAGTTACTCTTAAATTCAACTGGAAAAGCAGATATTCATTAGAGGTTGTCCAAATCCTGACTGTTTCCCCTTTTCCCCATAATCCGTACCTCAAAAAAGAGAGAGTGGAAGACTTCTTGAGAAATACACAATATTCTTAGCCCATTATCATGATGGGAATCTCAGAAATAAGTTACTAAACAATATTTAATGACAATCCGATTAACCATGACTCAGGCTAAGAAGGATGTACAGTCACTGAGTAATACAAAATACTTACTCTGTTGCTACATTATATTTTCCAACACTTGGCTCAATCTCAGTTTGTGCCTTAGACACTTCTATTTTCCTTGGCAAAGTATTTCACAATGTAGCTCATCCTGAGGAAGTTTTCCTGACATTCAGCCTAAATTCTCTCCCAATTTCTTCCTGTCAGATGATTGCCTCTTCTTAGCTAGATGATGTAAGCAGAATACACACTTCCCACACAAGGAAACAAAAGTTCTGCTAATACTGTACAAACAGAGATGTTAAAATTCCCTCTGTTCAGGCAGTCATGCAGAAAAAATGTAAATGAGACCACCTGAAATAACCTGTATCAAATCCTGAGCTCATTCTTTCATCAGCTCATTGCTTCTACACTCAACAGGTTCTGAAAATGCCTAATAGTACGAGGATAAACACACAAACACAGAAGCAGATAAAGTTATACATATGTTATCTATACATATGCTCAGGTATCTACAAACTTTTGAACAATTACTCAAACTTTGTTAATGTTTACAATAATGTTTAATCTAGAATAATAAAAACACTGTATATTTTTCATATACATATTAAAAATGTTGGCTTGTTATGAATCTATAAATCAAAATTTAGAAATTTTTTTTTACTTTTAAACTGCTACCAACATTAAAGTATTAATATACTTCTGCTACTGTAATTTTTTTCACTTATCAGAACACTGAAAAGGCTTGTAAAGGATGTACGAACTACTTACATACATCTTTACGAAAATACTTTTGACATACTACTAATAGCTTGTGTAAGTGACAGTCTGTGTAAATGTACAGCCATTTGTCATGACTGTTGTTTGAATATAAATATTATCAACTATCCAAACTTCATTACTTGTATATGTAGACCCAGAAAACCTATTTAATAATTATGGTAGGGAAAACAGTAATATACTGTCAATGCTACTAACCCCATCAGTATTATAAGCTGATTCAGAAATCGGGCCTTCCAAATTACAGTAGGCAGTGTAATTACATTATCACAGCTTTGAAGAGACACCATATTGCCAGGATTGATGGTCCAGAAACAGCCTTTGCCATTTTTAGGACACTGTGCTAGACTAGTCTTTACCAAAATTTTCTTTTACCATCTTGGTTGCAAATGTAACTTTCACTACCATGTTAAAGACAATAAGAACTGTATCCTTTAATTATTAAAAGCCACATAAATCTGGAAACTCTGTTCCATTTCATGACAGTCATTATCATAACAAGTATTATTCTTGGTTTGTCGTTTTGGGAATAGACACCTTGGAAACAAATATCTGATTGCAGGCCCATGAAATTCATTTCATACTAGGAGGTCTCCCTTAATGGAAGTCTCACCAGGATCACATAGAAAGTTACTACCAGTACAACTTAAATGCAAAACGGGTGCACCTGAATATGTATTTGGTAAAAACATGCCAACCCACAGACACTCCACAGCTCAGGTGTTAGAACTGGTTTCTGTCTTTAGAAACGGTCTGAACAAATATCCAAAGTGCTTTATGTGAAATCTGTGCTAGTTACCTGACCTGGTGGAAGATGTCCCTGCTCACTGCAGGGGAGGTTGGACTAGATGACCTTTAAAGGTTTCTTCCAACCCAAACTACTCTATGATTCTACAAGATTGACTGCAAAACATTGTGAGTTAACAAGCTTTAGACTGTGACAAGGAAAGGCTCACACACCACCGAGCACAAAGCGAAGCTATGCGGGCCTATGAACTCACCAACCACCTCATCGTTTTTCCCCCTTTGCCTTATTTATTTTGCAAGTCCCATTCATTGAGCCCTGTTTCAAACGAAAGAGTGACAGCTTGACAGGCAAGGTGAACTGTTCAGGCTGTAAGTGCTCTTAACTATTGCTCTACCTACTTATTTCTTTAGCAGCTCATGCGATCACTTTTGTGTGAGGTAAAAATGTTTTATCAGTGGCTAAGTGGCAGCTATTGGAACTAAGCAACTATGCATGCACCAGTTTATTAGCCGTCATGTAATACCTGCCTGCTGCTCTTAGTGAGGCTGAGCATTGATTAAGCAGCCAGGTGGGGTTGTGCTGATAGTACAGCTGGCCCCACAGTCACTATTTGTGACCAATCTATGCTACCTTCCAGTATGAAAATGAATTTTCATCTTCACAGACACTGCAGGTCTCCATGGGTCAATTCCAGTAACTGCAAAAATGGGGTTAATAGCTACTAACCTCTACTACCACTATTAGGAATCACTTTCCATTATATTGCTCAGCTGCTGTGAAATAAAACATTGAGAAAGGCAGTCTGATAGTTAAACGCTTTCCTTCTGAGCCAGGTCTGGTTCTTGACACAAGAGCCATGACAGTATTCAAACAATCCACTATTCATTATCTTTCTACCAACAAGACAGACCCCCGCAAAATCATTGTTCAAAAAAAAAAAAATTAAAAAATAAAAAGCTGGTCCTGAGGAAACAAGTTATTCTAAGAGATGAATGTAATTGGAAGTTGTATTTTGTTTTAACAACTATTTCATGAATGAACATGTCCAGGCATAAAGCCAAAGTCAGCTGAGCTGTTTGTAATGGTACTATGCCCAGGAACTGTTAACTCCAAGATTGGAAGTATGTATCCTTTCAGGAAACAAAAGCACGTGTATGAACATTTAAGATCTTTTCTGAAGGACTGTAGGTTAGCCATAGGTTTGAACTATTCAGGGATAAATGAAATTTTACAGGTGCAGGATCCATAGAAAATATTTTGATATGCCCATGCTATTGACAGCATTAACTACTCTCTGTGTGTACAGCACTCTGGTATCCCAACAGAAATTTAAAGAATAAATTAGAAATGGGCAATGTTCCAAGCACAAATACAGACTGGGCGGAGAATGGATGGAGAGCAGCACTGAGGAGAAGGATCTGGGGGGGATGACTGACAAGAAGCTCAACATGAGCCAGCAATGTGCGATCGCAGCCCAGAAGGCCAACCATATCCTGGGCTGCATCAGAAGCAGTGTGGCCAGCAGGGCGAGGGAGGTGATTCTGCCCCTCTGCTCCACTCTCGTGACACCCCACCTGGAGTACTGCGTCCAGCTCTGGAGTCCCCAACATAAGAAGGACATGGACCTGTTGGAGTGGGTCCAGAGGAGGGCCATGAGGATGATCCGAGGGCTGGAGCACCTCTCCTATGAGGAGAGGCTGAAAGAGTTGGGGCTGTTCAGCCTGGAGAAGAGAAGGCTCCAGGGAGACCTTATTGCGGCCTTCCAGGACCTAAAGGGGGCCTACAGGAGAGCTGGGGAAGGACTTTTTACAAGGGCATGTAGTGATAGGATAAGGGGGAATGGTTTTAAACTGGAAAAGGGTAGATTTAGATTAAACATTAGGAAGAAATTTTTCACTTTGAGGGTGGTGAGGCACTGGAACAGGCTACCCAGAGAAGTTGTGGATGCCCCATCCCTGGAGGTGTTTAAGGACAGGCTGGATGGAGCTTTCAGCAACCTGGTCTAGTGGGAGGTGTCCCTGCCTATGGCAGGGGGGTTGGAACTGGATGATCTTCAAGGTCCCTTCCAACCTAAACCATTCTATGGTTCTATGATTAATGTAGCTGTTCAGGCTAATTCCTTACAACCACAGGAAAAGGTCATGATGTTCCTTTAAAAAACAGATATAATGATAAATTAAATAATATGAAAATACAATATATGAAGTTATAGAAAAATTTAAATTGATTTCATACTGTGAAATACAATTTTACAGCCACATACATGCAAAGCTTTACTGATAGCTGACATACAGTAAAATGTTTAGAGGTTATTTACACCTCAAATGCTGAAGAATTATAATTTAGAAGATTCTGCCAATTGCCAGAGGTGGAAGTTCAAAATAAGCATGTTGGGAACAGCACACAAAATTAGGAAAGGTATGCAGGCCACGGGATTACACATGTCATGACAAAACATTCAGAGCAACGGGGTAGAAGTAGTATCAGATACAGGTTTCTTAGTCTTTTTTTCTGCTCTCATGCAAGTATGACTAACAAGATAAATCAATTAAGAAAGCTCTCATTTAGCTTGTAAAAAGATACCAACATAGTGTAACAGCCAGCTTAGGGGAAGAGAAAGGTCTAGCGTGCTTTCTTTAAAGGTAACCTTTTACTGAAGGACAGGTATTCAAAGAAGCAGCTCTCGTAATATTTTAATCTTTAAGGCTACCAGACTCCATGGCCCCATCATTCAAAACTTTCCACAGGACCATGTGACATGGCTTCCATATTTCTGCTATAATTTCCTTTTACCACTAGAAAAATAACTTCTTTCTTTGACCACAACTAGTTGTAACAGCAGGGCTGCAACAAACATTGCACTGAGAGCTAGATTTGCAGGCATTTATTTTGGCGGTCATGCTAGCTTAAGCTGAATTTGCTGATCTTGCATTGCTTCTTCATGCTCTCTTTGACTTCTTCCTTTGCCCTCTGTTGTTGTGATGCTGAAACGGTCTGTGGCAACATAGTTGAAAAATAACCAGTAAAAAATTTTATTTGTTTTGTTTTGCTTTTAGCCAGGTCGTTTTTCTGAAGTGGGTACATAATAAACTGTCACTGCTGCCAAAAACAAACAGACAAAACTGTTTCAGTCTCAGTTCAAAGTAAAAGCACTTGCTCGAGGAGAGGCATTTAAGAAAGTTTGTCAAAGTAACAATAACTTGACCTTCTACAGACACTTGAAAGGAATAAAAAAAGCAATCTAAGTGTTCTGCAAACCTTAAGACAACATGCTAATGAGAACACTTCAAATAAAGCATCTCTGTGTGTAACACAGCTATGGGCACGTGCAGATTACACAGGTTCCCCAAGGGAGAATATCAAGCTGCCTTGACTTTAAAAAACATAATTTACTTCCTTTCTTGTGAAAAGGAGGTTTGGGGTATTTTTGTTGATGTTTGTTTGTTTTAAATAAAGGCATATTTGATTCTATATAACCTTTAGTACATAAAGTGCTGGTGGTGTTATCCATTTTAAATCACATTTCCCAGGACACTGAATAAGAACAAGAAATACAGGGGCTTCAAACTATTCCAGAGATCATACTAAATGAAGAAAAATAGGAAAATATGCTGTTTGTAGGAATGAAGTACCTTTTCTCATACTACTGGAAGAATTGCAGATAAACTCAGAATCCATTAAAAAAGTGGTAGATTGTCAGATAACAGCATGTTCTGACATTATTACAGGCTAGTAATGGGTACATCATGTACCCTCTGCTAGGAGCAACTCCATTCTCTCCCTCTGCAGTCACAAGATAAATGTATAAAACTTTAAGGCTATGAGGTTGGCTGATGCATGAAAACTCAGGTTCCTTTAAAATACTCATTTAGAAGTGCAAACATCTTTTTTTCTCTGTCAACAGTCATCTGAGAAGACACTTGGTTAGTGACTGCATTGAAAGCCAATGTGTCTAAAAGCCGAAACAGCAACGACCTGCATTTCTGTGAAGACTAAAATGTCATTAAAATAAACTCATTCCAGCCACACTATTCAGTGAATGCCTCTCAAAACACTTTGGGAAGTTGCTGTTCTGTAATGCATTGATCACATGCATTGAAACACAGGGAATATGAAATGAGTATATGAAATTGAGAAAAAATTAGATTTATAAAATGAGAAGTAGCAAATGGCTTTCCAACTAAATCCTTCATTCTGCACTTTTACTGAGGGAAGGATTTCATCTGTCTCTCTCTTGACGATGGTCCTCAAAATTGGGAATAGCAAGCAATACCATTTTGGGAATGTTCTCTCCTAACTGAAAAATGCTGCAAAGTCAGAAATTTTCAGAAATTGAGTTACTGTTTTACTGGCTGGTTTTCAATAATCACTTCCTATTCTTATTGCAGTCACTGCTGATCAGTCAATTAAGAACTGCGAAGAACACTACTAGGGCACCAAGCCAGCTCACCAGGACACTGTGAAAATCATGGGACTGTTTACAGCAAGCTGTTAAATCTTTTAACAAAATGCTTCGTAGACCAAAGTTAAAAGACTCCCTGTAATCATTTCACATTGTAATAAGGAGCAATCATCCTAGCACCTTCCTAGTCAGATATCCACAGGGAGGAGGTAAATGCAAATACAATAACCTCAAATATAGAAAGCAGGAGAAACTGTAATAGCTAACTGAATCAATTACATTAATCTACAGCGTAGTATTTCTGCAACACACATTGTATTTTAAAAATAAATGGATTTTCTTCATTTCCATTCTCTGCAGAAAACTGAAGAGCAAATACTTTAAGGATACTAATTATCAAAGCCTTCTTAGTATGGCTTTGTATACTGTTTGTATAAGAATGTATAATGAATGTTAAGAAGTATTGTAAATATGGACCAGAGCTAGTGAAGCCCTTTGTCTCCACTCCCCTTTCCGTTCCTCTTGAACAATCATCCCAGATCCTATTCGCAGTCTCTTGGCCCCATCAAGACAGACAAGTGCTCCCTGTTTGATGCCAATGCAAAACAGCAGAGATCAACGTGACGTGACAGATCTACACTTTCACACCTCTGACAAAAAATGCTTACTACAAGAAAATAACTATGTCACAATTCAACTCTATGACAACTATCTTGGAAAACAGCAAAGACTGTTTCTAAAAATAGTCACATTGCTTTCTTTCTCAACCGGTAGGTTGTCGCCTTCAGATGGCGTGCCGTTCCTGAACCAGGTCGCCACGCCATCTGAAGGCAACAGTAGGTTCATGAAGTAATGGAATTAGCTAGGACCACTCTGAGCAGGACAGGGTGCAAAAGGCTTTGCATAGGCTATGGCTCTTCACTATGGACAGTCATATCAATAGGAAACAATTCATCTTTTCAAAGGAAAAAGAAAAAAGAGAAGAGAAAGCTGCTAAGAAACAGTGCAAAACATGAACAGCAGGTTCTCTGTTGACTTCATCATCATAAAACCCCGATCAAGTTCTGTATTAATGGCATTACTCTCTTATAGCAAAATTATTCCAGAAGTACTTTCTGCAAAGTTAAAGAAAGCAGGGACCTATATTTTCAATCCCAGATATCAACAGCTGGCCAGTAACATGGGTGTGAGAGGGACTGGTTGCAACTAGTTTCTAGTGTGATCAGTTTGATCTTTTAAATATTACCGTAATCAAATGCCACAGGATGACTTCAGGTTTTTTCTTCATTTCCACAAAAATCATGGAACAAATTATTTTAAAGAATTAAAATTATTAGACAAATTAGAACTATACTTCAAACAAATTAGGAATGTACCAAGTGTAAAACTAAAAAGTAATGCTAAGAGTTCCATATGCATTCCTAGACACTATTATTATTTAAGAAAATTACGGAAGCTGACGCAGTGTCATCTGGAAGAGCCAGCTAATGCTCCGTACTAAGAGCACCCATAGCTGTATCTCGAAATTGTGTGGCCTAGTATGTCTTTTTTATTTGGGGAAAGTTAAGAAATGTCCATGCATACATACAGATGTTAGATGTTAAACTACATTCATGATAACAGAACGTGAGCTGTTTCCTTTTATTACTTCGTATTTATTTTTTTTTAATTGAGCACAAATGCTAAGAAACATTCACTGAACACGTATATTTTTGTACTTGAGTGGTGCAGAGAAAGATAGCAAACAGGATTCCTTCTAATCCAAGACACAGCAAGGGGGAAAGCTGCATTGCGACTTCTCCCTCAATAAGAACACACCAAAGGATCACATTGCAGATCGGCTCTCTAGGAAGCCTGCATGAGAGAAGTATGCCTATCACTTCTTGATTTCATTTATCAGTTATAGTGGTCACAGCTATCATCTGTAGGCAAGTGAAGGTATAGTTCTAGTATCTTTTTGACAGTAATTATATCCAAGAAAATAGTATCTTCTTGATAGTAATTCTGGCCCAGAAAGTCATCATTTTCCTTGCGTGCACTCAAGTGAGGGGATGGAGCTCATAGAAAGTCAGGGACGAAGGAATTATTTTTCCAGCTGCATCACTTCTCCAATTATGTCCACTACACAGTCACACAAACACTTGTACGAACACAAAAGAGAAGACTGGACATTTTCTTAAATGGGCCAAGAAATACTCTACAAATTTGCAATTAATAGGAATAAAACCCCATTCTTCTAGGTGTCGCTGAACACTTGAGTTACATCCCAATTTTTACATTGACAGTAGTCGGGACACAAAGCTGACTCAGATTTGGGACAGAAAGCTGGTTCTGAAAACCATTCATTAGTTAAAATTTTCTGTAGCACAGTACTCCAACCATTCGAGAGCTAAACCACAGCAGAAAACCATACACTGCTGCTGTCTACATCCTCTCTCTTCTGCAATAATTTCCAAGGCTAACAGGCAAAAGCCTCAACAAAATAGTATTGCATATTCAAAAAAAGAGAATTCATATTATATTATACATGGCAATGACAAACCATATTTTTCTCCAGGAGATACAAATGAAAAACATAAGCAAAAATTATTCTATAAACTAAAATAAACAGAATAAATTAGCATCTTCCACAAAAATTGAAGATTCACCCAAATTAATGATCTAGGAGGTAAAAATTCACACACGTCCTGAAGAGAAACATATGCATACACTGCCAGTAAATTAGTTTTCAAGCATTTGCTTAAGGTTGACAGTATCTGAAAAGTTCCCATTTCTCTCCAAAGACTCCATAATGTGAGTCTAGACTGGAAAAATACGGATGACTACAGTGTACACACAACCATAGGCAAATTTTACCTGTATAGACAAAACACAGTTTGGGATCTGAGACAAATTCCAGGAGGATGAAAACGAAGCAGGAAGACAGTGAGGCTGAAGATACTCTACTAAGCTCTCCAACACTGAGAAGTATCCATGGCTTATCCAAAGACTTCCAGGAGCAATTCACAGTAGAAAAGCACGAAGCAGCAACCACCAATCTCTGCACTCTGAGGCACAGCTGTCCTTAAATGTTGCAGATTTGGTTTTCTTCTAGCAAAGCAACTACCCTTTTGAACTCTGAGAAGTAGACATTTCCCCAGACCAGTCCTTTAGATCCCAACTTCCCTTGCCTAGAAGGACTAAGACCTGATCTGCTGATGCACTCCCCTACTCTGCAGACCTTTCCTGTCCACTTCCAGGTATGAAAAAAAATATGCTGGCAGGGACATAGAGATTTAGCACTGATACCTCTACCCTGCATATGGAATGAATTCCCTAGTGATGTACTCAGTAACAGGAGAACAAAGGATGAAGTGTTTTTTTCTTTTGTCTTTTTCACTCATTTCTCACAGTATTTGCAAATGGCTCAGATCAGGAAGTGGGGCAGAAAAGTCTCTTATAAAAGGCAATGGGGGAACTGAGTAGCAAGCATGGTTATAGGGACAGAAAGGCTTATTGTATTTGAAGTAAGATTTGAAATCTTTGTTTTGGTTAGTTCTTAGGAAGTAAGACTGACAGTGGTATCAGCAAGTAAAACAAAAATAAATTAAAAAAAAAGAGAAAAATCTTATTTCAAGGGTTGAAGAGTTAACCTGTTGCTTAGGACCAGCAGGTCTGATCTGCCAAAAATTTTAAAGGGTGCTGAGATATGTCATTGCAATTAATGAACTCCAGGTCTCCAAATAACATTGATCTAATTTATTTGAACTAAAGCTACTCAAAGAGTCCTCCTTGCAGACAGTCTCTTCTCATCCTGAGCTTCCAGGTGTCTAGCTTTCCTTGTTGCCTACCTCTCTATCTTTTCTAGATACTGCTTCCTGACCAGAAATGCATATAGCAAGTATTCAAAAGGGGGGTTCACCAAAAAGGTTATGAAGGCCTGTGATTGTTTTTCAATAATTTTCCCAACGATTTCTAAAACTTAGCTTGACTGCTAGTAGACAGTAAGCTGATGGTCTAACAAAAAATAAAATAATAATAAAAAAAGAATAAAACCATTCCAATAATTATTTTCCTATCTTGCAGAACTCCATTTAGCAAAGAGAGAGATTTCTTCTACACTTAATATCCTGTATGTAGCCTACCATACCTGGGGTAGGAGGAAGAAAAGGAGAAGAAAATAATAAATAAGTAAATATAAAAATAATTTTTGTAACAAAATAAAATAATTCCATGCTGATTTAATGCTCCTTGTTCAATAGAAAGCTCAGTTACTTAGGAAATGGGTATTTCCAAATTACTAGTCTCATGCACAAATTCCAAAGAAGTTAGGTTAATAGCACAGTACATGCAACCTTAATTGCTCAGTAGGACATGTACAGGCCATCTTAAGTATAAGGAGAAAAAAACAATCCCTCAAAAACCACCTATGAGGTGCTTTTTAATTAATTTAAAACAGTAAAAAAAAAAGGGGGGGGGGGCAACACAAATAAACAAACAAACCCAAACAAAACAACAGTTCTAATTGCAAAGAGAAGAAACCCTCTTATTTGTGGTGGTGTTCCTTCATTTGTAGTAATATGTATTCAGACAGTCTCCTTGCAGGCAGGTTCCTACCAAAGAGATTAATTTAAATGCCAAAATTGGTATGAGAGCTGAAGAGCACTGAAAGCAGTTATGAAGTATATCAAAACACTATCATACACTGTTTTTTGACAATTTAAGAGAGCGCCTATGTGAAACAAAACGCCAGGTTTATGCTCTGCAGTCTCAGGGTGCTAGTATATGTGCTTTTATGATTTCTCCCCTTTAGAAACTCAGTAATAAGCAGCACCTGTGGATAGAAGGCTGCTTATTGTTCTGATGGAATCTGTAACCCACTTCACATTATAGGGAAGAGGTTAATTCTGCTCAACAACATGCTGTGTCCTTCGGTATCTGATTTTATGTACCATTCCATGGATAGCTGGTTTTAATAGTTCATTTATTTTTCTTTCAAGTGCAGCTTTTGAAACTGAGTATTTTGATGCTTTCCCTGGAAGCAGATAGCATCGGACCCCTTGTGTGAGGGCAAATACAGAACCACAATGAGAACATCCAGTTAATACAAAAAAGTCCACAACAATGAGATACTCTCTGAAGCATGAAGATTATGAGATACAAAGACACAGACATTAGAAAGAAAAATACTCATCGAGCATAGTACACAGCTACCCACTTCAGAATTTTTGTACTATCCCCTGAAGTATTTAATATTGGTCAGGAATTTAAAGCAACCAAACACATCTCACTGATTCACGATGCCAGAGGGAAAAGCTCTGGGACCATTCATCACTTGCCAGCAATCTATAAGAACTTGGGTAAATAGCAAGAAATGTAACAGTTAAGAGACCTATTTCAGTTTGGGATTTAGTAAACTTTCAGAAATAATCTGGGAGTTACATTCAAGATAACACAACAGTCAAGAGAACACATTCGATGCTTCCAATTGATAGGGGATGTCAAGGAAGAGGAAAGCAGTAGCATGAATCAATTCATCTATTCTTGTGACAACACAGCATAATCCTATGAAAGGAAAAGGAATTAGTATTTTCTATCACCCCCAGTACATTTCTGTTTGTTATAAAGTTTACTAACAATATCAAATGAATAGGAAACATAAATAATTCATGAATCTCTAAAATAAAAAAAGCATAACCCATTAAAGAGAAACAACGTAAATTCAGCGAGAGCGGAAGGAAATTATTTTAAATCAGTTCCCTTGACATAGATCCAAATATTCACATGAAATTAAATTAAAACATCTCTATTGTTCCCTAATAATCACTGGGAAATAGAGGTCATTATTTTACATTCCCTGGTGACTTGTTGCTGAAGTCACTGGAAAGGCAGTGGGGATGAATCTGACTTACTATCGTATTGGTGCACTACTTATAAAACCCAAGAGTCAGAGCTGTTTGGTTGGGAAATGTTTGGTGCATGTGCTCTGGTTTTTCTAAGACTACTAGTCAATTTTTTAGCATCAGGAAATGAAAGACAAAGATAAAAGAAACTGACTTATAATAATCACCACATTATTACTGCCGCCAATAGTAATGGCAGCAAAGCTTTACACAACAGAGTATTTATTTATGCGATACACAGTTTTAACCTTACGCTTCAGTGTTTTTTCCAGTAATACTGTTCATAATATCTTGTTTCACAAGCTTCTTCTAAAGAAAACTTTTGGTTCTGAAGGACAGAAGACTTGTTAAGCATCTTTCAAACTATTTCCTTGACCACTGGAAATACTTAATTTACTTATACTTAATACTTAATTCAGTGGATAAGCACTCCAACACACTTCTCTGTGTTCACCAAAACAAAAAAATAATTTTACTTATGAAGAAGTTAATAGGCATCAGATAAGAAATAAATTAGTGATATGAATATATATTTTCCACATTCAAATCTGATTCATGCACTCATATGCATGCTCATAAATTAATAATATAAAGTTCAAGGTAGGGAAACAAGATCATTAGCTGGTAAGTAAAATTAAAATCTGTCATTCTGTATTCCCATACATCCAGCATTCGCTGATACAATACTGTCTTTTACTGTCACACACTTCAAGAATTAAAAGGAAGTTGTAAATGGTATGATGAAGTGTATCCATAGCCTCAAGCTGCTTTTCTCCGAGCATTCTACAAAATGTCAAAAAGAAGAAGCTTTTTTATAAAAAAAAAACTTTCTCTTTTTATGCAGAAGTAAAGGAGCTAAAATTCTTAAAGACTTGCATGCCCTGTCTTGAGCTTTCCAGTCAGATGAGAAATTTTTCCAAAATCGTCACTAATCTGCAAATTGTCTGGCTTGAGGTGCTTCTAGCAGAGGAATCATAGGGTATGCATAATGCTCCATACTTCCTCAGAAATAGACAAAAAATGTTTTGAAGATTTCACAGTTAAATCACAAGTTTGTCAAGCAGAAAACTCTGATTACTAGCAATCTGTTCACCGTCTAGCATGGCACAATGGTCCTCACAGGGACCTTTGGATTCTATGATGGCATGCATAATTTGCAGTAAGAGAACTGGAGAATTAAAAAAAAGCATCTTTGACAAAGGTGATACTTTTTGTATTGCTTTTTTTGTTTATTTTTAAGCTTCTAAGCCCTTACAGCAAAGACGTATACCATAAGATATAATAAATACATTCATTATAGTATGAAAAGCTGCAAATTAATGGGTTTCAGGTGACAAGTGTCAGGAGAGCCTGTCATTTGCCTCCAAATAAAATCGGACACCGTTTTTAAGTCAGTACGCTGCATTGTAGCAGGATCTCTGATTTATATGACTGTACAAAGTCAGTACAGCAACAACACTTTTGGCTACTTTTACAGAGCATTTAAAACTTTGTGACGTAGGGCCAGAGAAGTAAGTAATGCAGCCCAATGCGCAATGGAAATCATCTCTATCATGTTAATACTATCACAGCGTAGCACTGGACATACACTCAGAAAACAGAAAAAAAGACAACCAAACTCTCTTTTTCACTTGTAGAATCTATCCCTAAAGAATAGCATAGGCACTGTAACTATGTAGAGATCTAGGTGGGACTGGTTTATCCTATATGCATTATTTCAAGACTCAAGGTCTCATTTTTGCATTTGGCCCTACCAGGAACAAATATTTTAGGAAGTTTAGTTCCAATAATAATTAAACAAACTCCACCAACAGGCAGATCAAACTTTTTAAAACCAGAGAAATTCTAAGTTTGCTGAATTTTCTTATTCAAATATCACTACCATGATAACTGTGTGTTGTCGATGCTCTCAGCATGAGCATTCAGTTTGAAGAACAATCAGAATGGGGCTATTTCAAACTCAGTGAAAAGCTGGATGCAAATGATTTCCCATCCAGAGCAGCTTCTCCACGCATGAAGACAGACATTTGCAACTTTTTACAAGTTTACAATGTTTTGATGATCACATTCTACTCAACTTATAGTTATTTGTAAAATACTTTGCTGTGAGACTGGAATCTCCCCCCAGTCTTTGACCCTGCATTGGGATCCAAGATCTCAGCTATACAATCCATGCATTCCCACTGAAGTCATACTGAAATAGAACAAAGAGTATCTTTCTATCCAACTGGTCTTTTTTCACTTAATAAAATTAATGGTTTTCCCTCTTTTAATTTAATTGCCTTCCTACAATATACAAAGTAAAACATTACATGGAAAGATCAAATTATAAACCATAGAGAGGCCAGAAACTTCTAAAAGTGAAAAAGGAAGTGTCCCCTCTGAGGAAAAATCCAAGAAACAGATAAAATAAAGGGAAATTACATATACATATTATGAAAGACTAACCAGTTTGAAAAATAAAACCTTCACCTATTAATTGCTTTTCCTTTTTCTAATAGTTAGCTCACGATAATCTTTAACCAAAACTAGAAAGCTATTCATTTGAAATATTGTTTAAGTAAGTAATTAATAAGTGTCCTGGTAAACATCTTTAAAGGTGGTAAGTAGTCACCTTTCACTCTTCCATCTACCCAGAAAAAAATATTTTACATGAAGCAAAGATTTTGCACTTTTATAGGTTTAGGTGATATTAACTATGCATCTGTACCATATAAATGTTTATGATTTTGCCACTTTAAAATATTTATGTAAACAGAAATAGTGGGAGACCAGTTCTATGGTTATTTACTCCTAGGAATAAGAGAACTTTCTGTATTCCTCTTCCTGGATTAATAAATTGGATTAATAACTCTCCAGTCAGAGTCAGAAGATCCTTTTCCTAACCTCCCGAAGTACTCATAAGAAGAAGAAAAACAAAGACAGACATAGTCATTGGATGTATTTGAGCTAATTGAACTTTCACAATATTTAAAAATCCCCCTACTGAGGTTAATCCTTACCTCACTTCTTTATTCATAACTGACTTCCAAAGAAGAAAAAAAAAAAGTAGTTCCATTGCTTATGTGATTTTTTTTAAAAAAAATATTTGTACAAGAATATACTTAAAAATTCTTTAACAAAGCTACATATGAATAGAAACATAAATGAAAGCATACTGTAGATTCAGAAGTATGGAAACAAAGGGAATAAGAATATCATAACAAAAGACAAATCTGACAAGTCTGATGTATTCTGCAAGAGTTTCTCGGAGGTGATGAATTTGGTTTCTCTTCCTACCACTTATTTATCATATTCTTGAATTACTAGTATACATTCACTGGACAATACTCTAAAAGCCTTCAGTTAAATATAAATACCAATACACATTTCCACTATAAGCTCTTTGTTTACAGCTTACTTTATTGCTGTGCCTTGTGACTAACAAGACAAGATGGGAGAAAGGAAAGGTACAGCAGCATTCAGAGGTTATCTTGGGGTGGGGAGTGAGGAGGGAGGAAATTGTGAGAAAAAAGTTTTTAAAACGATGCAAAATTATTTGGCTGAACACTCCATTAAAAATTGCTGCAGTTTCTACTAGCACATTTCTGCCTTTGCAGAATCAAGTGATTATTACGAAATACCTAACATCAACTACACAAATAAGAAAAAATAATCATAGAATTGGCTGGGTTGGAAGGGATCTTTAAGATCATCAAGTCCAACTATCAACCTAACACTGCCAAAACCACCATTAAACCATCTCCCTGAGCACCACGTCTACCCATCTTCTAAATACCTCCAGAGATGGTGATTCCACCACTGCCCTGGGCAGCCCATTCCAATGTTTGATAACACCTTCAGTGAAGAAATTTTTTGTAATATCCAATCTAAACCTCCCCTGGTGGGAGGCCATTTCCTCTTATCCTGTTGCCTGTTACTTGGTAGAAGAGACTGACCCCCACCTGGCTACAACTCCCTTTCAGGGAGTTGTAGAGAACAATAAGGTGCCCCCTCAGCCTCCTTTTCTCCAGGCTGAACAGCCCCAGTTCCCTCAGCTGCTCCTTATAACACTTGTTCTCCAGACCCCTCACCAGCTTCATTGCCCTTCTCTAGATGCGCTCCAGAATCTCAGTGTCTTTCTTGTAGTGAGGGGTCCAAAACTGAACACAGTATTCGAGGTGAGGCCTCTCCACTATATATATATAGATATATATATAAAAATAGCACTTCAGGAGGAACAGAAAAAAGAACTTATTTTATACAAAAAGAGGCCAAATGCAACATACTATTGCCAGCAAACTTACCAGTCGTCTCCTCTCCTCTTCAACAGCAATCAGGAGCCGAGCAAACTCTTTCAGTGACTGCGCTGAAAAGAAAACAAAGAAAAAGAACGTCCTGATCAACATTACATTTTAAGATCAGATGAGTCCATTATCTGGATTTAAGTTGTAGTGATAGGATACTCTTCTTATGTAGTACTTCACTGAAATTAGTAGTCATTAAATGAGGCACAGACAGAAGTGAGCAGCAGGTCAAGAGCAGGTAAAAAGCAAAGGAAAAGAACCTGAGTCTTAATAGTCATGTATTTAAAAAAATTTTTTTTAAATGGAATATGGCAAACTGATTTTCCTGAAATGTGCAAAGATCAGTTTCAAAACAAAGAATTCTACAATCAGCCACAAAATTTACTTTAGCACACATGGAGTAGAGAGAAACTGCAGAAAGAAATATCTTTTGTTTCTCCTATTAAAGCGCAGCAACAAATATTTGCAAGACCTATGAAAAATATTCAGAGAAAAATGTGAAAGTCAACGCTGTAGAAGAAATGCTTATGCCAAATGTTTAGGTTTAGCAGCTCTTTGGCTTTATTTTTTGGAAGGACAAGCTCTCAGGTGACAAGAACAGATGATTGATTTGAATTTTGTTACAACTGTGAGAGTCTTTGCTCAAAACTGCCTTCAAATATAAGTCAAAGGGCTATAGCGGATGTCAACAGAAACATAATAAAAACATTAACCCATAAAAGAGGGCAAAAAATGGGAAAACATTCAAAAAACTTTTAAGGCTTTATTCTCATGTAAGCAAGTGGTGCAAATATCTCTAAAAAAAATCTGTCTTTCCATTTATATTACTTTCTCAAGGGCATATGGGTTGTTCAGAATTCAGCATCACAGTTCCACAGACAAAAATGCCAAAGAAGAATCATGTGAAGAGAGCTAAGTAGCTCTTTTTACTTTCTCCTGATGCATCTAGCAGTAATTGCTGTGAATGACAGGGTGCTAAATTTCATAGTTTAAAGCTCTGATCTCAGGATGCAGACTCATAAATCCTACAGGTTCTCACAACAAACTTGAGGCAATCTAAATCATCTTTTAAAGAGGAAAAAACAAAGAAAAAATTTGTAGAATTTCTCAAAGGAACAGGATTCAAACAGTCTTCGTAGTTAACCAACATACACTGCTGAGGGTTGGCAGAACTTGTGTCCTCTTAGCTATTCTTCCATCTTCTTGTTACAAAATGAGCCACTCTCCAATAATATGGCTTTATCGCCTCTCAACTCCCCTGAAAGATTTAAGGAAATAAGTACATCTTCTAGAGGATCTGCTATGTTTCAGTATCTTCTAAGAGGGAACCAGCGTCTAGCTTGCCTTAACTTGTCAGCATTCACAAATTGCTACTTAGTTTTTGGACCATACCCAAATCATTTTTATTCTTTATCCCATCTGGACTTTGCAGAGGTCACCCTTGCATTCTTCTTGCTCTCTTTTAACTTTTACAGCTGTTTGTTCCAATTTCTTCTACAAGACCGTACATGGTTTATTTTTTGCAACTGTAATGCTATACCTGCATATCTTGACCTCCAAGTCATTCTTTCCTGACAAATCCTTTTTTCCCCTGTTATTACTCATGAGTTCTTTGTTTAGTCCAAATACAGCTGGTAAGTTAAATGTCCATCCAGTTGGGTCTCAAGTCTTTTTCTTTAATATTTTTCCCTGAGAACACAAACACCAGAAAATTTTGCCACCTCTTAAGTAAAAGAAATTCTAGGCCTCCTGCACAAAATTCAGAACTCCTCAACTCAAGCTTATCAGCTGAGCCTTTCAGTTACTTTCAGTTACTTACCAGCCTAGCATTTATCAGAGCTACATCTTGGGATCCAGACCTTGTTTGCTATCCACTGAATTAACTTAGTCACTTAGAGTCAGCTCACAATAGATGAAAAGGAAAAGGTAAAGAAATAGATGATGAACTGACTGATTAAGTTACCTGACAAGAAATCTGTTGCGTGTTACATTCTAGAATATCTACGTACGCATTATGAAACCCTAAAAACTAAATAAAGTTAGCCATACACACATGGCCAAACTATTTCTTATTTTCACTGATATCCCCCAAAATTTAACAAGAAACGATTCTTGCCTGTAGAAAACAGCACAGAGCCAGTTCATCCCTTGCAGATGTGGTAGAGTGATTCTTTACCCACCATTAAAAAAAAGTTAATCTTCTCAAATAAACTAGATGAACATATTGTTTGAATTTTATTACCTATTCAGGGAATTAGGCTACACTTCAGAAAAACAGCTGACTTTCTAGAAAAGCCAGCAAGAGAAATTATTTCCAGATTATTTCAGTGAAATAATTGGTCATTTTTAACCACAAGATGATGTGTTACTGCAGTCACATGTTAGAACACCATTTCCCCTCCTTTTTTGCTTTTTTACTGTGGAGTCACTCACAATGACAGAATTATTTCAGAGAAATGATCATACCAAGCACTGTATCTTTGTGAGAACAGCAGATCCAGAACCTACTGAAATTTAAGTTTTCCCTACCCACATCAAGCCTATGGTACTCTTCACTTAAGTTTCTGATCATATAATTAAAAGTATCCTTCATGAAACAAAGGCTCATGGATTTTTTTTTCTTCATCATCTGCAATAAGAAAGTTGACGCTTTACACCTTTCAGCAGCCAAGCACAAATACTGCCAGTTCCCAGCCCCAAGGCAGGGGCAGGACTTTATCTAAATGAAATAGAAAGGGTGGAGGACAGGCAGGTAAAAGCAGTACAGTTGTGAAGAAAAAAAAAATATCCTCTCTGGTCAGGCAGTATTCTGACTTTTAGGAGCAAAAAGATAGTAAAGGAAGAACAGCAGGAAGCAGAAACTGGGTAGAAGGATGAATGGAAACTGAGAAAGAAAAAAAAAAAAGAACCAAAACAGTTAAGAGAAGCTTTTGATTCATCTTCCTAATTTCATGGCAGAACCAAAAGGTTTTTTAGTTTCAAAGTTGAAATTTTGATTAGGATTTAAATAAAACCAGGACAGAGAGGAAAACAAAAAACTATAAAAACATGTTCTGAAAGTGTGCAAATCAAGATTTTGCTCAATGTTTAACACTAATATAAAGGTACTAATATGTCCCCTATATAGTGCCTCAGCTGAAGACTGAGAAGCTGTTTCCATCTTCTCTTCCCTGCAGCCTCCCCTTTGGGAGGATTATAAAGGTCAAAGTTTCACTAAGAGCACAGAACCTACACTCTTCAGCAGCACTAAAACAAACCATTCCCCTGACCCTAGAGACACCTTCGCTGCAGAGACGCCTTCGCATCAGTACTGACTACACCTCCACTGTTTGCTGCCCAACATCCACATCCATCCTTTTTGCACCAGTCAATGCCCACAAAGCCATGGAGCATCCTTTCCCAGCTTCGGAGGTGCACGGAGAGCACAAGCAGCGCATCGTGTAATTCAGACCATAATGAAGGATGCACACCCAGCATGCAGAGAGATCAGCAACATGGATGTCTCTGGTGACCCCACTGGTTCTTCCACCCTTGCAATGGCACCACATAACGTCAAAAAAGGCTTTGCCACCACCAGCTGACAATACCAGTGAGCATTGCAGTATTTCCGAGTCTTTCATGTTATTACACCCTTATGGGTGTATTACACCCTTATGGGGCCTACAGGAGAGCTGGGGAAGGACTTTTTACTAGGGTATGTTGCGATAGGACAAGGGGGAATGGCTTTAAACTGGAAGAGGGTAGATTTAGATTAAACATTAGGAAGAAGTTTTTCACTTTAAGGGTGGTGAGACACTGGAACAGGCTGCCCAGAGAAGCTGTGGAGGCCCCATCCCTGGAGGTGTTCAAGGCCAGGCTGGATGGGGCTCTGAGCAACCTGGTCTAGTGGGAGGTGTCCCTGCCTATGGCAGGGGGGTTGGAACTCGATGATCTTCAAGGTCCTTTCCAACCTAAACCATTCTACGATTCTATGATTCTTCCCATACGTCCCCCGCTCAGTCTGACCTCCTTAAAAGCCAGGGCCTGTCCCCAGAGAACTTCACCTCTGCTGGAAGCTGCAGCCGCAGGTGGTAAAGAGAAGGCAACACAGCCCTCACTCCTCTTTCCCCACCACTCCTTCTTCCCTACCTGTTTTCTCACAGCTCCCCTCTGGTTGCAGACAGGAGACAGCTCTGCCCGCCTTGGGGACTGGGCCGGGCAGACAGAGGGAAACACAGCGCAGGGCTCCCCATGGGGTGTCAGGGCTCACTGTGGGGTGTCAGAACTCCCATGGGGCATCAGAGCCCCTGTGGGGTATCAGAGCCCCCGTGGGGTGTCAGGGGTCCCGTGGGGTGTCAGGGCTCACTGTGGGGTGTCAGGGCTCACTGTGGGGTGTCAGAGCTCCCATGGGGCGTCAGGGCTCACTGTGGGGTGTCCGGGCTCACCCAGAGGGCCACCGGACAGCCCGGCGAGCGGGACAGGGCATGGCTCCCCTCCACAACCAGACCCCTCTCAGGGCTTCAGCACGAACCCGAGGCACAGGTTAACACACATCCGATTCTGGATTCCCGGCTCTCAACAGGAAACAAACAAGTATTTTGGCAATAATAATCTGAGGTGCTTTTGCGCAGTTACAAACCACAAGGTTTAAAAATGAGAACCATTTGTGTGAGATGCGGCCCACTGCTGTCCGTCAGGAAGCCCGGGAATTACACGCAGGCCTCACCACCTCTTCTTACTAACGCTGCAATGTTTCTGTTCCCTGTCCCCCCGCCCCTCTTTTTAATCAGAATAGACACAGAAGAATTAAAGTGAACTTTGTAAATAGTAAAGGGGGTGGGGGGAAGAAGGGTCAAGTATTTTACAAGAGGAAATGTCACGGGAAATGTGCTGATAAGAAATAAATTCTGAATACACACCAATAATATAAAGTACAATAATATGTAACTTATACTAAATATGAAGGTATTTTTAATTATTTTCAAAAAGCATTATTGTTATTACTGAGCCATTTTAAGTAAAACAAAGTGCTGCCTTAATACTTTATTCTAAGTCATTAGGAAATACTAGCTTACAAAATCCAAATAGTTTTACAGTCTGCTCTTTCTTTAAAGGCTATTCAAAGACACTCTTGGCACCATGATAGAAATGATGCCTGTGAAAAGCAACGCCCAACAAGTAAAAACAATTGTATATGTACCCAGCTGTACACTTGTGGTCTCATTCATCACAATTAAAACAGGTCGCCAGCTGTTTTCTCTGGAGTGTTCCGAACCCAGCAATAATATGCTGCAAAATTTCCCTCGTTCAGGAAAAATAGCTCCCATTATTTTATTTAAAAAAAAAAAACAACAAAACCCAAACCTTCTTTATTTTTAAATGAAAAGACTTTTAATTGATTTGCTCCATAAGGAAGCAAACTAACAGTACTGACAGCTAAAACCTTAATGGTGTTCCAAAAGATCCATGTGTTTCTTTTGACTTTTTTATCCTGAGCATTTCAAACATATGATACAGCTCCACAAAAATCTACTCTTGCATAATCAAAAAAGAACCGAAGCTTAGTGTAGGACTAAGTGAATGAGGGAGAAATGTAAAAGGAGAAAAAATTATTTACATGAATTTATAAAATGCATTATTAAAATACACTTCATTTATGATCTAGAATTCTGGTTTACTGCATTGAAATCAACCCCGTGGTTCATAGCAAAAAAAAACATATACTCAATAAACATAATGAAGTTTTTATTACATACTTGTGTACAGAACGTATCACCTTAAAACAACATGCTATGGACATTACTGAATTATTATATGAATAATTAGCTTAATAGTAAAAAGTACAGTGTTAGCAATCAGAATCATAGAACAGTTTAGGTTGGAAGGCACCTTTAAAGGTCATCTAGTCCAACGCCCCTGCAGTGAGCAGGGACATCTTCAACTAGATCAGGTTGCTCAGAGCCTGGTCCAGCCTGACCTTGAATGTTTTCAGGGATGGGGCATCTACCACCTCTCTGGGCAATCTGGTCCAGCGTTTCACAACTCTCATAGTGAAAAAAATTCCTTCCTTATATCTAGTCTAAATCTACCTTCTTTTAGTTCAAAGCCATTACCCCTTGTCCTATCGCAACAGGCCCTGATAAAAAGTTTGTCCCCATCTTTTCTGTAGGCCCCCTTTAAGTGCTGAAAGCTTAGCATAATTTGAGGAGGATATGTTCCATGATCTTCCGAGGCACAGAGGTGAGGCTGACAGGCCGGTAGTTCCCAGGGTCCTCCTTTCCACCCTTTTTAAACATTTTTAACATTTTTATATGGGTGCAGTGTTTCCCTTTTTCTAGTCACTGGGGTCTCCACCTGACTGCCATGACTTTTCAAATATCATGTAGAGTGGCTTGGCAACTACATCAGCCAATTCCCTCAGGACTCTGGGATGCACCTCATCAGGTCCCGTAGACTTCTATATGTTCAGGTTCCTCAGGTGGTCACAAACCTGATCTTCTCTTACAGTGGGAGGGACTCTGCTCCCACAGGCCCTGCCTTGCAGTCCATCTGCTCAAAAGGTGTGGGGAGAGAGGTTGCCAGTGAAGACTAAGGCAAAAAAGTTGTTGTGTTCCTCAGCCTTCTCCTCCTCTGTTGTTACCAGTTTCCCGTCTTGCTCATCAGGGAGGGTATGTTTTCTTTGACCTTCCTTTTCTGGCTGACATACCTGTAGAAGCCCTTCTTATTATTCTTTGTCCCCCTTGCCATGTTCAGGTCCAGCTGCGCCCTGGCCTTCCTGACCCCATCCCTACACAACCGGGCAGTGTCCCTATACTCTTCCCAGGATACCTGTCCCTGCTTCTACTGTCTCTGCATTTCCTTCTTGCCCTTTAGTTTGACCAGCAGGTCTCAACTCAGCCTTGCAGGTCTCTTGCCTTATTTTCCTGATTTCTTACACCTGCAGATTGAGAGCTCTTGCGCTCTACAGAAAAAGTCTAAGATCTAGAAAAGATATCTGCCAGCTCTGTTCTGCTCCCTTGACCTGAGGGCAGTTTCCCAGGAGGTCCTATTGACCTTGACTTCTTGAAGAACTGGAAGTTTGCTTTCCTAAATTCAAGGTCCCGACTTTACTCTTCACCTGACCCATATCCCTCAGGACTGAGAACTCCACCAGCACATGATCACCGCAGCCCAGGCTGCCTCCAATCTCGACGTCACCGATTAGTTCATTTGCATTGGTGACCAACAGGTCCTGTATTGCATTACCTCTGGTGGGGCTGTCTATTACCTGGCTTAAGGAGTTTTCCTCAAAGCATTTCAGGAGGCTCCTGGATTGCCTACAGCTTGCCGTGCTACTTTTCCAGCAGATGATGGGGTGGTTGGAGTTCCCCAGCAGGATGAGAGCCTGCAAGTGTGATGCCTCCTGTAGCGGGAGTATGAAGGCTTCATCAATAGGCTCCCCTTGATTGGGCAGCCTGTGGTAGACACCAACAGCACAAGGTTCCCCTTGATGCCTCTGTCTCTAATTCTTACCCATAAGTTTACAATCTGGCTATTCTTCAGAGACCGCTCTTCACACTCTATCCATTTCTTGACGTAGAAGGCAACCCCTCCACGCCTCCTTCCTCTCCTGTCCCTTCTGAACAGCCTATAGCCATCAATAATGATACTGCAGTCATGGGAATCGTCCCACCAAGTTTCAGTAATGGCAATCAGGTTGCAGCTTTCTAGCAGCATGGTGGCTTCCAATTCCTCCTGTTTGTTGCCCATGCTTCCTGCACTGGTGTAGAGGCACTTCAGCTGGGCTGTTGGCCGTGTCACCTTCTTTAGAGGAACACCCTTTAGTTCCTTTAAGGTATTTCACTGGTGTTTCCCTCTTGGATCCTATCACCTCAGGAGCCTCTGGCTCATCCCTGAGAGACTTCAAGTGTGCTGCAGTGTAGCCAGCACATCCCAGAGCAGCAGGCTGAGGGCCCTCGCTAGCACCTCTTCCCTCTATCTTTGGCATGTCATCCCAGAGCTTGTCATGGGCAAGCCTGATATTATCCTCCCCTTTCAAGCCTAGTTTAAAGCTCTGTCAATGAGCCCTGATAGCTTGTGAGCAACGACCATCTTTCCCCTTTCAGAAAGGTGAATCTCATCTGACGCCAGCAAACCTGGTGCCATATAGGTCATCCCATTATCAAAAAAAACCCTAATTTGTGTCGGTCACACCAGCCACAGAGCCATGTATTTTGACCAGTTTGCCACTGTTTCTTCCAGTGTCGCTGCCTGCAACTGGAGGGAGAGAGGAAAAAGTAACTTGTGCTCCAGATTCCCTTACCAACCGTCCCAAGGTCCTCAAGTCTCTTTTGATTGCCCTTGGATTATGCATTGCAGCTTCATCACCACACACGTGGAAGAGCAGCAGTGGGTAACAGGAAGAACCAGGCTAGGAAGTTTCCTAGTGATGTGCTTAACCGAGGCCCCAGAGAGGCAGCATACCTCCCAAAGAGGAGGGTCTGGCCAGCATATGAGATAGACCCTTTGTTCCCCTCAGAAGTGAGTTGCCTACAACTATAACCTGTCTTTTCTTCCTCATGGAGATGGTCATGATACTGGGGATAGGCCTTTCTGACCTTGGCAACATCTCTCATGTAGATGGACCATCATCCACTGACCGGCCTTCCACATCCAGAGTCTCATACCTGTTGTACAGAGGCACCTAGGAAGGGGGGGTGGGGGGCAAGGAGAGGATTTGCCTGCCACCCCGAGCATGGCCTTGCCTCCATTCACTCCTTTCCTTTACGCTACTGCCTTCAGCCTGTTGGAGGGAGGATACAGGATCCCCTTCATCTGTTTTTTTTTCTGGTGGCTGCTCCCGTTTCTGTCTCAGTGAGGACAGAGCATGATTCCACTTGTCTATCTCTTTCTCAGACTCAATGCAATGAATTGCTAAATGTTACACACAATAGGTATGATGCCATCTATATTAACTGATAAAAGGAAAGTAACGTGTATGAAACCTATTCAAAGGCATAAAGCCAAGTTTGGAAGGTAATATTCAAGCTGAGATAGAATGGAACGTTACTGTGGAAGACAGAATAAAAATTAACATTCTTTTCTGTGAACTGGACTGTTGGTTTAACTTATACTTAGACATACAGTCTTAAAGAATGCATAGTCAATTTTTAAATACCCTAAAGTACACTAAGCAACATTTTATAGTATTCTATGCAGATATCACCACTATCTTCAGACACATGAATGCCAGCATAGAAAAAATATACCTACTGAAATATGTCATTTGTTCTTATGACACCTTGCTGTGTAAGAGCAAAAACGTGCAAGCCTGTTAGAGATTTCCTTACATCCTCCTGATCTGACTGGGGAAATGCCAGGACTGTGCTGTACATTGCTTCCAGCACAGTTTGGCAGAAAGGTCAGTCAAGTACATCCTCCCTCCAGAACCGGTCATGTCTAGCACAGACGTGCGACAGCAGGCTCTGAATTCATGCTTGAGCACGAACTTCAACTAAACCCTCCAAGAGCATTCTTCCCAGTAATACATTGCCAAATCAGAATTCAAGATGGACTTAAGACCCATAAGGAAATTTCCTAAGGATGAACGCTTGTTTACTAGACTTCAGTGACAAAGCAGAACAAATGTAGGATCCATGAGTGCTGTGAGGGCTGGGAGAAGAGACTTACTTTTCCAATTCTAAAATGAAAGTAAATATTATTAAATAGTTAGTAACTCACAGATGTATTTCCAGAGCTTTTAATGACTAGCATTAGTTGTAGCCACAAATGCTATTTCAAGCAGTTTTTCAAAAAAACACAACATCAAGTAAAATTTCCATCCTGCTTTCTGTGACTTTAAGCCATATTGAAAAAGTGGTGGAGGGGAAGGGGGAAGTAGGACATGAGAAGCAACAGACGGTTTCCTGATCAGACAGAAAAATCACAAATTTCAGATTAACACTGATAGGCCACCACAAGTATCTGGAATAAAAAGACAATATGCTTTCTCAGTACTTTCTACTTAACAAGAATGGTGGATGTCATAAAAGTCACATAGGGTCCGTAGTGTACATTTGAAGGTAACTAAACTGGATGTCTCAAAACATCACCAATGTGAGAAGTTTTCAACATGCCAAAACGTAAATCCAAAGGAGGACTGTACTGAAATAAGGCTCCCAAAGCTTCCTATTCTCTTTATCTTTCAATATGTTGGCTATGAATTCAAATATAGCCTTATCTTATACAACACAGATTTCCTTTACTACCGCTACAACCTGGACTGATTTGTTACCAATTCTTTTTCTTCCTTTTTTCTACTGAATAAAGCCTATAATACATTACAAGTGTAAAATTATCTACAGCTTTAAATGGAATTACAGTTTAGCCCAAAGGGAACAAGCTGCAGGATCAATGGCTTAGTCTGCAAACTGAAATAAAGAATAATTTGTGCAATTTATAAATATTTCATAACCAATGCTGACTGGACTTGAGTACCTCTGTAATATAATTTTAAAAAACATAGTAGTGTAAGACAACTGCAACATATCCCTACAGAAAATAGTATTTATTTCTGTTAAATAGATTTTCAGAAAAGCTGTATTTGGACAAGTACATGTCTGCTAAATCTTCCCAATTGTTGCTCAGGTTTTCATTTTTCATTGGCTGCTGCTACTGCCTCTGCCACTTCTACCCTAGGTCTGCTTCCCTCGCTTTCCAAGTGGCGACATTTTTTGAGAAACTTCAATTTGGAATACTGAGATCAGTACCATAAGTAATATTTACTGGGTAAACAGAAGAGAAGACAAAAGAAGGGGAGGGGAGTGCAGGATCTGAAACCGTTGTTTTTCTTACCAATTTTGTTCTCTTCTGGGTTTCATTCCCAAGATATTAGAGGAAACAGAGTAATTGTTTCTTTTGTTACTTTTGTTTAGGTTTAAGGTAATATTGCTTAGGTACTTATGTAAATTCCAGTTTGTAAGCTAACAGCACGTCAGATTCACTTCACCTCTGAGCTGACTATTGGTGTCAAAAGAGAAATTGTTAGAAGATTCCATTGTGGAAAAAGAAGTTAGAAGAGCAAGAATAATGTTTCATCTCTTCATGGTGTTTCAGTTTTGTTTAAATTTGGAAAAATAATATTGGATGAGCTGCCTTATCCTCCATTTGGTTTCTCTTACTTCCCTAATCTGGATATCAGATTTTATGGATCTGTAAAAAGGACCTCATGCATTCCTTTAGTCTGTGTTTATGTTTACCACAACCTCCATAAGGACAGGAAAAAAAAGGTTATTTGTACCTTCCTATAATACAATGAAATATACTTCTGATCGTAAAAGGCACAGGCTGAAGCAGATTCAAGTGTACAGGTTTTAAAATTACATGGAAATACCCCAACAGACGCTCTCAAATTGACAGCAAATTCTGCCAGCAGACAGTGGTTTAAACTCACAGACCCAATGACCACAAATTTCCTTGAAGAATTCCATCATGGGAAGGTACACAAAGGTAGAGGCAACTCTGTCTGGTCTGTACTGCTCTTGCGATAGAATTGAGACATACTTGATTCAGACAGACAGACAAAGTAAAGCAATTTCAGACTCAATAAATGAACATTCTATCTGCTCCATAATTAATCTGGTTAGTAAACTCTGCAAGGGCTTAATCCAATGCTTTTTTATGAATTAGTATCATGATCTTTCAGATTTTGAAGCAATTTCTACCTAATCCAGGCTCTGAACTTTCAATTCTGATTAACCAAAAATTAAAAAAAAGAAGAAAAAAAACCCCCATCCAATTTCAAGGATGGTTTATCCTGACTTAACACAGACAGGACCATGAGAAAAATAAATAGTAACTATTGCTGTAAGAGTTAGATCCTCCCAGGGAGCATAACTTACAGTGGTAATTTTGTTTCCTGTGGCAATTTCCACCCTGAACTGCGAGGAAAGGTATTTTGCCAAATTTTTTCAATCCTTGAAAATAAGTGTGCTACCTTACAGAAATAAATCCAATTTTTTCCAAACAAATCCATTATACATCAGGCAAGAAAAGTATGATAAGAGACAAAGAGACACAGAGATTAAAAATGCCTGGTTTAAAACTTCTGCAAAGAAATTACATAAATGAGGAAGCAAGAAAAATGACAAAAGTAAGACACATGCCCAAATTTATGCTTCAAGGACTACACATTGTTCTCCAAACATGACCACACCTTCCACTATATACTGGTAAGCAGAGCACTTTATCAGAGCACAGCTACTGAAATCTGTGTAACTAAAAGTAAACAAACAAAAGCCAAAGCTTTTCTCTACCATTTGAGTTTAAAGACTGTAAACTCACAGTAAATGCGGTGGTATTTTGTCTTCTACATCATAATGTGGAGCTTATTGGCTCTTTGCAGAGAGATGGCTAGGGTAACAAGAGGTCCAAATTCCCCTCGAAGACAAAACCAGAAGGGAAACTATCACAGATTCAGTAACGGTCTCCCCGCCTGACCTCCTCTGCTTTATGGCATTCAATCCCTATATGTTTTTCAGGGAGTGTTCCCCATGAACAGACGTTGAAAAGCCTTTCCATTGCTGGCCATATACCAGGCATTTCCCCTGACCAGTCTTCTGGGTTTTCTCACAGTATAAAGGCAAGACAAACCAGCAGAAGAGGTCAGCAAGTTCCACAGTAACAATGGAACCTCCTGTCCGAGCACAATAAACGTGTGCCTCAAAGCACAGACTAAACTGTGAACCATATAAGGCAACAGATCAAGATCTAAGCTTAATCAAAGCCCAAAGCTTTGCAAGATGTCTTTGCAAGTGCAGTATAATATGTACATACCATATCAGGCAACTCAAATTTTAACTCAAAAGTATTCTCATCTTGCAAAACTTAATGAGCAAATACAGCTAGGTATTTTATGACGTTTTTTTTCCTAAACATATGTGAAGCATAAAATATAGGGCTGCTATTAGAAGTAAAAATCCTTTCCCCATGACAGAATTTTATTGAAAAAAAAACAACTTTGTCAGCATAACTATCTAACTCCAGTCACACACAGTATCATACTCAATAGTTCTTTGCTACAATAAGTAGCTATTGTGTCACAAATATTTAAACAAACAAATACAAGCCTTGTACAAAAGTTAAAGCAATTCTTTGAGCCAAGACATTCACACTTTCCACTCCAGTCCTTTTCAACAAAGTCTACAAAAGCAGCTACACCTGTTTATGTACAAACTAAGAAGACTCACAGGAAAGTCAGGTTATCTAGAATTTCCAGATCCACTGTCAGCACTTGTCAAACACAATACTTGAAAAGATAACCTTAAGACATGCTATGTTACCCAATTTCAATAAATCCAATTACTTGACTTAATATCAGTAAATTGCCATGTCCTATTTATGCAGAACCTCACAAAGCAAATACAAGTAGAAAATTCTAGATGGATCTAACAAGGGCAAAATGTTTCCTAGAGTCCTAAAAGATTTTTGAAGTTTATAACCACTGTCCATCCCACAGTATGTTAGTAAAAAGAAAAACAACCCCACACCAAACAACTACTCAATTACCACCATCATGCTTTTAACACTTCATTAAAAAAACAGCTGCAATATATCTACCCTGTGTTAGTGTTCTACTCTGATTATAAAAGCAGCAAATATTTTGAAAACATATCATTCAATTTGGAAATATATCTATCTTCTGCAGCATGAATTCTTCACCACAATTCTTCAATACAACACTAGTAGAGCTGTGGTAGAAAAAGCCCAATCTCGACTCTATTAGCCTATAGCACCTCTCCCAAAATGCGGCATCCTGAAGTGACAGCAGAAACATTTTCAATCATCTAAGCAATTTCTTCCATTTTGTTAGGAACGTGGGACTGAATGGATCTCCCAGATAATCCCAGGAAGTCACTTGCTCTCGCAGAGCACTCTATTAAAACCCTTCCACAAATTAGTAAATCACTTCTCTTGTCTCTCCCCTTCTTTCTACACTTCTGTGAAAGAGTAGAGGCTTTTGGGACTCGCCATAACAAATCTTCTATTTTCACCATGTTCTCACAGAACAAAGAGAACGGTTTTGGACAAGTGGTCATTAAGAAACACTGCACCTCTATGCCACTACTACTATGCCATGGTTTAAAATCATGGTATTTGCCAAAGAGAAATCAGCCTCTGTTTCCACCTGATGGAGCCACATGCGTGGCAGTCCTGGGGCTGAGCTCCATAGCATTGAAGCTCAGAAGGGTGTGAGGAACAATACATTATCTTCTGTTGTACAGGTATGAAGTGATCTTAAAGTGCTTCGGGAGACCTATTTTGAAACACTAGCAGCCTGAAACTAACAGCATAACTTCCTATAATGTAAAAGTCCATTTAATCCAATTAATCTTTACCTTAACTAAATTAACCATTAATCTTTGGCTTGAATAGATCGGACTTCTCTAGAGTTGACTGATATCCACAGGCTGTCAGAGGAAGAACAGCTTTAAAAACCATGGAATATTCAGAAATAGATAAGATCAAAGGTAGATTCTGGTTAAAGCAGAGATTCTGCCAATCCTCTCCTGCCTTCCTTTGCAGCTCTCCCCCCAGTCCCACTATAAATTGACTATGAATACAATTGCTACTTCATACTCAAGTTTTTTTAACAGCTGAATAACAAGACAATGTGGGAAATAACCACTGGGCAACATACAACATATTAAGCTGCAAAAGTAATATTCAATCCTAGCATTCCATAAACAAAGGAGTTAGTTAGAAATAATTATGACTATGTTTCAGGCTTGCCAGTTCCCCGATTCTTCAGAGGCACATCCATACTTTAAATGAAGGGAAAAAAACCCTGATATTTCAATCTTTCCAGCTGTACAAACTTTATTTGTGTGTGGCTCTTTGTGGATGCTGAAACAGGGGAAGTAAAAGGAAAAGCAATATATTCAGAATGCAGCTGAGAATCATTAATACTGTTTTTCTGATTTGTAAAGTTTAGTGCATTTATTACTTGAATGATGAAACACTTTAATTTTGAAAAATGTCACCAAATACTTCAACAAATGTTATGTTTGCCATAATTGCTTTATGAATTTAGGCCTACAAAGGGATCAAAGACTTCCTGGGCTTAAACCTCTAAACTCTACTAAGGATTGTGATTTCAGAAAGTACAAATCCTTCATCTTATTTGCTCAAACCTGAAGATGAGTATCTCAAACCTGAGTTGATCAAACCACCCCGTTTTTGAAAACTACTGCCTATTGTTCAAGAGGTATACTAACTTCACAACTCTAAAGTGTTATGCCTCTTTACTAGAAGTGTATTATATGCAGCAACTGTACAAACCAGCTATTTTCAAACCAACTCTGTAAGGCAATTCTCTAGTCCTCAGACTGTCTCCCCGCAGGCATTCATACTTCCACTGGGATGCCCAACTCCAGAAATAACAAAGCTAAGTGATGAAGGAGGGGAGAAGAGGTACATTGAAGGCATGGAATGAGGACAATAAAGTAGCATGTGTCTACGAAAGTCCAGAACTATTAACGAGGGACACAGCAGATACTTCATCTAGATCTATGAGTGGCATGGACTTGTCTACTTGTCTACTCAGCTGTTCAGATCAAATGTTGACTCAGTTAATCTCCTTAGCAGAATGCACCAGGACAACCGAAGCTACTGCTGTCCATCACCTGCCTAAACCTCTTTCTGTAAACAGCATAAGCTCCAAGGCAAGTGGCAGTCTGAGACACCACAGTTTGCAGTCCAATATATTAAAAAGAACCAGCATGAATTTTGGACTCCTTTAGCACACCAGGATGTAAACTGCAGTAACTCTGGAGATCCCCTACGTCACATCCAGCTACTCCTGCCACGGAAGAAGGGTAGGACAGACAGAAAGGTCAGTAACTGCATCTGCTACCCAAATCTATTTTTTTTCATTTGAATATGCATCTTAAGGTAACAGGGAATGGAGCATGCAAATTCTCCCAACAACCTTCTGATACAAATCTTGGAGAAGAAGAAAAAACAAGGCCTGTGTTGTTGATCTTCTTGTACCTTTTCCTCCGGCACAGATAAAGGTCTATTGCAACATTATTTTATTTCCTGCTTTGTCAGCCTCAGAGCTTGGGGCTGGACCAACAGAATGCCAACCTTCTCTTTCTGGGGCAGAGGCTGTTTTGAAGCCTCTGTGGGATTCCAGCACTACCATAAAATCATTCACTTCTTGGAGTCAAGAAACAATAGTGTTCTGGAAACACGTGGCATTTGTTTAATGTGAAACAGGGATAAAAAAATAAAATAAGGGTAGGAACAGATTTAACAGATTTTAAACAAATACTTCAGGCATCTCACACCCCGATTGCACTGAGTTCCTCCCATAATTTGTTACTGTTTAACTTTTGTAGATAAAAATAGTCCAATAGGAGTGCCAAAGAACTCTGTCCCGTGATTCAGATCTTACGCGAAATTGCTTTGAAGGTCACCTAAAAAGTTAATCTTAAAATTCATTCCTCCAATTGGAGGAAAAAGAGCTGGCAAATCTAGGCAGGTAATTACTGTGGAAAAACAGCATACAATCTTTCTATGCAAATCACTTGGTCGCAAATAGCTTTCTATGCTAATTCAAGACTCAACCCTTCCCCACCCATCTAAAAAAAACCCCGCCTTTTGTAAATACACTTGTCTCCAATACATTCCACAAGGTCAACAAACTCAAGCACTAAGAAAGTTATTGTGACGATGCCTATGCTAAAAAAATCCACCTCTGGAACTCTACCCTGAAGGTGGTGGCAAGATCCTTCTCTTTCCTTGGTTTGCATAAGGCAGTAATAGACCTGAACAGCTGGAATTCATTTTAGACTTATTTGCTATTTGGTAATTCCATTCAGAAACCTGGTTACGAATGAGAATTCAGTGCAACTGAATTCAGTAGAACATTAATCCCAAAAAGAACTTTCTTGAACATCAAAGCTAACCTCAAGTGATTAAAGAGATGACCTGTAAGATATTCAAGTGATTCAGACTGTAGGTGGCTCAATGGTATTTAATAAGTAATTCTGGAACGGCCAGGCAAATTCAAGAAGCCATCACATGCCACAAACAATAGAGATACAATGCCTTGAAACCATGACTAGCCTGACAGCTACCTACTGAGGTTCCTGGTCAGCCTCCCAGTGGCTCCAAAAGAGAGTCTCCTAGCTTGGAGATTGCAGTGTCCACAGACTGATTTGTCAAGATTTGCCTCCACACACTTTAGGCAGGCATAAACCTCCTGTAAATTCTTTTTTTTTTTTTTTTTAAATTTTAATAGAGCATTGTATGCACAGTTTGTACCAGTAAAAAAAATGGCATTTGGCACCTCTTAATGCCAATTAACCTTTTACATCGTTGTAAGAGATGGAGGGAAGGAAACTTTCTGATCTTTTCGCTGATTTGTGTAGTTTTATACACAAATTTCCCAAGACACATCTATTTGCTGCTTCGAATGACAGAATGCTTGTTCTCTGATGAGCTCTCCAAGAGGGTAGAGCAGCTGCTAACTCAAAGGCATTGTGCATGTGAATGCCAAGTACAAGCAAAAAAGACAACTGAGCTTCTGACATGGTTGCTCAACTCAAACAAGAGAGCCTTAAGTACATAGCACTGGAGTCTACTGTCAAAGGATTTTTTTCTTTCTGGTTTGGTTTGTTTTTTTTCCTACAGTTCTTTCTCCCCAGTACATTTTAGCTGATTTTTCAAAGTTCAGCTTGAAACTAACTGCTGTATACAACATAATTGCCTGGTATGAGCTAACAGTTCTGTAGATGGTTAGCTGCTAGCAAGTTTAATAATCCCATGAATGACTTGAGGTGTGAGTCAGCAAAGACCACATGAGCCACAACTGCTAGCAGCAAGACAAGAATTCAGTTCCCACAAGGAAAGATACCACATTTTAGAACTTCTGACCTATTCCTTGTGGGTCAATTAATAATGATTTTATAGATCATCATAATCCTAAATCAAGCATATGATGCTACCTGAAACATCTGCCATAATATCATTCTCTTCAGGGAAAAAAAAAACAACTCAAAAACGGCAGCGACAGAAATACACATGCCCTTCAGTGCTTTTTCCTAAATAGCACACACTAATAAAAAACAGATACTACAGTAAAATGCCAGAATATCAGAATGTATTTCTTTGTCTTGGTTTCTTTTAATTCTGAAGATCATGGTCTTACACTGCTGACACTAAATCTCACTCATTTATAATTAGCTGTAATACAAAATAGACAAGAACTTGTTAAAGAAACAAGATGGAATTCCATTAAGTTAAATAATAATGTTTATTATATTTATCTGTATCAGCCACAATCCAGGTAACAGAAGAAAAGAGAATAAAAACTGGGAGATTCCTGGGGAAAGAATCAGGTGACACAAGCTGGATAATACTAGGAAAGGAGGAGCTGGGCAAACTTGCAAAATTTATGCCTGCACACTGTATAGTGAGGAAAAAGGCACTTGCTCATTAAAACCACAGTTTTTGCACCTATCCCAACTGTGTAACATTCTGTGTTACCTATAAGGTTTGAAACGTAAAAATCATGCATCTATTTTGCACAAAATTCTCACTGGGCACGACAAATGACTGACCTCCTTTACATTCATTCACTGTCAATTTAAACTATTACCTTTGTGCAAAATATTAATTGCAAAGGGGGCTGCGAATAACCGTGCACAGGCTGATATATCTAAAGGAGTGAACGGCAACGTGTTGTCAAGCCTTGGCTGTTTCAGAATGAGGAAAGCACAACTGTTAGGAAGATGGGAGAAGCAACACCCTCTCCTTAGAGCAAGGGTAAGTTACATCAAACCTTCATTACAATGCCTCTTTAGTATTAACGGTTCACTGCCATTCATTGTGTTATTTTTGCTTTAAACATACCCCTTTCTGCATAACTTTTCAATGGCATAAAAAAAATTACAGCTTGGCTGAATCACATGCAACTGGAGCTAATATCCATGTTCAACTTCAGCTACCAATTAGTACGGCCCTGTCAAATGCTCTGGCCCTCGCTTTGCTGCGGATCACATGCTGCCACGTGCACTTCAAAACAGAGGGAGAGACAACACTGGCAATTGTTGCTAGTTGTTTATTTTTTAATGAGAAAAGCTAGTAAAGCTGGGGAGCACTGTTTCCCAAATCTAATTTGCTGGCAAATATCTGAAAATCTGAAAAAGCTTTTCATAGCATGAATCCTTTGATGTTCCCAGTTTAAAAAAAAAAAACCAACCATGTTGTAGATAATTTGAGGAACAAGCCAGTCTGCTTATTCAAGAAAGTCAAGGGAATAGCTTACA
Organism: Anarhynchus alexandrinus; assembly: GCA_008711295.1. NCBI lineage: Eukaryota > Metazoa > Chordata > Aves > Charadriiformes > Charadriidae > Anarhynchus > Anarhynchus alexandrinus. Next base: position 21,886 of record VUYV01000288.1, on the reverse strand, counting down.
ACCCATGCACAAAATGTCTGACTCTAAACTGGGCACGTTACCTCTGAAAGTGGCTACATAGATAAATCTGGGTAACCTGCCACAACATGGAAACATTACTAAAAATACAGCCACAAAGAGACATGCAGACTTTTTGTCAAAGAACACCACTTCTATGGAAGAATCAAACATGTAATTAAAAAATAAGAAAGAATAAAAATTAGAAACCAAAGACAGGAATTAAAAGAAAAAAAACAAAATAAATCACTGGATTAAATAATAGCTGGATTAAAACAAATATGAACACCATCATAATTCTGTTTATACTGAGTATATATCTGTATTATACTGTCATGAAGCTTAACTAAAACTACCTCTTATGTATTTTGTGTAATAGGCTTATTGGAATAGATGAGTTGTATAAAGAGAACATCTAAAAAGGCACAGGTTACAGGAAACGCAAGTAAAACTGAATGCTGTTATTAGAGCTCAGGTTGGCAAAAAAATTAATGTTGCGCTTAGTTACTAAACAGAGACCTTCAACTCTAGTATTGCCTCAAAAAAACCAACTTCATGGAGCTATCAACTCAGTTCCAAATACTTATCACTGTTAAGAAAATAAAAAAAGAAAAAAATCACATTTCAATTTTGAAAAAAATTGAAACTTACTTTTACTTTTTATTTTTTAATAGAAATATTCACATCCTGACAGAAGAAGCCGTATTCAGAGGGTGAATTTCCATTGCTAAGGCGGATTAGGGTGGATTTCCAATGCTAAGCTTGAAATAGAAACGTATTTTACAATCTTCAGAATGTAGTCCCTGTATTAAGCCCCTATCTATATGGTGGTTTTGTACAAAACTTATCAAGACAGAGTATCACTGCAGACTGAAGTAAAACTTCCCAGTGGCCTGCACAGTTGTAGATATTCTTAAAAAAAGGAGGTGAAGGTAGGAGGCGGCACAGAGAGAAGGATTCATCTATACAAAGCTGTCTTTGATGATAAGCAAACATCTAGCTTGTTGGGGCATGTTAAAGATATGGATAAATTCTAGGTCACTGCTCTAGGGAGATCAAAAATTGAGCCTTACCCTATAAAAGCACACAGGCTCTGTTAGACTTGAATTTGATTCCTGTCAGTTTACCTTTTACTCTTATAAGCTTCTTTGATGTACATGACAATCCATCAGGCAATGGGTGCTTTAGAAGCTAGAAATCCCTTCTTTGAAGCTCCAAGTGAAATAAATCAGCTGTCAAGCTTCACGAACTCTGTTTTTTGCCTAAATAGTTTTAAACGCCTGTTTAATGTCCAAACAATAAAATGTCTTTTCTTTGCTACATTTAGGTTACAAGTAAAATGAAAGTTCTTTGTCCTCACTCACTTCATTTTAAATGCTAAACCTTGTCTTTAAAAAAGTCATTGACCAAATCTAAAGCCGTATAACTGAGATACTGTAGGTTTAGTTTAAATGCATAAAATATGTACAAGCTAACTTTAGCAGCCAAGAAATAATACGTAGAATGCCAAAGAGCACATACACATAATTCATTTTTTAGTCTCTTTCCTAGCTTGACACACCTGAAGAACGTATGTAGATTTTTATCTGAGTAGAAGCAGCTCAGTGGTTTCACTCTCCCACTTCTATATGTCAGTAAAATTAAATATCCTCTCCCACCCCTCTGCCAAAGGTTAGCGGAAGACAGTGAGCAAATACCAGCCATCCTTGGTGACGGCCTCCTAACTATCACAATGTTGTAGGGTGAGGAGGAGGCAGACCTTCCCAGTGAAAGCAAGCAGGTCAGACCTTTTTGTGCAACTGAGTTATCACTCAGTCAGGAAAAGCAAACTATTGAAGGGAGAGAAGACTTTAAAATAGGTTCTAACAAGAGATACACTTGGAAAAGCCTAGATCTGAGCTTCCTCTCTGCATTACAAAGATCTATTTAAAAAAATACTAACAAGTCCTACGTTCCCTTTTGTACTGCCAAATCATTTATTTTTAGAAGCGACTCCTCTTTAACAACCATCTTCCTTCCTCCCAGATGTTTTGGGAGAGACATGGGGGCTATGTGGTGTGTAAGACTCACGACACTGAACTCTGCCATTCCAAAGGTGAATTATAATCCAAGTTTCTCACCAAGGGGAGCTGGAACACCCCAGCTGCTGTGCCACTGCCCAAAAGCGTCACTGCAACCGTGACAATGCCTTGCAGTAATGAGTGGCTGAATTTCTGAATCCTGGAAATGTTTCCAGGATTAGTCTGCTGAGGGAAGAGCATTTTGATGATATTAAAGAGGCTCCTGTTCAATTCTGCACATGACCAAGTTTCTGGGTGTGCGCAGAGGCAGAACATTAAGCAGCTAGTAAATTTTACTGGCAAAAGTTCAGACAACTATATACTTAGGAATGCACAAGTTGTAAAGAACATATTCCTGTTTTTAGACCCTTAAATACTTCCTGTGTCTTACTAGGCACTTAGGTGGTTTTTGCAGACCTATGTTATTTCATAAGAAACTTGTATACCTTTTAGTATCCCAACAAAAACTATCTGCAAGTTAAAAAGAGCAGCAGAATTTAGAAGATTCACAGTTGACTCAGTTGACAAAGTAATGCTGAATACTTTCCTCTACAATGAACCAAGCTATGTCATAAAGACATAGTTTTTCAGCACGTATTTTTAAAGTCTTGATTTCTACTTACTGATTTTTTTCTTTTTGTTACATGTTCAATTAAAAAAAACAACTGTGACCTTTCCACTATATTTGTGATATCATATTAAATATATAAGAAACAATATAAAATGTTACTGCAAGCAGAGCACATAACATACTTACCAATATTAATTTCATCATCAGTTTCAGCATCTCCAATACACTCAAACTGGAAATCTTGCAAAGACTGGGAAAATTTTTGCACTGCCATAGATAAATCTAAAATTTAAGAAAAAAAAAAGAAGAAAAATCAGAATTACTCCACTACAACTTCACTGGACCAAGGTTTCATGCATTTCTGCATGAAGCATTTTTTCTGTTGCCAAAGTTTCCTTTCTTGTATCTTTTTTGGACACTAACTTAATTCAAAAATCCCCATCACCATTTCAAAATCAAAGTACCTGAGATATCCCAGAAACCTACGAAACATGCTGATGCCAGATTTCAAACAATACAGGTATTACGTTGACAACTGAAGAACTGTTATATTTCTTGAAAAATAAGAAATTAGAATAAGAAATGAATGTCTAGTGATAAAATGCATATGTAAGCAGACCTCTGTTGTTTAAAAAACTGCAAGATCAGTTTGCAAATTCAAATCAAGTGACAATTTCTTTCATGAACATTATAAAAAAACCTACATTCTAACTATTCTAATACATTAAGACATTATACAATATTATGAAAAAATTTGTAAAAAGAAATTGAAAGGAAAAAAATAAACCACAATTGCTTGCCAATCAACTAGGCTGTCCATGGGTTATGAGCAATATTTTCACTGAATTACACAAAATGGACCTTTGGACCAAAGAAATGTCAAAGCAGTCCAAACTTCATAGCATAAAGTTTCATTAGAATTGTACATACTCCAACAAAAAAGAAACAAAATGAAAATACATAGTATCAATGTAACCACATAAATCTGTTATTTTCTTTTTTAGGTATACTAACAGCAAATGCAGAAATGAATGGGATAACAAATTAATTTGGTCAAGACTTAAAAATGCTACCAGTCCAGATGAGCCCAGAATACCAGCAACAATTCTCTACATCCTAGAGGACATATCTATGGTATCTATTTTGAAGCTAGGAAAAATGGCAATTAAGATTCTGACATCTGCTAAATCTAATCAAAAGTCATGGTAAGGATAAGTTATGAACAAAAGCCAAGTCATACATTCTGTTTCAAAAGCGTCATGTATCTGTCTCTATCCTTGGGGATGTTCAAAAGTCATCTGCACGTGGTCCTGAGCAACCGGCTCTAGGTGGCCTTGCTTGAGCAGGAGGATTGGACCAGATGACCTCCAGAGGTCCCTTCCAACCTCAGCCATTTTGCGATTCTGCGATTTCCTTAACCCTCTGTTATGGTAAAGCCATAAATAGTCATTTTCTCAATGCTGGACACAANAGGTGTTCAAGGCCAGGCTGGACGTGGCCTTGGGCAACCTGGTCTAGTGGGAGGTGTCCCTGCCTATGGCAGGGGGGTTGGAACTCGATGATCTTCAAGGTCCTTTCCAACCTAAACCATTCTATGATTCTATGATTCTATGATTTTCTCAATGCTGGACACAAAACTTGAAGGCTAACCTTTTTCCTGGCAGGAACAAACCTAACATATAAATACACAAATTGGCCTAATGTCCTAAATCAAGACATACACAAAAAAAAGTGTCATTTAAATTTCAACAATATCCAGTAAGAACCATTTCACTATCCCAAATGAAATTAGGGTTGAAAATCTTTTAAACACCTCCAAATAAGAATCGACATGGCAACATGACTGATTTATTATTTTTTTTAATTAAAGATAACCACTATTAAGCGACAGAATCCCTACCAGGATTTTGCCCTACCCCTGTATTTGCACAGTGCCCGCTGCTTTTGTATTTTTAGATGCAGCTATAGAGTACATCCATCCAACAAGAGAACCAGCAGTCTTTATATAATACAGAGATGAACCGATTTTTTTTCTTGCATTAGTAAAGAATTCCATACGTTTATCTGATAAATAACTAGGGTGTAAAGAATTGGGTAAACAAATTCTGTATCTTTTTGATAAAAAGCATGGAAAACAGGAAAGAATGCTCCCCAGAATTATTGCATCCTTACTGAACATTTCCTACCGTGCAGTACATGAAGATTATATTATTAAATGTATTAACAAATTAGATGCTAAACACAAAGTGTTTCCTACTGTTTGTATAGATTAAAATAAAATAGATCATTATAGGCCGAAGCATTCGGTTTTATGCAAATACAGGATCTTTGATATCCAAGTAATTGAGTGTTCTACAGCTGTTAGAAAGACTTAAACTTGAATTTGTTTGCAGCAGGATGCTTTGAGTTTAAAGGGAAGGAACACAGTTTTATTGTTGGCTTTTCCACCAAGTTACTACACAATGTCCTAAACCCTTCTATAAAACTGCTGCATACCAATTGATGTCAAAAGGAATAATATGGCCTCAAAGTGATTGAATGAAAGAGGTCCTATATTGTGAGTACACTGAAATGTAAAAATTAACTATCACTGACAGGAATGCAGATTTATTTCCTCTGGACAATCTAACAGCTGCCCACAATGACCAGCATCTCTGTGAACGGGAACGGAAATGAGGGAGCACGGACTCTCCCCTATCACTCTTCCCCACGTGCAGGACTCAGTGGAACAAATGTCAAGGGAAAGGAAAACAAATGATAAAAATATCCAAGGTGGAGTCTCCATTTTATATCCTGGATTTGTCATACACAAATGCTGATCTCTCTTTCTCTGTGTCAGCAAATCAGACAGTGTTAATGCTTATACATTTTGAACCTGAAGGAGGCATAACTCAGAAACTCAGAAATAATGGGTATTAAGAATGTAGTGAGAATTACAGAGCTCATTAGGTAACTTGATAAAATCATCCAGAAAGGTACCATTTGGAGATTTCTGCCTATATATGAGACTCATTCTTGAAAGTACTAAAAGATACCATATTAAGGTTAAAGCAGTTCAGTGTAGCAAGGAATAAAATGAAGTTTGAGGGTCAGAGGTTTCCTGTGACGCTAATTTACAGGTTCTGTACAAAGCTAATTTTACCTGAAAATATAAAAAAATATTATCCTACAGAAAGTTCCAGTTTACTCAGACAGCTTCCTAGAGGTTGTAATAGGAGTTACTCTGTAAGAACTCAAAGCTCAGCATCATAGCTGAACCACCAGTATCGGACCAAGTGGTGCAATGAGTTACATTTATCAACTTCATTCTGAGGAGCATCATCACTTTACTTGATTACAAAATTCACCTGGTCACAGAAAGGACTAATTGTGCAATAAGCTGGCCTCCTTTAAGAGATACAAAGGTTCCAAACTGAACTAAATCAGGTTTAAGAGCAACTGCCTCTTCGATCAAGAAGAGGCAAATGATATCTGTACCATCTTAATCTTGTCTGGACAAAAAAAATGAAAAGAGCAGAGAGATGGAGCAGGGACCTTGCCCAGCTTTACAAGATGTCATTTATCACTGTATGTTCCAGAATCTTAATGTCACTGAGAGACTGCAATACATCCTGCTCCTTCTAGACACAGGAAGGTAAATCACCACACCAAACAAATTGCCTTTTTAATGTCTGCAAGCTATGTGCCATTGCAGGAGCTGCTCTTACTCAGCTTCTTACATGTACATCTTGATAGTCATGTTCCTATTCACGGGGTCCACGTAAACTAAGATATTTCACTTAGTCCGGGACAGAAATTCTCTTTGGAGCAGTCAACTGATCTTCTAAGTTACTATAAAAACCTTATCAGCTTTATTGACTGACAGTCCATGTCTATTATCCAGGGAAGGATGGCTGCTCAAAAGTCTCAATGATCACATAAATGTTGTCTTCGCTCTTCTGAAGGCTCTCAGATAGAGTAATCTCTCTGGGTGCCAGGGAAAGAGTGAAAATGCACCCTGTTATCCCTCAGTGTCCAGAGGGAAGAATTTCTAACCAGCAATTCTGTTAACATTTATTTTCCAGCAGTACAAACCTGCACCTTTTGTTTCCTGTTTTCCCCAGTTCCAAAGGAGGATTCAGTTCAGTTTTGCAGTGAGGCATACAGTCAAAAGTAGCCTTCTACATGCTACTTACAGCCAGTGGAAGGAGATAACCGAGACAGAGTTGCCTGTTTTAGTAAGGGTTGAAGCAAGTCAACTGGCCAGCAAGATTTTTTTTTGTGGAGCTCTGACGGAGGAAGTACTAAAAGAAGCACACTACAATGTGACCGGAAACAATAAAAGGATAATTGCAGCTTAACCACAAGAAAGTAATGTAACACCAGTATTAAATATGGATACATATAATACCAACCATCAGTATCATAATGCTAATGAAAGAATAATAAAAGTCATCATCCGTTCAGGAAATGCGTTACTCTCCTGTACTTCTTCCTGAAGTTCTATATTTTTGATCAATCTGCTTAACACATATTTATCCGATAAAAACATGGAAAACCACCTCTGCGCTATCCTAGAAGTCAGTTTATTTAAGATTCACTTTGTTTCAAATTGCCAAAAAGGAGGATTTAATTTGAACTGTAATATATTAACTTTAGTTAGGGCTTCAGATAGGGCTTTACATGCTGGATATAGGATGACAAAACTACGATGCAGCCCCTCCGTATTACTAGAACTGTTCTTCAACTTTCTAGATTTGTTAAACACATCATAAAATAAATTCTTATATAGAGCCTTCAGGAGGTGGAGAGAACAATACATTGCAACTAAGTGAGGAAACAATGGATGCTATTACCTGAAGGATGAAAGAACAAGTATATTCGTTTTGGCACAGCCCTTCCCAACAAGGATCAAGTTCTACAGATAGGGGAAACCTGACAAGATTTCTACAAGTTGGTAAGCACAAAGAATTTTTTTGGTTGGGGAGGGAAGGTGGTTGGTTGTTTTTGCAAGTCTGACAGCTGAAGAACAGAAGAAAGTCCAAGCTTTCAACAGGAGTCAAACAAGCTCCAAAGGCAAAAGCTTTATGTGCTTGCAAAGGACCCCTATCCCTACCCTCGTAATAGCCTGCAAGAAACTGTTCTCAGCAAATACATCAAAGTCTTTCCACTTGTTGACTTACAAAGATGACTTCATTAGCAAATGGAGTTCCAATAACCAACACTCTTCCTGACTGATGTCAATCATCCTGGAAAAGCTTGGTATCATTCACTGGGTTAATAAAGAAAAACAGCAGCTGGAACCCAGTGAGAAGATTAAACAGGCCTAAATGAACTCCTGAGCACCAGCTGGAATGCAGTAAACAGGACTTCAAACAACAGACGCTCTGGCTGGAATAGTAACAGCAACATATCTGGTGATCTGACAGAAAGCTAGTTATTACCGTATGGCTTCAAAGGCAGGAGAAGCAAAGGGGCGATGGCTGAGCTGGCAGGATATTAGAGGCAATTCTTCAGTCAGCTGAATTTCGGGACAGTTGAAGACTGGAAAGGAGACCACGTACAGTCACCTTCGGTGTTTCAAACCTTTGGGAGCTTGATTCTTCTACCAGATATGACTAGATGCATTGCAGTGCCATGCTTGATGAGCCACCTCCTTTGGTACTGACACATAGGTTTATTAAAACCCAAGCTACTCAACAAACCTGAGCATTAAGGAGCCATAATATGTGAATAAAACACAGCAGAAACTGAATAATATTGTCAGAGTACTTGATAAAACAGCATGCTAAAATGTAGAGAACCATTTATCTAGTTCATTGACTTTTACTCCTCAATACCTGAAAATGTGTCACTGTTGTGTGTTGGGTTTTTTTAATCGTTTTACAAACAAATTTATTTTCTTGATTTATTTCATAAGCAACTCTCATCCCATAAACAATTTTTCTAAGTTATCTAAATACTTGAAAAAGTAGATTTATAATGTAGACATTATTACTGAGAAACAGCAGCTATAAGCATAATTTGCAGCATTCTTACTGCACCAAATGACAGAAGCAAGGAAACATTTAAAAATTCATACAAGTGAAAAAAGGACTTTCAGTAAAACAAATACAAATCTGTAAAACACTATTTTATCCAGAAAAAATACTTGTGAGATACACTTCTTAAATACTTCATGACACGCTTCTTTACTGTGACGATGAACTGGGAACAGCCTTGGTTTTGTTATTTTATACGAGAATGAGCTTCACAGAGGCAAGCTATATCAACAGCCAGAAATAAGCTGGAGGAACAAGAACACCCCACTGAGAAGCACTGAACTTCAACAGCTTCTGTGTTTGCTACAGTCAATTTGATTGTAACTAGAACATGTCACAGTGGGACATCTTTTTCCACATCATAGACTGTAAACACAGCAGCTGGCAGTACAATTATATTTAGGCAGTATGAATGATTAAGTAGTTAAAAGAAGTGATCATACAAGACTGCATATATCACCACTATATTTCAAATTTCTTCCTGCCTTAAGGGCTTTCTCATTAAAAATCCCATCTTCACAGTTGTTGGTCTCAATTCAGAAGACAGAACCAAGATGCATTTTCTTCACAATTTTCACCTCTTTCCACTCTTGATCACTCACTACTGCTTTAAAATGAAAAATAAATTAAAATCAACGGCCACAGGTAACTGTCACATACAAAAAATCTTCCCATTTCATGATGTATAAGATAGCAGGTCAGCACAAACAAGGGAACCCGTAAAGGACTTACAAATAAACCCAAAGCAGCAACGCTGAGCATGGGGATGTTGGCACATATCTCAGTACTGCAATTAATTCCCTTAACTGTACATGAAAAGATTTCTGGGTTTTGCTGCCAGAAGAGGTAACCCCAGCTTAATAAAACAACACAAGGGCATGCCCGTATCACCTATAGTTAGAAAGCAATTTAAAATGCATGTTAACATGCCTTTTAAACACACACAAAAATCTGTATAGTCAGCTGATACACCTTCTGCCACCTTCAGTTTCAAGTTGCTTTCAATACCAGAGTCTTTCTACCACACGTGGTTCATAGCCTATACCATTGCATGGAATATATTCCGTAGCACTTCTATTTTTAGAAGTCTATTTGATGGAATTATTTACACACACCCACACACTTGTTATTCTTTATTTCTCAGCTCTGGTTCAAATTAACTTTTCTGATTGTCGTAGAAGAGAAAAAAAAAAAGATGACCAATAAAAGGAAAAAAAAAAAGAGAACTCTCCTCTTATGACTGATCACATTTTTTCCAAATTTCTGCTGAATAATTTTATTTGGCAAAACACAGGGCAAGCTGGCACAGAGGAGAGGCTATCTGCAGGGGCAGACGGAGCTAATGCTGGCCACTTGTCACAATGCCTTCTAAAGAAACCACAAGAAGAGACCACAAGGGAACACAGAATCCAGTGTCCGGTGCCAAAGACTTTACAGCACAACGGCCATTGCTCTGTATTGACACAGTCCTTCATTGTTGCTATCAATGAACTTTTTATCCCCTTTAATGGCTAGCTTCACTGGTGTATATTCTTTGCCAACTTGCTATTCATAGAACAATAATAAACAACTAAAATAAACAACCCCTTACCCCAACAATCCCACATTACTTTTCCACCTTAGGCTCAATGTTTTGCTCTTAATTTCAGGGAAGCTAATTTCTTTTTCTTAATCTCCAGGGAAAGGACGTCGGCAGAATATGTCAACATGTAGCCCATGCATTGCTGCATTCCTCTGGGGTTAAATAAAGCACTATAGCAGTTTGAAATTTTTCAGTGTAATTTTCTTACTCATTAATATTTCCATGAGAAAAGCGCACAATTTACTTTCTCATTCTAGTAAGCACTGAGAAATCCCCTTGATCAAATGCAACAAAATCCCCACTTTCTTAACACTGTGATGCAAGAGCTGTTGAAAGGTCTGTATCTTCTGCAAACTTCACAGCTATTCGTACCAACATTTTTAAGTCCCAACTTCCTTATATTGGAAGTTTTTACAGTACTCTGGATATTCTTAGCAATTATTGTTCAGCACTAAATCCAACACATTCTTGAAGAAGATACCCCAAGAACACAACATCGATGTTTAATGAGAGGGGGATTTTTTTAGGCCACATTCGCATGCTTACTTGATAAATCATACGAAAACTCCCAAGAAACATAACTGTTGAACCAAATAATGTTATACAGTCAAAAGACAATGTTGGTAATATTCCATCTCTCTTTTCACTATTCCTCTCCTTACCCCAACTCACTTTGTCTCTAGATGTTGAAACCTAACCCTAGTCACATAATTAGAAGAACAGAAAGAAGTGACTTTTAGTTTAGTATGCAAAAGTTATAAAGTCTATAACACGACTAACTCATTTTGACTTTTCATAGTTTTAAATACATGAAAGAATGAAAATGCAACTAAAAATGTATTCCCTATAACCACCAATGTGGACAACACCACACAGTATATACTGCACATCTGCTTCTCTAAAATTAAGGCACATATATAACTTCATAGGTCTTTTCCGTATGAAGTGGTGTCATATTATTTTGTTTTGATACTCCCACATTCTTTTATTTCTCATTACCTCATTGCTACAAAATCCTTCTTTCTCAGTATTTTAGTTTATAAGACTGTTCAACAATACTGCTGCATTTGATTAGAAAACAAACTGACTATACAGGGCATTACTAGAGTCTAAACCTTCCAATCATCAAACAATATTCACAGAATTAATGCAACAGTAAAACCTTTACAAGTTACTAATCACATGCTTAAAATCAGAACAGAAAATTTTCCACTGCTACCAACTGCAGTTTTTTGAATATTTTCCACAAATATGGCTAAAAGTTTCAGAAAACACTTAGTTTCATTTTACTTTTGAAATTATAAAGGTCTGCTGTAGGGTATAAATTAGTACTATTTCTAGCATATTATATTTTTCTAAATTACACTCAACAAAAGTATTTCTAGCCAATGCCAGTTTTGCAGATATGCCTATTTTCATTCAGTAAGCGTTTTGGCCAAGATCCACAGTAAGGATTCCAGTATTTCCAGTACTTGAATATTCCAATATTTCTTCTCTGGTAGAGCAGAATAAATCTGAAAACAAGCATATTTCCCTGCCTTTTTCCATTCTCAAATAATTGAAACTCAGTACTCACTCACCAACAATCTTCCAATATTTTCCCTTCTGTTGATAACACTATTCCATAGTTCTGTATCAGGAAGATCTCAATTCTTTAGCCTAACTTTTTAGCCACTCAAGCATATGAAACATACCTGAGAAGAAGCTAAGATTATATCTGATATAACAATACAGTAAATAATCATTCCTTACCCTCCTCCTTGTTTAAAGATTTATCTAACATTCAAGTTGCTTACTTTATTTGAGGGCTGTATACCATTCTTTTCCTAAGCCTACTGCATTTCAGTACATTTTGCTACACTTTCCAGAGAGATGCAGTTTGCTGGTGTCTAACTTACTATGTACACCAAAAGAGTCCAGGTCATGGCGGCACAGAAGATGATGTAGCTGAGCCATGTGATGAATCCTTTGTCCATGTAGTCTTCATCATACACTAATTCTCACGCTACAAAAGGATATTAACATTAATGCTGGCGAGACCCTTGCGCAACATCTCAAATTAGTGTAACTCAAGGCTGCACTAAAATCTCAGATGCAAGTGTACAGCATCTTTCGGATGTCTGTAGTACTGATGTAGGTAGCACACCAAGGTATCCAATTCAAGGACACAGAGCCATGAGGAACCGCTTGAGCAACATCAGACACTGCATACATGCTGGTTTCCATCCCTTTTTCCAAATACAATTAATTTCAGGTTTGTTTCAACAGTAATTTGAATAACAAAAAAACTAAAGCAGCAGTTTTAGCATAAGATTATATAGAAATCCTAAACAACTGGAAAAAGCTAGAATATGTTAACATTTTCCCTACACCTTTTTTCCTCCGTTTTTGTTAGTTTTTCCGTATCTGCCTCCATACCATTTTACTTTAACTTGTGCATAGTTTTCTCCCACTCTGTTATCCATCCTGGGTTCCTAAACTTTCTTCCCTGCAATTTTGCTCTGACCCTCAACATACTTTCTCTTGCTCCTTCTGGGGATTTTAAACGCTCTTTTATGATCTTCCACATTCTTCCCCCATCCCATGGATGTTTATTTCCCAGAACAGTGTCAGCCTTTTCCAGGGAGCTGGGTCTACAGCCCAATCCTTCCCTGCAAGTCTCTTTCATTGACACACAGTTTATCAGGCTTGCTGCGTCATTTCTCACTCCTCCTGGCACATCCCAGAGACAGCGANAAAAAAAAACAAACCCAAGGACAGAGAAACTAAGAGCAGATGCTGCCAGAGGTTGAAAAGGCAGAGAGTGACTTCCTGTCTGGGAACCAAGGAGTTGCCAGAAAAAACATGGGAATTCCCAGATTTCTAGCGCAACGTAAGGTATTGGTGCATCAGACGGTCTTTTAGTAGTATTTTAAAACACAGTTTTCTCTGTTCTTAATCTTACAATGCATCCAGAGAAATTTTAAAAATGCATGTGCCTATTTACCCCCAGTGAAACATAAAGCAATATATAAGACTATAATCTCACAATATAATTAAAGCCTATGTTGTAATGCATTTGTAAGGAGCCACTGTTCTCACTATTTGGGCAAGATAAGTTCTGTCGGTTCTGTGTTGCATATATGTACGTGTAGAATGAGATGCAATTTCCCCACTACTCCCCTACCCAAATATGTATCCAGGGGAAAAAATAAAAAGTAGGGTTAGTCAGTTCTGGTATGAACAGCGATTAAGAAACTGCTTCTAGGAAAACCAAGAATAAATCACGGCAGCAATTATCATGCAGATCTTTAGCAGTAAAAATTTCTGCAATACATCTTTAAATGTTTTTATGTGCCATGATTTTTACATTAAGTAGATTCCCCTGTTCTGTGAACAGAGCTGCTGGAAGGAGGATGGGTCACATTGGTCTGTGCTAGCGGGCGGGGGAGGGATGAAAGGAATGAAAGCAGTTATCAAGGCATTTGTAAGTAGTGAGCTCTTGGAACAACATTAGAGTTGAGGGTCATGGGAAACAGAAGCTTTGCTCACCCTTCTTCCTGGCAAAGTTTTCTGCACTTGGGCAACAAAGTAAAATGTTTTGTAAGAACAGAAGGAGGAGGAGAGGGGAAAAAATTAAAATGTGTATATTTAGCTCATTAAAAAAAAAATACTACCACTTTGCTTTAAAGGAAATGAAACACTTTCTATATGAAATTCTTTCGGGCTCTCAGAGCTCAGGAATACAACGCTTGATTAGATTCCTTTGATCAGACAACAGTGATCACAGTCACATGAACTACAGTATTGCACATAACAGGGTTGTGGGTTTGTTTTTTTTTCCTAACACAGACACACACAAACAGATGTAAGTAACATTTGTTTAGAGTCAGATATGCACTTCCAGACACAGAGGACAGAACTGAGACCCCAAATCAGGCAGGATTTCGTCCAGTGAAGTTAAATGGCACTAAATGTCTTCACCAAATTTGGTCTAAAGGAGTTTCTCATACTCAGATAGTCTACCATAGAGCCGATTCACTACATGGCTACTTCTCACTACTCAGGGAGACTGGATACCAAACACATCAGTTTTATACAGCAAACTAGCTTAATATGCTAGTTAAACCCACTTCTACCTTCAAAATATGAAAAGAATTCAGAAAATGCAGAGATGAGAGCCGTGAAAGCACTTAAAAGCCGTACAGATACATTTTTTAGGGTTTAGATTCAATCACTTGTAGTATCCTAAACTCAAAAATCTGCTACCAAAATACCTATGCAGTAATAATCCGGGGGGGGGGGNATGAAGTGGTGGGGAGGGGAGGGAGGGAAATCAGCCAAACAGAATATGCTTCATTAAATATTGACATGCACAACCACAAAACTGTTTCACCAGGTGAGCTCCTCTTTGTACAGCTCATGAATCAAGTGTTCCTAAGGAGTTTGAAGTTAACTCCAATTTGCATGTGACTATTTCCTTAACAGTTATGAAATAGTTTTTATATCTTATGTACTTTCCAGTTTTATTGCATTCAGTTAAAGAGGGCAAGAAATAAACCCTGTAAAAAGCAGTAATCATATTAAATTTCTCTCTATGTACAAAACTATTTCAAGGAACGGGCTCTTCACATTTTACAGGAAAGAAATACCTCTCACATTCATTTCATTGGGCTCTCTTATTTAGTTAACTTCTCAAAAATAATGAGCTTTAATGATCTTGTCATCTGTTGAAGTCTACCTAATTTTTTTTGTAAGTCAAATAACTTGGAAGAAAGACCAACTAGGCTTCTACACATTTCATTTACTATTTTTTTCAACTTTTAATTCTCTGGAATTTTGTTCTACTTTGCTGTCACAAAAAGATTTAGAAACATATGACAGCATCCTCTTGTTATCTTCCTGGCAGAGTGATATCCTTTAATTAATAATCTTACCATCCATTAGTACTAGTAGTGTTTATATTACGGCATGTGTAATGAGTTCTGAACTAGCTATTATCACTCGCGAATGAGACCTTGTCATTGAAATGGATAAATAATAACTAGGTTGTTTCATTACTCTACACTTGGGTCCAGTCAATAAACAAATTAAATATTAGTAATTATTTGAAATCAGGAAAAAGGAACAGAAACAAAAGTATCATTCACGCCACTCCATCAATCCACGGGACACCTGCATTTAAACATTACGTACAGATTTTGTCTTATTCCTTGACAGCATCCCAGAATATCTGGGGAAGGTACAGGGAAATGAAGCAAAGGTAAATAACGGTAAGAATATCTTATTTAAAGAAACACAATCACAGTCATCAGCCTGAAAAAGACAACTGGGGGGCCACAGGAGTTCTACAAAATCCCAAGCAGTACAGAAACGGTGGCTGTCTCTTCCAAAGTGAAAACAAAAGGCTATCTAACATAGCAAGAAGCAAACTCAAAACAAAGAAAGAAGATGCTTAAATGCAAGAAGATGATGTAAAATACATAGTTAAATCATGAAGCTCCCGGCCACCGGATGCTGTGGATATTAAAAATTTACGTGGGTTCAAGAAAGGGCTAGACAAGTTCACAGAAGAAAAATCCACCGAGAGCTATTAAGACATAACCCTTTGCTCAGGAAATCTTCAAACCCCAAACCACCAGGGGCAGCAAAAGTATCACTACATTCTGCCTGCTCTTATTCTCTACCCGGGACAGTCAGTGCTGTGCGTGAGAGAAAAAACACAACTCGCAGCACAGCACTTACTCATATCTAGAGACAGGATATAACACCAGATAAACCTCAGGTCCGACTCAGCACAGTCGTTCTTATGCTCCCTGTAGTAAGATTTGGACACGTACATTTTGCAATAGCTTGAATGACTCAAGACACCGTTAGCTGATTACCACCATCTGCTAGTAGGAGGTTATCACTCTCATGGATGAGCCAATACACCATCACGGGTAAGCATTCTTCAGCCACCTATCTAGGGTCACCTATCTTAGCAACAGACGACAAAGAAGAAGGAAGAGCTGAGTTAGTGCTGCAAAATTAAGGATCACAAAGATGTTCTATCTTGCTGGCTGAACCATGGGACATGTTCTCCAGAAGAAGAGCAACCATGGGTAGTTGAAGGCTGTATCATCTCTAACTGCTCCAGAGCCAGAGGAGGTGGACCGCTATGCCTTTAGTCATATTACAAGGCTGTAATTCTTCCAGCAAGGAATTGTTTAGCGATTTGTACTGTAAGCTGTGCTAAGCACAACTTTTAACAGTAAAATTAACTGCATTAATAAATAAATAGCTAGCAAAAGTTCATTTAGGCTACCAAGTCCAAACGGCTTAAGTGAAGACTGATTATACAGCTTTACTCCTTTCACACCCTGCGCTTGCACACACGTATTATCTTCACCATCTTCCTTCAAAACTTTTCCTAACTTAGTTCTTAGCATGAGGGTGGTAACTATGCAGACAACTATTCAACACTTGTTTTTTTTCCTCAGAGTTCAGTATTGCTCTCTCCTCTCCTCCTCTCACTATTGCTTACTGCATACCATCCACGTCCTGTAATGAATACAGAATTATCTCAGCCTTCATGCAAGCCAAGTCTAGAAAGACAGTAAAAGAAGGATATTTCTATGTTATGTGCAGCACCATTACCCTATTTGACAGATGGAGATGCTGAAAGCAAGACAGCCTAAGGCCACACACTGAACTGGTGATTAGGCAGACCTTGTGGGTCCCTGCTTCATGCCCATTCTTGCAGATGGCATTCCTTCAGACCAGGAGATGCTAACCAGAGCTGGAAAGAATGCAGCTCCTCACACTTCCCTGTCCCCACAAAAAATGCAACTTTTGTCTTCCAAGGGGGCATAATTTAAAAAAAAAAATAAAGTTTTATATTAAAATGAGAGAAGAAAACCCTAATTTCATTAAAAAGCAAAGAAAAAAAACCAAGAGCAACACAACCTTGTTTTGATCTGTTTAATGCAGCCCCTACAGAATGCCCCGTTTCTGCAGCTGCAGCAGTTAGTGCTCTGTATCTGTTTCAAGTCAGTCCCCAGGAAAATGAGGAACACGCCATGCACAAACACGCTTGCTTACTTAACAGTCACTTGTTAAACTTTAGTTCAAGCATCTTTAGAAGAACAAAAAAAGACTGGAACAAAACCAGGACAGAAGAATTAAGGTTTGCACAATTAAACTCTGATGTTTCTTAATTGGAACAGTTTACATTTTAATAACTTTAATATAGGGGTTTTGCAGATAAAATGTTTCCATTAGTTCTCAGGTGCTGCAGAATTTTATTTCTCTTTCACAAAATCATGTTAATTCCCACTAAGATTTCAATCTAACCTCATCACAGCTCAATCTCAAGAATCAATATTCAAGGGAATATTGAAGAGACAGACAAGTAGAGAGAATCTTTGTTTTCATACAAGTTCTAGAGGAAGCCTGGACAGGTTTTCTCCAAGAGAAATGGAAAAAACTCCTGCTTGAAAGATACAAAACAAAACTGGAATAGCTGATAACAATGCTTCTGGAAAATATCCACCCATCTCGTTTCCACAGAGTGGAAAAGTCAATAATAAGTCAATAAGTCAGTAATTCATTGGGAGGATGAAGAAAAAAAATAGAAATACTCTGAGCCTGAACCAGTTATTTGTGATAAAGGTATTCATAAAGAAAAATTTGGTG
This sequence comes from Anarhynchus alexandrinus, assembly GCA_008711295.1. Classification (NCBI taxonomy): domain Eukaryota; kingdom Metazoa; phylum Chordata; class Aves; order Charadriiformes; family Charadriidae; genus Anarhynchus; species Anarhynchus alexandrinus. The sequence goes on along the minus strand of VUYV01000288.1, from coordinate 4,000 downwards.
TTTAACCCTAGGACTGTATTTTTATCCAAAGACTGACTGCAGAATGTCCTTTACATCACCATACTATCATTTTCCTTCCAGCATGCCGTAAGAAGTTGCACTTGGAGCACAAGCTTTGCATAGCTCACAATTTGTTGGCTGGCTGGATTTCCATTCCAGCACACCCTCCTTTCCCTTTTCTCAATGAAAAGCAGCTTAAAGGAGTAGTAGATCCCATTTCAAAAGCCCAGCAGCACTTAACGTATTTGCTTCTCTATCCTCCATTTAATACAAGTAGGAACATTTCCATGAAGTTATACTTTTCATAAAAACATGGGAAATCTTAGCAAGATTAAGACCAAACAAGTTCTGTAACTGGATGCAATTCGGAAATCATCTATTATTTTTAAAACAGAACTGGAATTCTCTGCAGAGAAAAAAGTTTTAGTTAGTCCAGGCAACATTTGTTGTTTACAAAGAGCAACATAAACCAAACTGAGAGAGCACAAACATGGCAGTCTGGATTTTGGACATTGCTTTCCAAATGCAGTATTTTTTCTTTTCATGAGCATGTAAAATGCTTAACTGTAATGGATGGTCCTTTCAGAGCTCAGTGTGTATTGACTGTAATCCTGTTTCATCTCCAGTTGAACACGTAAGTAAATATGAATCAATGAACAGCTTATGATCTTTGAATGACCCAAGAGACTGCATGAGTCGCCAAGTTAAACAGCTTCTTCCCAAAACATTCGTATTAGCTTCCTTGGCATAAGCAAACAGAGCACATTAAAATATTGGCCGCAAGAGGAGAAAAACAGAGCACTGAACAGGTTTTTTTAAAATTATTATTTTTTATTATTTTATTTAAAATTGCAGCATCCAATAAGCAGATGGTTTTACAGATATCTTTGGGTCTAATGTGCAGGACAATACATAGTTTCTCCAAAAGAATCAATTCTGTTTTGTTAATTGTTTCTGAATTAAGGACCCCCAATCTACACATTGTCAAGACCTGACATAATGACTCCTGCTGACTGTTGTAATAGCTCACCCATTAAGGATTGTGATTCTCTGGCTCCCTAAACATACAATGAATTGTAACACCTCTTATCAAGCCAATTATTCACGAAGACAGGCTCACTAAATCCTTCTACAAGCACCTTTCAATACAAAACAATACTCCTAGGGTCTACTCTGCTACAGACAAGAACCCAGAACACTGATATAATCGGAGGTACCTCAATGCAAGCTGGTCACGCTCATTACTTAGCAGCCAAAAAGCTAATAAGTTTAACTTTGATATCATACCCTCAAACTAAATATATAAATTAATCTTGTGTGTTCTGCTGTCAATTTTCATAATGGCTGGATGAGAAAATAAAAAAAGATCACTGTGGAATATTATTTATGAACTGGGTAAAGACCATGCTCAAAATTAGTGTGGGAAGCAGCAATCGTAAGTAATATGGATGAGAGAACTAATATTAAGTTTGACATAAATAGCCTTATTCAGCATTATTTTCCTGTTGGTTTTAGAGGCCACCAAAATACATACATAGTTACTAAGAAAAAGAGCACCAACTAAGTCAAACAAAAAAATGTGACTTACAGTGCCAATTTCTCAGTAATGACACTCAGGTTGCCTTTTATTTTCCTCCTATTTCTAACATGAAAAATGAAACTTCTCTTCCCTCAAAGAAAAACAAAATCCAGTAATAACCTTCAAAAGTTCTGCCTTAGCAGCAAAATTTAGTAAAGTTTTCAGCTTAGGAAGTCTTCTTGAACTGATTTTTCCAGTGGCTAAGAGATTATGCAGCTGCTAACTTTACTAGTTGGTATATAGCTTCCCGAAATATACCTAACAAAGTGATTTTATAATTCCTGTTTCTGTGCTACTGAATAAAAAACCAACATGTTTCTGGGTGTGAATAATAGATTCTGTTTTTCATCATCTCCCCACAGAGAAGCAAAGCAGACGGGCTTGAGAGAATTTTTGCTTAAGACTTATAGGTTGAAGCTCTGGTAACATTCAAGTGTAGTATGTGTAAATTATTATTGCAAGAAAAAATTAATTAAAAGTACATTTATGGCAATAGTAGAAAACAGCACAGATACTTGAATATTTCCTTATCGCCATTGTCTACTGACTGCAGCAGGGCCTGGTGGAACTCTTCCTGATAAAACTGATCACTGACACAAGTTATTTTAAAATTAAAAGCAGAATGCTATTCAACACAGACAACATTCAAGGTAACAAAAGATAACCTCAAAAACACAAGACACAGGTTTTTCTTGCAATAAGAACTGTACAGTCACGGAACGACAGACCTAGCATTAACTGGAAATTACACACAGAATGAAGATTGCTGTAACAAACTCAAGAGATACTAGAGACACAGTACATAGTCTCCATTAAAAAGTGATAGGCAGAAAATTTATTTATTACTTGGCCTTTAAAAAATGGCATTTGATCATTTCATTAAGCATTGCAGGAATCTGTATGCACAAGTGACAGAAAAATTTTGTAATATAATTTTGTATTTATGTTGAAATGTAACTTCGCTAAATACTTCCGTCCTTTGCAGAACTTATTTTCACAATGCTCTAGAATCCCTCTTTTTGCTATGGAATTTTAGATTTTAAAAGATAAGCACAAGAGCAGAGCTATTAAGTCTCTAATAGTGTAAGATTCTGACATCTTCAAAAAAATTCCTAGTGGTACACCTAAAGGCCGGGGAAATATTTTACTACATATCATTCATCATCTTCTGGGTGTTCACTCCCAAGTGTATTGAGAAAGTCTGGCATATTTTTTAAGTCTGGAATTACTAAAACAATTTTTTCCCTGCAAGGCATCATTTATATAATTCTTCCTCAGGACTGTATCTTGAAAAGGAGAACAAGTCCTGAGAATGAATTCTGAAGCAGGAAGATGGGGCAAAAATGCAATCTAATCTTTTGCTGAAAGCACAGAAGTATAGATATTTACTAACAGTGCACATTGCACTGTCATGATTAGTATTTCCTAAACTGTCAGGGTTTGAACAACCTCTGGTATCCGAGATGGCTTTCCCTTCTCCCCTTTGCCTGGAATCCCGAAGACTGAACCTAGCTGACGTTTTCTGGTTAGTTTAGTCCCAAAGATTATTTCCTTTCTTCTTGAACCCGCCTCACACCACCTTTTCAAATACTTCTCCATTTTCAAATGCTAACACTAACACTGAGTTTCTCTCTGCAACTTAGTCCAAAACCTCTCCAGCAAACAAAGGGGTAAAAATTAGTCTTCGATGCTATGGTCATCTTACCTTCCAAAAACCTGCCTGCTTGGACAATGGCTATTCACAATTACTGTTTTTACTGCCCTCATTTGAATGCATAATTTAAAGAGCATAATGCCACAGAAGGGGCAGTCAGTTTAATAAAAAAATTCAGCAGAATTGTGAACTCTAAGTGTCTAAGATCCCTCCAGACACCACTGACTAACAACTCCAAAATCACTTCTCAAAATCACTCCTCTCCTCATGTTATCCTTTCAGTATTAGCAGATAACCACCAAGTCACTCTCAAGCTTTATTAAGCTACTTGGCAGGGGGCGGGAGAGGGGGGAGATGCATTCTGTCCATGGATTATTATTTTTCTAGGGAGGGTGTAATGGAGGAAAAGGAGAAAGAGTCCAGAAGCCAAGGGCCTCAAAACCAGTTTTAAGAGTTCAGTATTTGTTTCAATATGGCATTTTGACCAATAGTACATAATGACAAGAGAAGAGTGGCTGCCTACAGCTCTCACACTCAGCAGAAGAGGTGGCTGACTACAGCTCCAAAAGGATCAAATCATCATCATTGATCCCACACAACTTCCTCCAAAATACTTCATACATAAGAATTGGTATTGTCAAGTAGTGTTTCTGTTCATTGACAAAACCAAAAAAACCACCCCAGAATAGCAGAACCAGCCAAATGATTAAGACATTAACGAAAACTATTCCCTGACATGCACGTAACTCACCTGGATGGAAAAAAAA
>VUYV01000287.1:952456-1057910 GCA_008711295.1 Anarhynchus alexandrinus | reverse complement strand
TATGCTTAACAGGAATATCACTAGCTGACATGTACTTGCTTTATAAAGCTGAAGGATTCTGAAATGAACCAAATCAATCAAAAGGTAGAGTTTGTTCAGTCAACATCTATTTAAATTTGGAACTCATTGCCACAGAGGGTTCTTGATTAAAAGTCTGCTTGAGTTCAAGCAATGACTGGACAGATCATGCAAGAAAAATCCACTGAGAGCAACAGAGTGCAGAGACTTCCTTCTGGCTCAGGAAGTCCCTGAGCTGTAAGCTGTTGGAGCCTGTGAGAGCGTGGTGAGAAATGATCGCTGTGTGCTCTCCCTGTTCCTTAACACCTTCCTACGCTCTTGCTTTGGTCCACCACCAGATACCCCAGGTACGTGCTGAGCTAGATAGGCTTAGCTGTGACCCAGTGCAGAAGTGATTTTGTTCTTACAAACTTTCTTGAGATGCTTTGATGAAAGTCAGTGCTGTGGACATGTTTACATACTTCATATCAGTGAAAAAATGGTGTGGTCTATGCCAAGTCTCAGTACTGAGCCAAAGGCTTGCACTGACTCCTCTGTTGGTGTGAGCACCTCATTTTCTCCATCACTAAACTGGAGTTAGTTCTCCAAGCCATCTGAAAGGATATCAGAGGCTTCATGCACTGGCATTTTAAAACCATTTTTTAGTAGCATACTGTGAATATATCGTGGTATTCCAAGTTGACAGAATACCATGTGTTTTGCTAAAACCTCCATTTAGTATTTCACTAAACAGCCTAATTTTGGACAACACATTGTAAAATTTAAGACGGCTGGGAAGATCAAGTAACCTTCAACACATGCTCCTACATCTGAGCAAGCTGGATACCAAGAAAGTCTAATAGTGATTTGAAACAAATTGGGGCACAGTAGATAAGGAAGGAAAAGCTTCCCTGATTAAGCACTGCTAAGCAGACAGGTCTTAAAGGTAACACAGTGCGTTGCTTGTTTTCTGACCCATTTTTATCCATGGCTTTATGCAAGTCAGTTATTGGAACTATGTGTGAACACAGCAGCAGAAAGGTATGCCGTTTCCACACCTTTGTGATGTGGGGTTTTACTTTTTGCTTACCAGTGAATAAATAACAAGGTATTTCATTTTTTTAAGCTGTATTACAGGTTTCCCATGTGAAGGCAAAAGCTTTGATGTGCAAAACGTATCAATTAGTCTTCTTTCAGAGGTGCAGTATGATAAATTTTGGGTATAGCACGAAGTGCTCAGTGTGCAGTCTGAACTTTCATTTTATCACTTTGCAAAAATGGTGTCATTAAAAGTTTGAAGAGAAAACAAATCAACACCGTAAGAAACTTTTTTTACAAAATGCTCTGAAGACCTTAAATGACAGTAGAAAGAAATGAAAGAAGTGGCTTTTTTTTTTTTCTTTTGCCTTTTTTTTTAAAATGCAATAGCTCTTACACAAATATCTTGGCTGTTAGTTTCAATTTAATTGAAAGCTATAATATTCACCCAAATTGAATACATGCATATACATGTATATGTGGAAGGGTTTTCTAAATGTTTAAAAGCTTTTTTTTTCAATCTCACTATTTAATGTAGACTTGAGCACCTCCAATGGAGATGCTCGCGCCAAATCTAACTGCTACAGATCTGCTCAGGTTTCTGACACGTGGGATTCTCCCAGTTCATTCCAACTTCCAGTGGTACGGGAGACTTGCCCACTAACATCCCGATTTTACTCAGAACACTGGTTGGGCGTTTCTTCACTGTGTTGGATTATATTCTTTGTCCTGCAGAAGGGTCTAATATCCCAACTTTTATAGATGACTTTCCAAGATTGTCCGTAGAATATCGGAGTGTACCTCAATACTGTGGTATTAACACAGAGGGCTATTTTCACCGTCAGTGGCGTTAGCAGGTGCTCCGCTGCAGCCTTCATGTTTTGATGAAGTGAAGCTAACTGATCTTTTTTTTTTTTTAATCCTGTTTTAATGGAATAGATTTTGGATTAGCACAAATTTCTTTCCATTTAAGGCATTTGCATGCTGTTGCACGTAATTGTTTTTTTAATTTATTTCCCTGTGTCATATCCCAAAAGTTTTCCATTGGTATTGTGGGCTGCCTGTAGCAGACAATGTAAACAGGTTTATAGATCGTCTCCAGTTCCGTTTTTGTAGCTATGAATTAGTCACGAAGGAGTAGCTAGAGTACTGCATTAAACCAACAAGCTTTTTTTTCCCCCTGAGACAATAGGAATCACTTTGCATACATACCCACCTACCGTGCTAATGGAGGTTGTTATTTTGGAATCCGTTTCTTAAAACCACATAGCCAGACTGACTGCACTTTCCACTCTTCAGTACATTTCCCCCACCAGAGGCATATATCATTCAGAGATTGCTAAGAATTCAGTAATAAAAACAAGCAATGCTATGTTTTTCTAGTGTATTTTCTATCCAACATAATCAACTATATTCTTTTTTATTAACTGAAAAATTGGAGAGTTAACATTTGATGGAAAAGGTCCAAACAGAGTATTTCATTTTGAATCCTATTTCATACAGGAAAGATTATTTCCAAATGTGGCCAAACTGCTTGGCTATTAAATGCTTGGCAGCCCTATTCCATGCATAAGAGCAATACAGAACTTTAAATTAAGCAGGCTTTTACTAAAGCAGTTGTTCTCAGAGTTATACCATTCACACATTTGCATTTCTGAGAGGCAGCTAATCACCTGCAATCTGAATATTGTAAAGGCTTTTAAAATGACTTTGTCACTAGCTATCTAACATGCATTATAATTTCATTATCCCTTTTCTATAAATTTTCAAGTATTTATTGAGTATGCATTTTTTCAACATCATGGAATTGCTTTAGAGTGCTTCAGGAAGGTTAAAATTTAAACACCCAGCTTTTTACTAGCTGCAATACAAGATGTCTTCATGAAAAACACGTCCCTCTCTTCAAGACAAAAAGCAGTAAATAATACTATCTTTCTTGGTAAATGGAATTTAGTTTAGTAAGTTTCATCAGCTAAATACTAAAATTCACTGTGTTAAGGATACAGTGTACTGTTAGAACCTTCCTAGTGTTACACGGTTACTCTTCTTCTAAGACAGGGTGAAATTTTGTTGAAGGATCTAAGACAGTTAAAACCCCAAGCTTTCATGAAAAACAGTAAGTTTATGATTCACCAATTAATTTTTGAATATTCTAGCTTTTGTCTGTTTCTGGAAGTTTTATTTTAGTAAAAACAGATTTCTTACAATCTTCAGATTGCTACTGAGGATTTTAGTGAGTATGTTTTAATGGCACAAAAGCAAGTTTGGGATAAAACCAAGAAAACTTCTGCCTCTTGAAGACTATAAAAAAAAAAGTGTATTTCTTAAAAAAAAAAACAACTATGTGTTTTGCAGAAATCCTGTGTATATTATTTTCTTTCACATGGGAATGCAGAGTGGGGGTGGAGAGCTATCTGTTACCTTCACCTACTGTATTTGTTCTACCAATTTGAATTGGTAATAATTTATTTAAATAAAGCACTTTGAAATAATTAAAATACCCAAGAGATTAAATAACCTTCCCATGACTTTTGTGCTCCTCTTTCAGTTTTCAAGAAGATATATTTTATTAAAATCTACCAGTGTAAATTTTAGGAGGATTTACACCTTGGGATTTTTCCCATCTGTTTTTTAAAGTGCATCAACAGCCAACACCAGGGAAATAGTTCTACAAATTATTACCTCCAGACTCTGAGTAACTTGTTTTGAAAACTCACACATCCTGTACGGACATCATTGTGCTCACTGCACCATTCCAGGATGTAATTTACATTCTCTACATTTTTGTAGGCTACAGTTTTAAAATACATTGTTTTACCACCTGCACAACCCTGTAAAAAGCTCTGGGTTTTTGAAACAAGAAACCTGAATGTAGCCTGGATTAGGAGTGGGTACAACAGAAGACACTTAGCTCCTGCTGCCGTGCCAGTGAGGAGAAGGTGTGTGCTTTTCCACTTAACCTGCTGCCACCGGCAGGGAGCTGAGGGGGCAAATGCTGCCCCCGGATGCCCACATTACCCGGCTGCTTGCTCATTTCCCTGAACTTTCTTAATCATCTTCTTTTGTATTCAGAGAAGAAAGGCTGTCCTGACAGGGCATAACTGGAGACAAATTCTTTTGATGTAGTGACAAAATATTCTTTCATACCTAAACGCTTAACTTGGCTGCCACTAGCTACTATTCCCCATTCTGAAGGATTTTGAACATGTGAATTGACACCATCAAAACTTCATTCCCAAGACTTTTAGAATCAAAGTTCATTTTAAAGCCTGTTATCAAATAGATCGTAGTCAGGAAGCACATGGACACATCACTGAGTCCCTTGGTGCAGAGGCAAGAGCTAACCTCGTTGGGACAGCAAGGTTTGTCGAGCAAAGTAACAGAGTCAGTCACTGCACATCCAACATTTATGGTACACTGGTAGTCTGGGGTGCCTTGGACTGGAATCATGGAATCATAGAATGGTTTAGGATGGAAGGGACCTTGAAGATCATCTCGTTCCAACCCCCCTGCCATAGGCAGGGACACCTCCCACTAGACCAGGTTGCCCAAAGCTCCATCCAGTCTGGCCTTAAGCACCTCCAGGGATGGAGCTTCCACAGCTTCTCTGGGCAATCTGTTCCAGTGCCTCACCACCCTCAAAGTGAACAATTTCTTCCTAATATCTATTCTAAATCTACCTTCTTCCAGTTTGAAGCCATTCCCCCTCCTCCTATCACTACATGCCCTTGCAACAAATCCTTCCCCATCTCTCCTGTAGGCCCCTTTAGGTACTGGAAGGCCACTGTAAGGTCTCCCCAGAGCCTTCTCTTCTCCAGGCTGAGAAAGGACAAAGAAAAGAAACCCAAGGTGGCCTGTGTCATCAAAGAGGATAGAGCCTTCCCCTAGAACATGAGTCAGGTGAAATGAAGGGTTCCCAACTCTCTCAATTGATTGTGCAGATGTTTTAGGATAGGTAAGGTACTAACTCAGGAACTCTGCTCTTTGTTCAAGGTCAGGTGGGATGAGTGAACACCTGCAGGTGAGCATTTTGCCATTAACCCCAGCAGCAGAAGAAAAGATGTAGCTATACCTAAAAATTATTGTGGCTCTGCCTTCTATACACAGAAATCTAAATTAACCATTAACTGGATTATTTAACAATATAATAATTTACCCTGTGTGAGTATTTACGGATTAGTGAGTACTGGATATGTACAAATCCACATACACAGGAGGAGAAGACAGACTGGAGAGGAGACTTATAGCAGTGCAACTGGACCTTTACAGTCCTCCATATACCTATTTAGATCCAAGTTTTATGCCTTGTTAAGGAGCAATCAGCCTCCAGAGGGCAAGATAAAAAGTGTAATGCAAGCCTGAAAACTGTGCCCTTTAGAGAGTTGTAGTGACTAATACAAATCTGGTTTCGAGATGATTTAGCAAAAATCTGGGCATTTCTGTGTCTGCTTAAAGGTTTGTTTATATATGGCCTATGTATACCATAGACCTTTGCTTTCAAAGTGTGGTTGTGGAAGGAGACGACACTTCCAGGATCACTGTCTGGATTCATCCCACTTACTGTCATATCTTATTTGATACCCTACCAGAGGCATCTGAGCTAAGGATTCCTTGGTCATCCTGAACTCCCTCTAAATCCAGTGTTTTGTTTTGTTTTATTTTAACTTAACACTTATTTTGCACTAGCACCTATGAGTGAGGTAAGTTATGGTCTCAATGCAAAATCAACGTGGTAGCTCAGCTACAGAATAAATGTGCCTCTAATACCTGTGGCAAATTTTTATTGAGAAAAGATGAGGATTCCTCTGAGCAGTCAGTGAAATATTTTATGTCAGGAAACCAGTGCTTTTATTTCCTTTCTTCGTCTTAGGAAACCCATTCACATCCAGCCTAAAAAAATAAATATCATTCAGTAGGTATGGTTCAGTGAAACAAGATGTGGACCGATGTTGCTGTAAGGAGTTTACTACAGCTGCTCGGTACAACTGTGGTTTTCATGGCATGTAACACTGGGTTCTTTTTTTTCGGGAGGTAGACAGATGATTGCTCTATATGATCTAGGTTTTCAATAGTCCTGAGAAAAACAGTGCTGCAAGGTTGTTTTTCCTTGCTGCTTCTATCCACATATAGCAAACTGTTTGAATCCCTTGTAGCTGATATTTAGGGAGGCTACATGTGGTCAGGATGCTCACTGGTTGGAGCGTAAGGAACATACTAGAATTCTTTTTTCCCCACTTTACAGCAGGAAACTGCAACAAAGAAACGTTCTCATTCTGGTAAATCATGGTCCAAAGGCCACAACCCACATGTGAGTTCAGCCAAAGGCTTAGACTTCCAGACTTCAAATCAGGGTGGTGGTGGGATTCATCTCACCTCATTTCAGATACCTGAAGTTAGAGATCTCACCCACGCTAGTCACCTAGCCTTCCTCTGCGGCCAGGAAAGAGAGGCACTTTTGGTAGGACGTTCACACCTGGAGAAGTGGTAGAAACTACTCACTGATTTCTGCCTCTCCTCAGAGTCCAGAAAAATATCTTACGCATTGCAGCTCTTCATTAGATGGTAAAGTGATAGGAGTGTGCCTCAGTTACCCATTTGCACAGCAGAATGAATAGCTACCTGCCTCTCAAGGACGCTATGTAATGTGAGAGAACTTTGAGAAAAAAGCTACGTAATGCTTAGATTGAAATTAAGGTTATGAGTTCTGTTTCTAATGATCTTTTGTTATGGAAACCACATCCCAAATGAAGAAAGAGTCTCCCAGTATGGTTATGAATTGTCTATGAGTCTGTAAACCTGTATCACAGGACTTTTTCTTTCAAGTTTTTTGTCCAGTAGCCTTTTAATTTTTACTTTACATAAAGGTTGTGTATTGCCTAATATGCAGAGCTGAAATTGCCACTAACTTCTAAAAGATTCTCTTCACTAGTACTTACTGGTTCACTGGTAAAACGTGAGTTAAAAGCTGAAAGCCATTTTTAAATAACACAGTAGGTTTTTGTAACATATTCTGTGCCCTGTAAAGGCAGAGACCAAGAAGTCTGGCAGGTTCCTAATCCAGTCAAGCATTTTTCTCTTAAGTTTTCCAGCCTTACATATGCATACGCGTGCATATACTTCCATCTGCATGTATCTTTTTCTAGCTGCATAGCTATATAAAAGGTTGTGAATATATATACACTTCATGAATGTTAAATGTGTTATTTATGTAAACATTTATAATAAGAGAGCTATCAGACTGGGGACCCATTAGACCAGGAGCTGTTCAAAATATACAGTAAGTTATATGGATGATTGACTGCCATTGCAGTTATATAACAGTAGGAAAAATTTATGTAGATGAATAAGTTCATCTTAATGGAGTATTTTCCTGTTTTGCAGATGATATTGCTCCTTCCTGATTTTACTTACTTCCTACATATTATACTTCTGTGGTGGGCATCAAACATACTCAGAAAAGTTTGTAAGTGGAAAATTATCCAGCTGACATCTGACTGTGAAGCCATAAATCAAAAAGTGGCAGTTGTTAAATTTACTGGCTTAGGTTACATCCTGGCAAAGCATAGAGCGTAAGAGCCAACGCTTGCTCTGGAGCCCACACTCTACCCTGTTTGGCTTCCCATGGTTTGCTTCAGGTCCTGAAGAATGCATACCTGGGGACTGTCAGCAAAGGTGCCTCCCCAGCCCTCCTAGCATTACTGTTTACGTTAGTTTTCTGAGGCTTAAACTGAGTTCATTAATCCAAACAGTAGATTGATGGGATCCTCTAGTTCTTAAGCAATAAAGAATTCCTTGTGCCGGGATATGAAAAATCTCAGACTGCTCCTGCCTCCACTGAGTCGTTCCTTAAATGTCCATTTTTTATGGTTGACTTCACATAGCAAGAATTTAAAAGGTACCTTGGCTGAGGGCTGATGAAATGAGTTAGTGGCATTGAGTAGCGACTCAGTAAGTGTAAGAGCACTTTAAAAGGTACAGAAGCAAAATTGGTATTGGTCGTTGGGTGCTCAGGAGTGCTCTAAATGTCCCTTTGTTACAAAGTGTTTAGTATGTTGTGACTAATGTGCTCTGTTTGAAACTGCAGGTTTATGCAACTCAGCCGACAGCTGGATGATTGTTCCCAATATCAAACAAAACCACTACACAGTGCACGGGTTGCAGAGTGGCACTAAGTACATCTTCATTGTTAAGGCCATTAATCAGGCCGGCAGCAGAAGCAGCGAGCCCGGCAAGCTCAAGACAAACAGTGAGTAACGTGAAATCCGGCACGCATACGTTCTTCTGTTTTCTTGCCTTCCTTTTTAAGTTTGATCTTTGGAAGATACAATAGCGCAGAGCAGCTTAACTCGTTTAAAGTGCTTCCCACAATGAAAGCCACTTATTTAACTCAATTCAAGATTGCCAGAGTTTTCAGTAGTGCAGAAATTACTTTTTTTTTTTTGAGAGAGATGCATCTGTAGTTTGGTCACTGGAAATATCATTTAGGAGCAGAGCCATCACATGTGAAATGATTGAAAATACTCTTTTGTGGTTTTGTTTTAATGTCCTTTCTGTTCTTTTCCCTCTACAAAGCAAAAACTTTTCCTATGTTTGCAATAAAACATTTTATTTTTGTATAAAGTTCATAAGATAATTGCTAGTTTAATTTTATCCTCCAAAATGATCTCTTTCTTAGGACTCTGGTAAACTTTCTTAACTCCATCCCCCTCAGTTTTTTATGGACTTCAACAAGGTGGTAGAGTAGTCAGAGATCCCACTTCAAAAAAACAATGGTTACACAAATTATTAGCAGATGTAGAATAGCAATTTTAAGACTGGTTTTCAGCCTTTTTCTTCTTGTGTCCCAGCCAATCCCTCAGTCATGTAGCCATCACGGGCAGCTCTGAGCACTGGAAAGGGAGCACTGGGATTTGTGCACCCTCTGAAACCGGCTTATTGTAGGGGAGGGTGCTCGAAGAGGGGCGATACTGAATGTTGCAAGAGGGAGGCTGCAGGGAATGGCACGTACACGTTTCTCATTTCCCCCTTGCTGCTATTAACCTGGCTTGCATTTCTGTGTGAAAGGTGCTCATACAAACCTCACATCTGCTACCAAGAATTTGCTTATTGTTAAACCTGGTAACCTACAAGCAAACGCATAACCAGAGGACTTGTTTGGAAATGGCAATCTTTTATCCTTTCATGTCTTTGTGACCCAGTGTGGCACAAAAGCAATCTCTCAGGTGACTCTGAGAAATGATGTGACTAGATACACTTCAGTACAGAGAAAGACATCCTTCAGATACTGCTTCAGCAACACAAAAGCTACTAACCAGTTAGAGAGGCAGGCTGCAGGTATTTTACTGCGACCGAGGGGTAAGAAAAAGCAGGTAAAATGTGCCCCAAATATTTTCCCATGGGTTCATTTTATACTTATTTATACTCATAGTACATAACTAAATACATGTTATGAAAGTAGATGATAACTTTAAAGCTAAAAGTACTCCTTATCTAAGCCCTGACCCATCTCTGATAATGTTAATTGAGAATTAGTATTGCCTCAGTCATCTCCCATTTTAAATGTCCACATTTTCAGATTGCCTAGAGACCTGAACCAACAGATATTGACTGTCACTGTTCAGATGAACTTAATTTCTTCTTACCCCCCACATTAACGCTTTCAGTTTTACTGCATGAGATATGCTTAACTGTTCCTTCATAAACTCTGAACAATTTACATCTTATTTGAAGTACACGTGTCAGTGCCTGACACAGACCTCATGAGAGTGCTCATTTCTGTTTTCTGTGCGTGTCATCAAATCTTCCGCTTATTTTTTTTTTTCCCCTTGATATGAAAGACAGTCAGGAGGGAAAAGGGCTTTGCTGGACCACTCCTGGAGTCATACTTTCCTAGTTGTCTCCTGGTGGAGGTAAATGATCATTCTGCTTTTTGACGCAATGAGCAAGCCTGTCAGAATTGTGGTGGGCTTTATATATCTACAGGGTTCGGTTTACCAAAAAGCTTCCTGTTATTGTCTACAAACCTTGTGCTACAGCCAAAGATACTTGCCAAGAGCAATAGCCTCAGTAACATTTTTACACCATATTATTTGGACCAAGTTACAGTTCACTTCCTTCTTTTTAATGCACAGTATCCAGCATCACATGGGCATCCTTCCAAAGCGATCCTGAATTGTTGACTGTGCTTGTTATAAATAAAGCTGTGAGTGAATGAACAGACAAGGCTAGTGCTTCTTATTTTCAAACTAATTTTGTGGGATTTGAAATCATACTTTCTTGTTGTAAAGATGAAGCTGTTATTATGGAGCTTTATCCCCAGAGAGTTAATAGAACGTAACTTATTCAAAATCTAATACGCTGTGAAAAAAGCAACCCTCAGACCTTTATTAGCATGTATATTGGTTTCAATTACATGCAAGAATTAGAGTATTCAGGTTACCTCTAGGTCAGAGATAATGGGCGTGATGATTATGCCGGGCTCTTTTCAGGGATTATCGACACGGGGAAGTTAGTGCACAATGAGATTGACAGTAAACTGACAATGCAAACTAGCTATTGCAGGGAGCAGAATAGGTTAGTCTATCTCGAGGACGCTTCAGAGGAGGAGATTAATACGGTTATGTAATCTTGTGGGCTTCTTAGAGGTCCCTAATCCACTCTCCTTTTCAAAATCAAAGCCAAACCATTCTTCTGCCATCTTTGTCTCTGCCTCTCTAGGTCAGCCATTTAAACTGGACCCCAAATCTGCTCATAGAAAATTGAAAGTGTCTCATGACAACTTGACAGTGGAACGTGATGAAACATCCTCCAAGAAGAGTCACACACCGGAGCGATTCACCAGCCAAGGGAGCTACGGAGTAGCTGGCAATGTGTTCATCGACAGCGGGAGGCATTACTGGGAAGTGGTTATAAGTGGGAGTACGTGGTATGTATATAAAAATATATGTGAAAAGAATTGCTAGCTCACACCACTTGTCCATGCAGGTCCCAGCACAGTTTCTCTGACAGACACTGGTAGCAGAGGTTAGGGGAATGGTACAAGAGCAGGACAAACATACTTTCATACTGCTTGTCGTACTATTTTCCCAATCTCCAGCATTTTCGGATTCTGGAACTAAGTCTGCCAGATAGACCATCTTTATGTTTAGCAGCCATCGCAGGACTTTTACTCCACGGCTGGGGATGGTTGTATTTTGAACCCATGCACAGTACATTTTAAGATTTTAGTGAATTTGAGAGCTTGGAAAGTTTCATCTTGTTTATTTTACAACAGAGCAAACTCTGTAAGTGTAATCATTTCTCTACTAAACGTGAAATACCTTAGCGTCTTTCAGTAAGAAAAAAAAACCCAACACAATATGAGGACGATTTGCTGATCTAGTTTCACAGGGGTGGGAGTCAGATTAGCTTCTGGGGAGGAAGGGTGGACCAGCAGAGCTGTCAGTCCGTGCCCCAGGGTATGAAGCAAGGGGCAAGAAATGGAGGAGTGCATTCCTTCTCTTCTGAATGATCCTCTGTGTCATACAGGGGTGGATTTCAGGGGCCCTTTAGTCAGTAGAAGAGATGTCATCCTTTGGGATTCAAAGGCAACCATCATGAAGGAAGTTAATGGAGTGGAAAAATCAGTGAGGTCTTCAGGTATGCCCACTGTCTCAAATAAGAAAAATGCTGTTTGCCTGTGCCAACGCTAAGGAATGGAAATAGAGTGATTTATTGTATATTAATCTCTGTTGGTTGAAAGCCCAACAAATACTGCAGTGTCTCTAGAACGTGAGAAACTTTTACATTTCTGTTATATATGAGAAATCAGGTATTTGCCCTCGGTGTCCATTAATGAGAACATTTTCACAGTCCTTTTACCCTGCACATCTTGCCATAAATTATGGTTTGCAGAGCAAATGTCTTCACCTAAAATTGCTTCACTTGGCCCAAAACCCAGTCTCAAAAATGCTCATTTGAATTTAAAAACCACACCAACATCTGGCAAAACATATTTGGGAATGGCAAAAATGGGTTTTTTTAATGTGTCCTTTGATGTTTACTCCTGCATTCCTTCTTCTGGGCCATATATTAAAGGAGCAAGGGGAGATCAGATTAGCTGACAGATAGCAGCGTATTTTAAAATCAATGAATTCCTCTGTATTCATCTGTTTGGAAGTGGAAATTTGAGGCCCACTGATTTAAACTCTGAGTTGCTGAGTACTCAACAATTTTCCTTTTGAATACCGGAGGTGAGTGCTCCAAAAAATTACCATGGCAGCCAAACTACAAAAAATGGGAGGAACAATAAAGTTTCCCTGACCTTGCAGACCCAAAAAAGAGATGGGGAAAGACGTTGGTTAAGCCTGTGCAGATATTGTGGTGAAACATCACTTAATTAGAACTTAACTAGCAAAAGTAAGAGGCTGGGGCGTTCCAGTGAGTGCTGTGGGCTAACATTTGACTTCACCGAGAGACAAACATGGCAGGAAGCATTTGTTTCCTTGAGTTGTTTTTTGTTTTGCAGGTATGCCATTGGCATTTCTTACAAGTCAGCACCGAAGCACGAGTGGATCGGGAAGAATTCTGCCTCCTGGGTGCTTTGCCGCTGCAATAACACGTGGGTGGTGCGGCACAACAGCAAAGAAATCCCCATCGAGCCCGCGCCTCACCTCCGGCGGGTGGGGATTTTGCTGGACTATGACAACGGTTCCCTCGCTTTTTACGATGCTTTGAACTCCCTACACCTTTACACTTTTGACATTACGTTTGGGCAGCCGGTGTGCCCCACATTCACTGTGTGGAATAAGTGTTTGACCATTATAACTGGCTTGCCTATCCCTGACCACCTAGACTCCTCTGAGCAGCTCGCATGACTGCTAAAAGCCAAAAGGTAGGACGACGCATCTTCCCAGGGTGGCCAGGCGGCTGCCCGCAGGAGCTTGCCCGGAGCTGGTGGACCGCGTGGCATCCCAGCTGTCGCTACCAAATCCGGCCAGAACTGAAAAGGGGACAATCTCTCTTTTCTGTGTACTTTGTACGGAAGGACAAGAAATGGCTTTAATAATATCTTAGAACTTTCTTTTGCAGTTGGTTTTGTTTGGTTGGTTTTCTATTTAGTCTCTTACAGGAAAATTTAGAAATTATTTATAAAAAAAAAAAAAGAGAGAGAGAGAAGGGAAAGCCTGGTTTGGACACCTGGAAAAGGACTTATTTGTTTTGCACATTGATGGTCCTATTAATTGAATTTTCATCATCCCTTTGCATAATTTTATTTTACAGTGGATAAAAGCAGGAAATTGGAAGGATGAAAACTGTGCAGTGGACAAGTCAGTATATGGCAGGTTTTATTCGTACCAACACTAGTGCCCTCATTACCAGTCTTGCTGAGTGCAAGGTCTCCTAATTTCTACTTTGCACATGGGAGTGTGCAGACCAAAAAGAACAAAAATAAACAAGTGAGGAAGTGGAGCTAGCCAACAGAGCGAAAGAAGAAATTTTAATTTACTTCTGTTCACAGGGCAGTGCTCTCTCTGTTCATAAAAAACCACATGGAATATCTTCTAGAAATGTGAGTGGAAAAATCATCTAGCGGTTTATTTTATTGATGGCAACATTCCCATCTACCAGTGCTTCGCCTTCATCATTGGGAAACATTGCAGAATCACTGAGGATGTGAAAGACTGATACCATCTCTGCAAATCAGCAACACTGGAGAAGAGCAGCCAATCCAAGGTCTGACTGTAGACTAATTTGATAAAGCACGGCATCATTTAAGGATTGATTGTAATAGAAGATGTCACGGTTCTGATGGTAGACATGTGAATGCTTATTGCTGATTTTACAAGGTTCAACATAGCAAGCCCAGCCAACAACTCGGAAGTGAGACATGCGCCACTTTACCATGGATTTTAAATTAAATACAAATGTTGCATTGTCATACACTATGTAGTCTCTATAACAAAGCACGGAAATCTGTTTTACATGTGCCGTACAGAGAAACACTGCAGCCGGGGTTTGCTCGTAGTTATCATTGTCCTGGGTAGTTTGGGAAAGCGCAGTTCTCTTTGTGAATGAGGAGTAAATAACAAGTTTTCAGCATCCGTAGGAATCTGCACAGGCAGGCCCTATGTTCATCCTGGTGTTGGTGGATGATCTTCAACGAAGGCAATAGAGGTTGTACCTACTTTATCTCAAAGCTGAATCGGGTGCATTTTTTTTCTCTTTTCCTTCTACAGAATAGAAGCCCTTTGTAATTAATACAAAGCTTATGTATAAAATGATCATTTTGGGAGATGCTTGAGGCATATGACAACTTTAAAAGTGTGGGTTTTCTACAGTGTTTCGTTGTTACTATGCAAGTGGTGAAAATCTGCCTGTGTAGAAAAAGGATAAATGGAATATCAGCTTTAAGAGAATATTTGCTCAGTAATTTGTAGTCATGCTTTAGGTGTCTTTTGAAAAGGATGCCTTAATGCACTTTGTTCACTAATGGGTCCAAAGTAAAATGGTCACAAGTTCAGCTTCAGATTTCTTAAATACTGATTCTCCAGGTACAAAGCTGTACTACAGTTTGCCTTATGATGATATAGAAAACTTATGAGCAAGATGAGGAATACACACATGCCTATTTGGTTTTTCCTATTTTTAATAGAAAATACATGCCTATCCATGTTCCTTTGATTTCCCTTTACATGCCCTGCTAACTACTGAATTAAATGGAGAAAAGTCTGGCAGTACGTTGCTGGTATCATGGCTTTCATTTGGGGCAGCATCCCATGGTTCACAGGTAGGAACCACTGATCCTTCCAGAGTTGACATAAATAAAAGCAAATGTGTACATATAGTGAACTGCAGTGTTTATCATAGTGTCTTTAATAATCAAGAAATGTATACCCTCAAAAATGAAAAAGTAAAAAAAGTCCCAAACATTACATTTTATAATTGGGCACAATGTTACCAATAAAATCTGATGTACATTGCCCAGATAATCTGGCCTGGGATGTTTGGGAGGTAGCTGAGATGGCAATGAAAACTATTCTAATGAGTTGACAGAAGATGACTGATGCAAAGCAGAGATAAAAAGACGCAGGAGGAAAGAAGTTTTAATGTAGGATTATTGCGAAGTTTCTGCCGAAAAGGAAAGGGTGTATTCCCAAAGTACATGTAGCAAGGCTGTGTATCTTCTCTTTTGCCAGAAATATTAAGTCTAGAAGCTGATTTCAGTAGTGGACAAACTGAAAACACTGATCAGTGTTTGGCCATACAGTGTTGGCAAGGATTGAGCTGGATGGAAGTAATACCATAAATTTGGAAAGATCCCAAACGATCTCACATATTTTCATTGTAAAGATAGACCGTGAGTCTAGAGACAGATCATGGTTTTGGCCAATGGAAAAAGAATGGTCTGTTATCTACAGGCCTTGCTGTATCATTTTTATTTTAACACAGAATACTTCATTTGGAGCTAAGACACATTTCTCCAGTGGACTATTAATTCAGTCAGTAGTCTTTGTGCATATACGTTGGTGTATATATGTACACACATGTATGGGTACACACACACCGGTATATGCACAAATATAGTGTGTAATTTGTGTATATGCATACAGACATATATACACACTCAAACTGACAGTAATTAGTCAGGTGTTCCTTTTTTGCTTGTTTCTTGAACAATTTCATATTCTGTATGACTATGAGGAAACAAGTTTGCTGTGAATGGTATTCTTCTGGACATTTTTTAACGAACAAAATCTGTTTATTTTACAATACTTGATTCAATGCCTGATTAATCAATAAAAACATCCATTCAAAAATGTAGCTTCTGTGGTCTGTGGCATTTTGCATGGTCCATAGTAATCAATTTAAATCTGTGGGAACAGTACTCCTCGTGTAAAGATAAAACGTGGTACTTTAATGTAGTGTGCAGTCTTAGATGAGGGTTTTTTCCTGATTTTTGAAAATTTTGTGACTAGGAATGAAGTAGCGTTGTATAATGCCATGTTTAACAAAGGCAGATTTTTGAGGAATAGTCTGCTGAGATGCAAGCAATGAATGTAGTAGATAAAGCCTGTGTTGGTATAATGATTGTTTCAAAGGTGCATTTAAAATCCAAGCTGGGATTTAGCAGTTAGAGCAAACTATAGCACAATCTTTTTAGAAGACAGTAGCATCAGCTCAGAGTAGTCAAAGCTTGAGGTAGTGGGTCGGTGGGGGACTTTTTTCTGGACTTTGAGGCCAGATAAGATTTTTCATGTGTTAGGCTCCCATGTGTTAATGCACACCTAATGGGGAAAAAATCATTCAGGAATGGGCTGTATGTCATAAATCGTTTAGTAGACCGTCTCCAGCCCACTGCAGTTTCCCATTGTTGGTTTTCAGAGAGCAACAAAGTTGCTGCATTTTCTGCCATGAATTCATTCTTTGCCTGTTTTGGGAATCCCATTTCTCAATTGCTCAGCGAAGAGACCCCCACTGAGCTGTGGGTCCCAAGGGTGGGAAGCATAAAAATCCCTCAGGTGTGGGTACACTGTGAAAAGCTGGAAATCTGCAAGTACAGGTGAAAACACATGCACGTTCTTTATTATATTAGCAATAGTAGGTCACTGAACAGCAGCGTGCATCATCTGTTTTAATCATGCGACTTAATTGCAAAGACTATATTCTTTCCATTTTAGAAAACGCAACAGGACACTATTGACAGTACAAATTAAAGTGTCAGCTCTTTAACCAGTTCATTTTGAGATGGCCAGCATTTATAGCACCATGCAGATCTATTGGCTGTGGGAGATTTCATTAAATTATTATTTGACATCGAACACAGTATAAGTATTTCTTTCTTAATTATCTTGATAAAGCAGACATGTAGTATTTCCTGGATTCTGCTTTAGTTACAGCAGCACAAATTCCAGATAAGCCCATGCACCAAAACAAAGTGAGAAATTGCTAGTGGCTCTTATCTGTGTCACCAAAACTGAGGCTATTCATTTTAAATGGAAACACTGTCTTCATTTCTGCTTTAGGAGTCAAAAAGTGTTGGACTCACACAGAAGTACACACTGGACCATCTCGGTAACTGGCCAGGGCATGCCTGGCCTGAAGGTGATCTATGGGGCAGCTTTGGGAAGCTAGTGATAAACAACATGCACAGGTTGCTTATGCAGTAATGTACTGGCAATTGTCTTGTAACCCCATCTCTAATGTCTTTTCACGTGCTGATCTGTCCAGTAGTGGAAGTGTGTTTTCAGATATAGGAATGTAAAATGTAGTATTTTCCTGTGTTACTGGCTTGGTTGCCCATTGAGAAATTAGCATGTTCATCATAGTGTTCTGAATTTCAGCCTTAATCTTTGTCTTCTCCACATGGAGAAAAGCCCTGGTCACTCCCAAGTGCTGATGGTGGGTGTTCTAGATTATGCGGAGCTATTCACTTTTATTGTGCTTTCTGAACTGAAAGAAACTCTCTTTACATTTTAACCTTTGATTTAGCAGTTGAGTTTCATGTAAAAAAAAATAAGAGACTAAAGAGCAATGATGTTAACAATACTTCAATGTGGGTGAGACTCTTAGTTTGGACCATGAGGCTTAAGGCATCTGTGTACATAAATCTCCAGGACAGACTGATTTGTCATTCGTGTGGGAGTTGAACAGTACAGGTGCAAGTATTTTCTTGTGAGGTAGGCTTTTGCATTAACTCCACTGCTGATGTAGAATATTCTGTTTCTTTAATTTATTTTTTTTTACTTGGTTTTCTGATTCAAGTGCAGAGCTTGTTAGTAAGACTGTAAGATAATCTTTTGTCATGTTACTAATTTTGGCAAGCCCTACGGTGTCACGTGCCTCTGAACCCATTAACTGCAACCATAACCTTTGCAACATCACCTCCAATGACTGGAATGAAGTTAAGCCATTGACCAAGTATTTAACTTTCCCAGGTGGGGTTCATCTTGCTTTGAGTAAGGAACCCCAGCACCAATGGTGACAGCAGTTCAAGGTGAGAAGCTCATATATTTTACAAACATGATATAGGAAAGATGAGGGATTGAATACCGTCAGTGTTGAGGCAGTTCTGGTTTAGAAGCGTGATGGTGTATTAGGAAGGCATGAAGTCTACTTCTTTTAGTCTTATTCTCCTGCAATGTGATCAACAGTGTCACTATTACTGCTGCCTGAGAGAGGGATGGAGGTAGCAAAAAAGGGAGTTCTGCAGCAGTGCTGAGAGAGGTCATTTGGAGTGACCGGACAGCTGGAAGCATGCCACCACTACCTGCCCTGGCACTGGTGCTGCAGCTCTGCAAAGCAAGTCTGCACCTCTTCTTCCTTTTGTTACGGCTCAGCCCCAATCCACATTCCCAAATGACAGGAAAAAAATATTGCAATTATATGTTTGAAATCCTAACCTGAATAAAAGCAGCAGGGCAGGGATGACAGCCCCGGGCCTTGATTCTCCTTTATTCACCCAGACTTTTACATCTGTTGACTTCAAAGGAGATAGTCCTGATTTACATAGAGGTAGGTACAAGCCCATGAATCTTCAGTTTCCAAAGGGTCAAGCCCAAGTAAAGCAGGAGCCCCTGTGCGAACAGCTCGGCATTCCTATTAAATCATGTCCTTGGAGAAAGCACATTAGCTGCTAGCAAAACTGCAGTTTCTCATGAACTGTTTCCCAAGGCCAACACAGGTGTGTTTTAAAATGTATGGTTCTTTTAAAATGTATGGTTCAATAACATTCTTCTTGGGTGAATTGTTCAGGCAAGGCTTTGCTGCTTCCTCCAAGCAGGGTGGGAACAATTCTCTTAGCAGGTGCTGTGTTACTTTTATAAAAATCATGAGAACGGCAGATACATAAGTTATGATATAATGCTGCAACATAAGACTATTGTTCTCAGACTTCCATTTAAAAATGGATAATAACTAAAGAACTTAGAAGTCTACTTCCTCTAACTGTTTGTCCTTATTTATATAATTATTTGAATGTATGAAGATGTTTCCTCTCAAGGAATTTCACCTCATTTCTTTTTAATATACCCATATGCATTGTAATTAGAAGTATTCCTGAAAACCTGTGAATTGATAGAATAGCTTCTCACCAAGTCTTTGAAACACAGCAAATGGAGGCTCTGTGTTTTGCATAATGTTAGTCATTGAACAGGGAAAAATAGCTATAGCTGTTTAGGTCACTGAAACATTTGAAAAATGACAGCCAACTGCCACACAAGAGGATGGGAAAGTTTTCATTAGCAATTTTTTATTTCTCCCTCATTTTTATTTTATATGGAGAACAAACTATTCCACTTGAAAATATTTCTGTTATCCTTCTGTTTCTTCACTTTTCTGCTTTCACACTCATTTTCAGATTTTAAATATTAGAGTAGCAAGAAGTGTGTGTTTAAAATTTGGATATATTTTTTACTTCCTTGAAAATTCCCTTTTTCAGAAGGCTCACAGAAAATGAAATGAGAAGCCAAAATACTAAAGCAATATGGTAGCTTGAAAGTTGATAATATTTTTGAAGTAAAAGTTGAAGAAGGAATGCAGATAAACCTGTCACTCTTCTACAATTACTGAATTATTTGGTTTCATTATTCTGAGCTTAATAGTACTGCTCTCTAATTAAAACAATGTTATGAGACCTGATTAAGGAGCACAAGCAGAGGAATAGTAGATTATTTTAGGATAACCCTGGAACAAGTTCTCTTGAATAGCAATATATATATATATTCAACCTCATTAAAATCAGGTCGTTTGGTTGGGGGTTTTTTCCATATTCAAATACTGTGTGTCCTGTCTAGCAGTAGTTCTGAGCCTAGAAGTATGTGTCTCTCTTGGGAAGCATAGGGTAGAATTCCTTATGGAACTGGGAGAAAATCCTCCCTATGGCAGGTGTGAAGGTGGTGCTAGCACAGTGAGAACATCTCTCACTGGCAGGGGGCAATTTGATCTACATTTCTGCCATCTTGTCTGAGAGCGTGGTAGTGATGGCCAAACTGACGACGAAGTAGGTTCATCCAGAATTGTTTGTGTGGGAAGAGGTGGAAGGCCCCTGTGGTGAATTGTGACTGGTGGTTACAACCAGTGGTAGACCCAACCCAGAACTAGGAATTAGCAAATGGAGGTTTGTTCCTTACACAACCAGTCACATATCCTTTTAATTTCTTCAAGTGACTGTGACCTCTGTCTCAATTTGTCCATCAGATTACATCCACATGTTCACTGAATATCTGTTAAAGTTGGAGTTGAAAATGTTTGGTGGTTGGTTTGGGTTTTTTTAAACTGTTAGGGGTTTTGTCAAACTACCTTGAAAATGAACATTAATGATATAATGTCAATAGCTTACGGCAGAGGGTAGAGGTGAGGAACAATGTAGTGCCTAGAGAATAAATACAGGTGCAGACTGAGTTTAGAACAGCATAATACCGCTCATAAACATAGTTTCCATTAATACTAATCGAAATTATTCATGTAGGTGAAGAGAGAGAAAACCAGCTGAATTCAGTCTTGGCACGTGCATGAATAACAGTCAGTACAAAGTAGCACAGTGCCTGAAACAGTTGAAAAGCAAGACTCTATTCTGTAAAATTAATAGTCGGTATTGTTTCTCTTCTAACAGTTGGGTCATAGCATTCCTACATTGCATATACTTAGACAAACAGGAGGTATTATTAAGAAAGTGCCCTGAGTTTTGCTGTAAATTCTTCCAAATGTAAGACCAATTGAGGAAATTAGGATAAATATTTGAATGATATATACAAAAAGAACAACAGAAAAAAAGTTATTTATTCACAATCAATAATTCAAACCACTGTACCCAAACCATCCTTTCTCATTAGAATCCTGGTGCTGCCTTCCTGCATCTCTCCATGGAGAGGATGAAACAGGAACGCTTTGTCTTTCTGTTCTTATGAAGTCAGTGCTCCATATTAGTGTTACTTGGAAATCTCTCAGGATGAATAAATTTAGTAGGAATAAGTACACAGTTCTCGCCAGTCTTGGAGCCTGAATAAGCCATTAGCCAGTTTCAAGGCTGAATTACCATCAAGTTATGAATGCTTTCATGTATTTTTAACTGTGCAAAAAGAAACATGTAGCATTAAAAAAAAAAAAAGTGACCAATTTTATGTAGATGTGTGAATAGACGTCATTTTTTCCAGCTACAAAGCTTCTATTTGGTACAGGGACAGGAAAATATTTTTATGGATTTGGTATAAAGCACCTGCACTTGTGCTGGTTCTCATGCATGCAGAAGTGCTGTAGCCCTACAGCCCTGACAGCCTTTTATTTATCTGTGGAATTCAAAAGCTCTGCAAATCATGCTGAGGGATGGGTTGCTGTGTGTGGGTACAACTTTCCCTAAAAGCACTCCCACTGGCCCAATTTTTCCTGCTTCCCCAAAAGTAAAAGGAGAGGCAAGCCAGCTCCCAAAGGTCTTCAGCTATAATGCTTCCCTGACCTTTCTCATGGCAGGAACAGTGAGGCCACAGGCTGGCCCTGGTCTCCACATCTTGTGTGGCAACAAAATTATGCTATGAACTTTTAAGCAGGCTCCTCTGGCTAAGGAACTTGACACCACAGAAAGAGAAGTTAAACTAGCTCCACTAGCAAGGTTCACACTTCCACTAGCTTCCCCAGCTTCTGCTACAGTCAGGAAATGCAAGGGAAATCTGCTGCAGGACAGGGTGTGAAGTAGACACATCTTCTAAAGGCATGTCCAAAAGGCTCAAGCAGAAAATTTTAAGTGGCATTCAACCTCATAGGAAGGTCTGTGTAAGAAGGCTGGGATGTATTTTTCCATGTTTCCTTGAAGGCATGGAAAGCCACCTCCTTATGCCCCATGTTTGGTAGTGCTTGTGCGTAGGCATGTTTTTTGGTTTTCTCCCCACTCTCCTAGAAGTCTGATATATGGGAAGAAAAAATTTGTCAAATTCCACTGCATGAAGGCTCATACCACTGGTCTTCATTGTCAAAACAAAGAAAATGTGAAAAGAGGAAACCAAACCTGTGTGTGCAAAATTGTTATTTGTTACAACCATTTCATTTCCAACGTATTTTTAATTGGATATTCTAATAGTAACAGAAATAAAGTGGAAGATTTGTCATGACGGGAACTCTGATAAAGAAAGATAGAAACAGAAGTTGAAGATAGAAATAAAGTAACTGGGGAATGCACCTGGGAAGGTAAAACCAGAGAGGGTTGCTACCATGGTGCACTGAGTCTGGTAGAAGCTCATCTGGAAGACTGCAAAAATTCTTGTCTACCACTGTCAAGAAAGGTGATATTCAGTAACTCAGTATCAGAGAAATGATCATCAGAGAGGAAAGTGAAAGGAGAGCCCTAGGTTAGAAGGGAGATGTGTATGTGGTTTATTTAGTCTAGCAATTGATGGCTGAAGGGAGGAAAGGTTGCTGTGTCTGTAAATGTATGATTAGGTGTAGCACTAGGAAAGGAGAATAACAATTTTAAATAAAAGTCAATGTTGGTATGAGAATAAATGCAGTCAATCTGTTTATGGACAGGTAGGTCAATAGAAATTGAGAAGGTTCCTTCACAGGACAGCAGGAGGAAAAAAGGAACCTTGCTGTTTCTAAGGCAAAGCTTTGTGGGCTGAGATTAATCTCCCTTCAATCCAAATGCCCAAATATTTGTTGACTAGGCCTGAGCATATTTTCTAGGCATCTTCTGTAATGAACGGGAAGCAAATAGCATCTCCAGGGGTCTGTTCATCTCAGTTATTCTAGCAAACCGACTTGGAAGAGGAAGAATCCCACTCCATGACTGACCTTTCACCATTAGTCATATGAGGAGTCACAGGCAGCTAACATGTACTTAATGCCTCTCTTTTAGATAGCTAAAGGCAGATCACTCTATATATTTAGCAAATGGGATATTGACATTTTTATAGTGGTGATTATAGAGTAAATCCATTTCTTTGGATAGAATACAGAAATTTACAGACAACTTCTGTGCTGTTCTGAAGTAAGCGGGCAATTTTTCATTGGCCTCAGTGAATCCCTGATTTCACTTCTTAAATATGGACAAGGTGAAACATTGTATGTCAAAGTCATGTTAAATGTAGGCATCTCCCTTAACCAAAGACTGTACTAGCCACTGAGCCCTTGTTTTTTCAAATTGAGTTATTTATAATAATGTTTCAGGAAAATGGCCATCCGGGCAAAGTCAATGAATGAAAATGCATCTGTTTGACTGCACAAAAAACCATCTTGGAGATTATATGTGCTTGTATGCATTCTGTTGCATCGATTGTGCACACAAGTATTTCAGACTCCAAACTGGGTCGGTTTTCCAATGCTGCAAAATGCTATCTGTTAATAGTTAGCATTGTTCTGTCATTGTTCTTGAAGTTTGTTTTAATAGATGTCACAATCAGATCTCCTCTGGCGTTTCCTGAATTCAACATATAACGATAAGATTGTGTCAAAACTAGAACAGCTAGATACCAGTTGACATGGTGGCATCATTCCTTCCTCACAGTAGTAAGCCTACATAGGTATGATAGCCCAAGCACAAGTATTAAATTCACAGTGCCTGTGCCAAACGGGTTTTGTTTATGGAATCAAGAGCCCCTCAGCATAATTCTCTTCTAATGGTAAAGTAGCCAACAATTACCAGTTAAAAGGAACGTACAAGAGGTAGCTGAGAAGGGCTGGCTCTTTAACATATAAGTCGGATGCTGAGGTCAAAAGTACTTATTTTACTATGTAATTTACTTGCATCTTCTGCAAAGGAAATAGGACCGGTTCTCTGAAGGATAACTGAGAGTCTTTTTGATATTCATGGCAGATTGTTTTGGATGGCTACGATCCAGAAAATCTTAATGGGGAGAGAAAAATATTCTGTGGGTGGATGTAAATATCCCTTTTTCCAGGGTTTTATCTTAGATTCACCTCTCTACACTGTATAGGTTACTTTCAGAGGTTTCTTTTTATCTGTTTCTAAACAGCATGAGTATTTATCTAATGATGCTGTGGTGAGGTATGATTCATCCTTCAGGTTAATAGAGTGCACAGTTGAAAAAACCCTTCACATGCAAGTTATTGTTAACTGCTTGTTCTTTGTAAAAGGGAAGGAAATGACTCAGGCTGGAGAAATGTTATAGTGAAGATTGTTGATGCTCTTCAGGCTGATAGAAAAAGAATTGCTCAAATAAAAGGTGAGAGTTTCTGCAGGAAGCACTTTCTGATGGGAAAAGGATTAACACTCCAGGAAGGATAACTAAGAAAAGCTGACAGAAAATGACCCAAACTAGGCAAATATTTTGGAAAACGCTTGGCAAAGAGGGATTTAATGGGGTTCAAGTCACAGTGAAAAGCAAAATATGGACAGGACTGAGAGAGTCTGGTGTGCTTTGGAGGGACCAGTCTGAGGATTTCTATTTGCAGAGAGTATGGGAACAGCTTCTGAAACTGCACTTGCCAATCCTGCTTAGGGCTCTTGGAGTTGGAAGAAGCAGCAGAAAATAAAGGAACTGAAATACAACTGAAGCAAGAAGGAACTGGGAACATTTTATTTTCCTTTTCTATTCATTAAAAAGAAAAATAAATTTGAAATATCCAACAGCAGAAAACAACAGAGAATGAAAAAATTCATAAAATGACAGTCTATCTCCTCACCTTTGTGATTTTTAACATCAATGATTATTGAAATGGAGACAGCTTTTAAACTTTCATTAATTTTCACTCTTTGAACCAAATGTTCCTTCATTTCTGCTGCCTAAAATTCAGGCAGTCTACAATCCTGCTTCATGTGCAAGCAAGACCTTATCTCCTTAGGTATATCCCTATCCATACAAGTGTGGAGTTAATCCTATCTCCTTATAAACTCTGGGCCCTTCCAATAGCACAGTGGGAACGTGGAGCCACTTTTTTCCAGTTCTAGTTGACCCTATCAAAGTTTTTTGGTGAATGATGCAAGAGGAGAGTACTGTGTCCATATGAGGCCTCTAGGGTTGGGAGCTTGGTGGGTCAATGTGACAGAAGTAGGGTTGATTTGTCTTTTACAGAGAAGCAGGCACTGGTCAGGTGGCTAAAAGCAATGATGGATGGTTTTGTGCCAAATTGCTGGAATGGAATGTGTCTGATGGGTGGTGAGGATGTTTGATGCTGGATGACAAGAAAGTTTTGCCAAGGCATTGGTGAGGTCTCACTGTCACGGATGTTAATGAAATGTAACTACAGCCACTGTAATTCAAAAGGATTATTAAAAATTTTTGTAAGGTTATTGTGCTCTGAATGGTGTTAAAATATGGAATTTATGTAAATGTAAATGAACTGATGTTTAGTTATTGGAATAAGAAACCGCAGATGTATTGTGGGATATATATAAATGAATGTGTAATTTAGATGGTTTGGGTTATACAAGATGGTGCTTTGGCCGTCTGTCGGTGATTTTCTTTTACCAGGCTAAGGAAATTGTGGATATGAAAAGAAATAACAATTTATTAGCAAGTTTTGGATTGTATGAATGTGTCTTGATTTTTGTAATAAAGAATGTTAACTCTACCTCTTAATTTCTGCTAAAGTAAACCTGTGACTTTCAGGAATAATTTTAGTTTGGGCAGAAACGAGCTTAGAGCTTAACAAAAGTAAGAGTGGTAGCTAAACCTTATCTAATCTCAATGTAAGATAATGGTCAACTGACTAGTAATTTGTTCATGACTGTTCTTGTTCATGTTCACTGCCTTGCTAAGGAATTCCCATTGAAGGGAAATCACAGGGCATATGCAGCAGGAGGCACCTTTCCAGAAATTTATCCCAGTGACAGCCTTGAGGAAAACAGTGAAAACTGTATTGAGGAAAAACATTAGGTCAACACATGGGTGGATTTTCCTGACTTTTTATGAGCAAGGATAGCAGCCTTCATGGCAAGGGGAAGGGAAGGGCTCCCAGCCTCACACCCTCACATTAGATTAAGGTGTCTCCCCGAAACCAAGCCACTCTTCCCTGCTCACAGGAGCTTTCTCCTCCGTGTATTCTCATAGGAACCGAAACAGTTCTGGAACAAAATTATTTTGTTGTGTAGAACTACCAAAGTTAAGGGTAATAACAGCAAAGCTAAATTTGGAGAGGTGCACAGATAAAGGAGAGAACAAAGAGGGGTTTTACTGGGATTACTGAGCTGTGGGCAAGATGAGTAAAATGAAGTTCAGAGGATTTTTTCTTTCTCTCTGAATCAACATAGTTTGGGGATTATCTCTGAGTCACAAATTCCAGCCAGTAGTATTTAAAAAAAAAGTTTAATTCCAGTTTTGGCTGAAAGACAGCTTTCCATCACATTCCTGCAGCCTTGCCTCAGAGATACCCTATCTAAACTTGCTCAGAACTTCTCATTGAGCTCGCGCTAGAGGAATCACAGCTTTTATTACTGAATAATCTGTCACCTTTTATTACCGAAAAATGAAAAGTATATAAAGTACATGAGCCAACGACAATACAAGATTTATAAACTCTACGCTTTTTCCCTGGCAGAGACATGACATGATACACGGTTAATCTTTGCTTGAATTACCGTGCTTTATAATTGCTTTAGTCAAGGGAAAATCTGGTGAATTCAGTGTGCCTGCAACTACTGCAGTCCTGTGCTGGTGTCCCATCAGCTCTCCCAAGCAGGGCTAGGCCAGGGCCAAGTGCTGGGAATGCTGAATATAGCATCCTTGTCCTTCTCAGAGTATTTATTGAAAGCCATTTTGGTGTTGTGGCATATCAACACCAGTAAAGTGGCTTAACTGGAGCACACATGGGCCTACTGAATGAGCTTAACTGAAGCTAATTCTGACACCAAGAGCCATAAACATCCAAATACAGCAGTTAGGCAATGTTTCGCTTGCTGTGCTTGAAGACTGATACCACATCTCCTACAGTTTTTTTCTCTTGCTTTAGGTTTAAAGTCCCCAGTTGATTCAGTCTTTCCCCACAAATCATGTTTTTCAAGGCTTGTCATCATTTGTATTGCTTCCTTGCGGATTCTTTTCAATTCATCTACGTTCGTATTACAACAAAAGCAGTGCCCAAATCGGGATACAAAATTCACACAAGACTTCAGCAGCTGTTTGGAGCAGAAGGATAAAAACAATCATCTTTCAAGTCTTCAAACCCCAATATAGTGCTTGCCTTTCTCATGATGCCATGGCGATGTTGAATAACACACCCGTCACAGTTGCTGCAATCCCTGTAGACCCTTCATGAGAGCTACCTCCAGTCTGTCTTCACCTTGTCAGGACCATGTCTGTTTTTAATCCCACCTTGTCAGGATCATGTTTGTTTTCAGTCCTGTGCTGCAATGAATTTACAGTCTGGCTTTGTGTCAGCTGCAAACGTAATAAATATATCCTCTGTTCCACCTCTTTGCGGTGCCTGGGAGCTAACCAAGAAGTGTTCGGCCTGAGACAGACCCTCCCTTCCTCTGATGGGAATACCCATCAGTGCCACTATTGTGACAATGAACTTAATGATAGCTACCCTCTGAGCAGAGTTTTTCTAATGACTCTTGTACCTACTTGTGGTAGTTTCAGTCTGATAACATTTCCCTTGTTTGTTTCTAAGATTGTCACAGGAGACAGTGCCAGAAGCTTCACTGAGTACTAACTACGTGACAAGTACTGCCTCTTGTCTCTTCCCGGGTCTGGTTACTCTACTGTAGAAGGAAATAAGATTTGTCAGATAGATTTGTTCTTGACAAACACTTGTCAACTTCTACTCATTTTGAAGTTATTTTCTAGGTGTTTACCAATTTATTTTACATGAACAGGCACATAAAGAGCCGACAATGATGACTGTTATTCTAACAAAAAAAAAATATGTGATTATTTTTCCAAAAACTACTAAATGCTTTCTCCAGCTTTATATACAGTATAAAACAAACAAAAACATTCAGAGCAGATGAAAGAGGAAACAGATATTGTATGAGATGTTTGGTTCAAACCTGAGACACCTAAATGCCAACATGTAAGTCACTAGTGCTTAAGCATAGGCATCTAGTGCCATTTGAGAAACCCCGGGGCATGGGAGATATCTACGGGGGCTAGCAGATGTGCCACAGGATTTACAGGAGACATGGCTT
Source organism: Anarhynchus alexandrinus (assembly GCA_008711295.1). NCBI lineage: Eukaryota > Metazoa > Chordata > Aves > Charadriiformes > Charadriidae > Anarhynchus > Anarhynchus alexandrinus. The sequence goes on along the minus strand of VUYV01000287.1, from coordinate 1,029,820 downwards.
CTCCAGAGCAGCAGGCAAGGTACTCTAGAGACATAGAATGGCCCATAGTTAACAACTGGGTCATTCCTTGGTTGACCTAAATTAATTGACCTCAATTTTGTCATTTTAATCTCTAATAGAATTACTGCTCATTCAGTTTTATGTTACCGCTGAACTTTGATCCCCTGTTTTTGGTAAGCCCTCTTGGGCATATAGAATCATAGAATCATAGAATGGTTTAGGTTGGAAAGGACCTTGAAGATCATCGAGTTCCAACCCCCCTGCCATAGGCAGGGACACCTGCCACTAGACCAGGTTGCCCAAGAATATATCATCATAATATCATCTTGAGGTTCCGGCTAAAAGGAAAAAAAAAAACTTTTTTTTTTTAATTTCCTTTCCTTTTAGAATACAGTTATTTTTATGTATAATAGGAGGAGGAGAATCTTTTCCTTTTGCTGTATCCTCCTCATAGCAGACTTATCAGCAGCTCTATTTAACTGCCTTTGCACCAGTAATTACAGTGAGTCAGAAACCATTCCCAGCACTGCTACTTGCATTTGAATAACTGGTGTTCTCTCAAGTTTTGAAAAAAGTCAAGAAGCAAAGAAAGGGGATTCACATACTGGTCTGAGTTTAGAAAAGTCCTCAGTGGATACAATAAATCACTACAGTAATCTAGGAAGAAAAGAGAACATAGGACAAAAAATCTCATACCATTGGGAATAAGGATAGCACTGTGATGCAAATGGAGAACCTTAGAATCAGAAAAGAATACGCTTAAGGAAAATGAAAGAGTCAGTTTAAGTTATTTTTACTTGCACAGAATAAGCTAACAGGCGCCCTTTATCATACTTAAAGAAATATAGAGCAGAAAGCAAAAATTTCTCCATCTATGTCATGTGATTTATTCATTTAGGGCTAGATCTCGCTGCTCCCAGAAGGACACTTACTGCAATGGGTGGAGGTGCACAAAGGTTTGGTGCTGCCTCTGTGCTGCTCTCCTCCACACATGTTGCAGGGGGTAGATGGATTTGCATCCACTGGGGGACCAGGTGCTCTGCCTGAGGAAAGCAAAGTGTCCTTTCTGCAGCCTGAATGGAGGCCACATATGTGTTCAGGATGCAGCTGCCAGATCCCTGTCTGTCTGGCCATCCTGTCTGCTTACAGCCTGGAGAACCCCAGGAGGAGACTCATCTTGTGCAGCAGCCCCTTTGGCTCTGCAGCAGCACAACTGCCAGGGTGTCAGTCCCAGCCCCAGGCTCCTGCTGACCTCCGTGCACTCTGATGGCTCTCCCAGTTTGGGGCTTGTCCCCCACGTGCCATACATGTGTGAGGATCAAAGTTAATGATGGCAGCATGTTACTCTACTCTGCTCTCATGAGACCCCCACCTGGAGTACTGCATCCAGCTCTGGAGCCCCCAACACAGGAAAGACATTGACCTGTTGGAGCGGGTCCAGAGGAGGACCATGAGGATGATCCGAGGGCTGGAGCACCTCTCCTATGAGGAGAAGCTGAGAGAGTTGGGGCTGTTCAGCCTGGTGAAGAGAAGGCTCCAGGGAGATCTTATAGCGGCCTTCCAGTACCTAAAGGGGGCCTAAAGGAAAGCTGGGGAGGGACTTTTTACAAGGGTATGTAGTGATAGGATGAGGGGTAATGGTTTTAAACTAAAAGAAGGTAGATTTAGAATAGATATTAGGAAGAAGTTTTTCACTCTGAGGGTGGTGAGGCACTGGAACAGGGTGCCCAGAGAAGTTGTGGATGCCCCATCCCTGGGGGTGTTTGGTTGGATGGGGCTCTGAGCAACCATGGCAGGGGGGTTGGAACTCGATGATCTTCAAGGTCCCTTCCAACCTAAACCATTCTGTGATTCTATGTTGCCTTCAGCCTTAGCAGGAAGACAATCTGTGTAGCAAGGGCCCATTACACACGTAATGTTGTTCTTTTAGGTATGTCCACTTTTTAATGCCCAGTTTTTAAACTGGCCTTATAAGCCAATTGTGGTCTGGAAGCTGTAGAGCTGTGTTAATATTGGACTTTCCCAAGTTAGCATATAATGTTAGGAGGCAAAGTGGAAGAAGTGAATTGATTTGCTGCAACATAACTCCCATGGTAGCAGAGCCATACACTTTCCAGCTGAGGCAGGCTTACAAACGGCGTTCCCATTGGAACATGGTCTTGTCTATCCATGTGTGTATCCATGCTTCAACAAATTAATGTCTCATCCATTTATGTAAGTGAAATACAGGCTAAGTCTTCATTAACTGGATTTGAAACAAAAATATTTTTTAAGTGTCCCGGCAACAAGACTTCACAACTTTTTTCTAAATAGCTTCTTTTAAAAAAGCCACAAATTTGTAGCCTCGCATTTTTTCCAGAGTTATATCAGTGAATTTAATCCAACTTCCAATCTGTTTTGGAGATGTCTTTTTTGTTCTTAAAAANAAAAAAAAAAAAAAAAAAGAATAGAAAAAGCTAAAGAAAAAGTGCATTCAAAAAGTTCAAAAATTATTCAATGTTTGTTTCAGGATCAATTTTAATTTAACATTAAAAGGTCAAAATGCATGTGAATGTTGCAGTTCCTGATCAACGAACAGCTATGACATGGCAAGCAATCTCAACTGTGTTCCAATTATTAAGAATCTCATTATTTTCATTGTGAATCTGTTTAAAGCACAGAAGGCTTCTCTTCTTTTTTTTTCAGAGCCTCCAGGCCAGGTGCTGCCAGCCTTCCTGATGCTAGCGCTTGGTACCCTGTGAAGTGCCCACTAGCAAGCCTCAGCTTCAGCTCCCAGGGGAAGAGTCAGAGTAGGATGAGTTATGTCTAGTAGGAGGAGAAGGTGCTTGCAGGACCCTGATGAAGGTCTTAAGCCATTTAAAGAACAGTTTTATCCCAGTCTACTTGTAAATCAGGGCATAGATTCAGTAAATAGATGTGTATATATTCACACTATATATTACCTACCTTTAATATTTTGCCTAAATAAATGAAAGGTTTGTGCAGATGGTTATCTAGACAGCTTGATTGCTAGTTTTAATCCCAGAGAGGAGGACAGGCTGCTTCTCTGTTTTCTGCAGAGGGTGGCCTTGGAGGCCAGCCCCTGGGCTGGGCTGGGGGCTCACCCCTCGCACACAATCCCGCTGTGAGTGTGGCAATGAGAGGGAGCAGGAACGAGCCCTTCAGAGGACACTAGGCACTGTGTGCGAGCGTGCCAGGACAGCCTGTGGGCCGGCTCGGGGAACGGGGAGGGAGCTGCTAGCCATGGGCAGGCAGGGCCATGGCACTGGCTATGGATCCGACTCCCTCAGAGGACCTATCAACTGGGTGTCTTTCAGCCTGTGCAAAGACTTGAGGAAGGACTATACGCAGTTTGTGAGTACACGGCATGTATTTATTGGCTGATAAGTACTGATATGCTCACCACCCACCGGCGAGGCTCTGCTGGTCCTGCAGCCATCAGTCAGGCAGGGAAGCGCCATCCCTTATTGCGTGGCTGAACCTTTACCTTGCTGAGTTGCCATCATCTGCCTCTCTACTTCCCATCACCACCAGGTTTTACAGCCTCCACATCAATATTTCCTCCTGAAGTCCTGGACTAACCATTACAGATTCACTCACATCTTTGTTTTCACTTTTCTTTGCTCACGTGGCTTTAGAGGTGTGAGAGGGCTCAGGGACCCCCAGCAGCACTTCTGCAGGAGCAGCGCTGAGCCAGGCCCATGGCCGTGCCTCGCAGAGACAGTCCCAGGGTTGTATCACCCTTGGCATTAAAACCATTAAATCTCAATTTCATTCAACGATTCACACCAGTACCTTCCATTGTGCGTGTGTCTCCTAAGTGTGCACTCAAGGTGGATATAAAGATTTCAGTAGATGGAGAGCTTTTATATTGAAATTGTTCCAGTGATTAATATAATAGAATTACGGTTTTTAAAAAATAAATCTTACCTTAATTGCACTTTTAATTAATCTGGTTTCAGCTGCATATGAAACCACACAATTCAAGATTAAAATAAATCAGAAATCCCTTTTTGAGAAATAGATATACCTGAAACAGTGGAGGTGGGAAATTTCTCAGAAGAATGTTTTTAGCACTTGGCATTATACATATGCTTGCTTGGAAAAAAAAAAAAAAAAGAAGCTTTGGGGGAAAAAATTATCTTTTTCCCCTCCTGTTTAAATCATCAGATAATTCAATAAACAGAGGAACATCTCTCTCTGCTTGTCATATTCTCAGCTTTAATCTCAGCTATAAAAAGCTAGTCCATTGTTAAGACTTAAAAACTTCTACTGTGAAAGGGAAACATAATAACCTTTGCTGTATACACACCAGGTGTTGTTCCCTAACAAGCACTGTTGATGGAGTGATGTTTAATCTTTGATGGTAATATCTAGGATGTATTGAATTGCAATAAAAACACTTTCCAGACACAGTATCTTCCAGGATTATAAAATCTATGGACAAACCATATGACTCTGTACAATGGCATTAAATACTGACTAGTAGTGCCAGGGAAATTCGGGTAATATTGTAAGTTTGATCTCTTTCGTGGGAAAAATCCAGAGTGTTTAATAGCTTTATTAAGTGGCAAGATTTTGTTCCTGCATATCAGGTCAGCAATAAATTCTTACGTTACTACTGTTATAAAACTCAGCAACAGAAACCCGAAGCTGTGTTATATGACTCTCTCCTAGGAAGGGTCAGTGATTCACTTCTCTCAGTGCTGCACAATAATGGTAGGAAGCACCAGATTCACACAAAGAGTCAGGAAGAATTGTGATCCGAACTCAGTACTACACAATTGCAATTTAATACACCACTATCAAAAAATTCATTTGATAATCATGATCAAAGTGGATTCTCACTGAAGGCAGAATTTGCAAGGCAAAAAATGTTATTAAAACACACTAAGAATTCTGCGTGAGCTGAAAATGAAAGGGAAAAGTGAGAGGAAGAAAAGGTGAGAGGCAGAAGGCAGCGAGATTTGCACCCATTCTCGTATGATGTTCTTCATTGGGTATCTAACTTGTTCATAATTTTAAAAATCCTACCTCTATCCAGCATCATTTTTAACCCTGAAATATAGGTCATGGCCTTAAATATGTGTGGTTCAGTCTTGTACCCTGAAAACAGCAGGCAAATAACCACCCTCCTCAACACGAACCCCCTAAGTAACAATATCCCAGAAAAAAAAAAAAAATCATGGCTCTTAGGACCTTGCCTAGGACATCTATGTTCATTCTAACCACTGAAAAGTAAAATCCAGGTTTCAAACCAGCCATGGCCACAAACCAGAACTCAGGAGAAAGTTGAGATAAAAGGTTAATGTGGGTCCAACAGATTAGCACAAGGGAGAAGACTGCCTCTGTGTGCGGGAGCTTGAAGCACGCCTCATTTCCACCTGTAGGCAATAGTAAAGTATGTTACAGAATTCATGGGAAGACATTAAGCATGTTGTAGCCACAGAAGTTTTAAAATTAACTGGGATTAATTTTGCCTATGAATTAAATGCTGATCATTTAGCCTAAACTAGCATTTAGCTTCCTGCTGTAGCCAAGGGAGAAGGACAGACACCTCTAAAGAGTGATTATTGCACCCTCTACTGAGTACGCAGGGTGGGATGAATCACCTTTCATAAATGTCTGCAAGTCTCCACAGAATACGAGCTAGATGATTAGCTAAAGTCACAGCCTGATTTTGAGTCAGCTTAAACTGGATGAGATTAATTTCACTGCTGGTGATTAAAATAAGGCATTTTTCACTGCTAGCATCAATTGTCAAATACATACACTTCTATCCAGTCTTGCAAACAGAGGAAAACATGGAAATGGAGTATGGTATTTCAGCTAGTTCATTCTTTTCTTCCTGGTAGCATTATTTAAGTCTGGTGTGGATAGTCTGAGTCAGCGGCTTTTCCTCTGGATGATGACTCCTCCTGGAGAGAAAAGCAATCTTATAATGTGGCTGGCTATGCCAGAGCATCGTCAGCCTTCTCTGGGCCTGACATCACGTAACATCCCATCACAATCCCAAATACTATCTTTGTATTTTGAAAAGATGAAAAAAAAAGAACATTTGGGCTAGAAAGACTGTTGCCTACCATGAGTCACTGGCTTTTGTTAAGAAGGAATAATTAAAACCACAGTAATTCCAATTACACCAGGTGTGGTGACTCTGTAACTCATGCTCTGCAGTTCTGGAGCTGCAGAGAGCCAAACAATAGGAGCTTTAGGATGTGATTGGTATTAATTGCCCTAAGTAACATTATAGTACCTTGAGGACCAGTTCAGCCCAGTTACAAAGCATGGTGGCAGATGTCATAAGTTTTTCTTTCTCTGCCTCTCATTTTCCCAGGCTGGAGATAGGGAAATGGGTGATGTGGCTTTTCTAATTCCCTTATTCTTTTTAAAACTCTGGCTGTTTTCAGGGATCTTGACAAGCTAGCTTCTTTGAAGAAGGTGTTGATAATTTCCATTAGCAGCAGACAGTAGTTTTTCCACTGGCTTTCACCAGTCAGGGAGAGCACAAATCTGCTTTGTAGGAGGCAGCTCACATAATCCTCAGGGCTTCTAGAATTTCATTGTGTTTGATGGAGTTTCATTATGCTGGGGTAGTGAGGTGGTTAATACCAACCAGACCAACTGAAAGTTTTCTGCCCCTGTGAGTTCCTGTCGCATTTAGTTTATTTCTTCTGCAAAGTAAGATGAGAGTTCATTGCAACAGGCTGGTCTCAGGTTTAATTCAAAGACACTCAGTCGAATGTCAGCAGTGACTTGCATTTACTGATTACTGATCTCACTATTCTTAAGCAGAAATGAAAATACAAATAATAGATACAGGCAGATAAAGATAGATAGATAGATAGATAGATACACACACAGAGGCAGCCTTTACACAAAGGTGTCATACATAGAGCTTCGTGCAGTCTACAGTTCCTCAGCTTTTACACGATGTATCCCTAATCACCACAATGTTTACCAAAAATCAGCTTTTCTGAAGGGGAAAAATTGTTTAGCTAGCTCATTAACTAAGCAACCAGCCACTGAATGTGCGTAGAAAGGCACTGGTGTCCTCGGCAAAAGCTATGGTCACATTTGGGGAAGGAAGCAACCCCAAGGAACTGAAATCTCCCCATTTTGTGGTGGGTTATATAGCAAGACAATACCAAGAGTGGCAAGACCCGTGTGGCCCTGCTTGCGGTCTTGCAGCCAGCGTGTGAGGATAAAGAGTTGGAGACATGCTGAAGAGTTGGGTTGGGAATCTGTGTTTCCCAGGACCACGCAAAGCGGACTGCTGGACAGGTGCTGCTGGGCAGGAGGAAAGCCTTTCTAGCAGTCTCTGGGTTAACCTGTGCCTGTTCATTTGGGTAGGTTGGACCAGGAATGTTAACCCTGAAACAGAAAAGGGCTGGTCTCTGCTCAGCTTCCCTGGGTGTCCTGCAGAAAGCGGCATAAAACAAATCCAGGCGCAGCATAAATGACCAGAGTCTGGATCAATCGTTTTTGTATGTGTACCTAAAACCAAACACAAACCCAATTACGCTGGCACATTGCTGGGAAATCAGCACAAATGACAGGACTGTTAAAGAACACGCCAGGGTTTTGCCACATGCAAATGCTTGTCTTTGTCTGATTTAAGGAAACAATTATCCTTCTAGATAATTTTAGCTGACTATCATTTATCTGTGTTACTGTATCAGCTGTAATTACAGAGCAAATTATTGACATCACGAGGAATTAAAACTACCCATTTAGCTCCAAAGCTTTGTTAAGATTTCCTTGATCTTTTACACCTTTTTGCTGTTTTGAAAGGACATTCTCAGCATGTTTGAGACCTTGACTGAAACGGCCGTGAAACAACCGTGCATTCTTCTAGTGAGATATGCCACAGGGCACAAGAAAGTAAAAAATCCACCTTGTGCTCAGGACCAAGAGCCATTTCTCTCTACAGGGTATCAAATCTAAATATAGCTACCGTCAGCAACGGCTACCCTTCATTGTTACCCTATGGCTCCTTGCAGCTTTGGTTGGGATTTCTAATAACCGTGTTGTAAATCTGTCATCGTTTTGCCTTCTAATTCTAAGTTACTTTTCATCTGACAACATGCCTAAGAGTATATCGTGGACCTTTTTTCAGTACCAGATGAAAGGCAGATGGGAATAATTCATTTTGTTAGTTCCCACTCTACTCACATCTCTCTTTCTCCTCAAAATGTGTCCCCACAGGCACCCCTCCTCCCCACAGACATTTTTGCTTCATCTTTCTGCTGCTTTTTTTCCCAGAATCTCATAGGACTCCCTTTTGCATGGAGTCTTGAAGTCCTCACTTCTTTTTTTCTTCCCCAAATGGTCTTATAGGACTTTTTTTACTGTGGTGCTCCGTATGCTGGAGCTTCCCACATACAACCACTGTCTCAACATCATACAGAGACCACGGGCACAGAGCTGGGCAGGCATCAGTTTTCAGCTTTCAATTTGTTTCTGGATCATCCCTTCTGCAGAGGGGGAGGAGATGGGGGGTGGGTGGGCACAGAGGGGCTTCAAAATCATGGTCAAAAAACCATAGATGTTGCATCAAGGCCGAAGAGGATCCAGATAAATTCAGAATTTTAGCAGGTTCCTAGTTTAAAAGCAGGTTGATAAATGGGAAGAAGGGGAGAAACAAAAAATAAAATAGCACTTGTAACATTGGAGAAGAAAATAAAAGGTGCTGTGAAGGGAGCATAACTGAAAACACTATAAAAGAGGTGAAATCACAAATAAATAGTAAGTGTGATACAAATAGGAAAGAAAACCATGCTCTTTGCTTCCCTATCCTTAGTACTGCAGTAAGCGTTCAGGGCTCCAAGTACCTGTGTTTTTTAGAAAGCCTTTACATATGCAAGTGCTGGAAAACAGACACTTTGACGGTTTCTGCATTCCTTCTGGTAATTGTCAAAGACTGCAGTAACACACTGCCTGGTGAACTCAGCTGAAACATTAAAAGCCTCCTGCTGCATGCAAGTCATTCATTGCTGACCCAAAAATGGATACTTTCTTAGCTGGTGGAAAAATCCCTGCCAAGTGAGATTGGATTGCTTGGTATTCTTTAAAAATTGTATGAGATTTTTTTTTTTTCCTCACTTCTGTATGGAGTATTAACTGGAAACTCTCACTCACTGAACAGGAACAATATCATGAAAATGTTTAATATGCAAAAATGTACCTTTTAGTATCACTCTCAATTTTAGCAAAAAAAAAGTCTATTGCATTAGTGCGTCAAAGACGCATATTTGGTGTGAAAACCACAGGTAATTTTCAGGTATCTGTTGTTGTCTAACCTTTCATTATAGCTAACACATTTTTTTATTTATCATTGGACACAGAGACATGAAACAATGCTTGAGCTCCATTGTCTTAGGTAGCATACAAGTTCAGGATAAGAAAAGACCTAATAAAATGTCTAATGAAATGTGTGTGTATTTGCATTAGTTATGAACACATCAGTCTTCCCCTTTGTCTGAGATTTCCACATGGGTGCTTCCATACATGCATAAAAAAATCACACGTACATCAGCACACACAGGTATAATAAGGGCAAAAATAATGTTATGTGGCATAGGGCTTTATTACAAGCATTTTTTTAATAACCAGATTTGTAAAAAATTAGCACCTTTTGACTTAAATAGGCTTACCACAGAGTAGTGGAATTTGAAAGGGACCTCTGTAGATCTTTTCATCCAACCATTCTACTCAGAGCAGGGTCAGCTGGAGCAGGTTGCCAGGACCATGTCCAGTCAGGTTTTAAATCTCTCCACAGACAGAGGCTCCACAGCCTCTCTGGGCAAACTGTGCCAGTGTCCAATCACCCTCAGAGGAAGAATTTTTTTTCTTATGCTTAAACAGAGTCTCCTGTGTTTCAGTTTGTGCCCATTGTCTCTTGTCCTGTCACTGGGCACCACCATCAGAGTCTGACTCCTTCTTCTTTACTCCCCCTACCAGGTATTTATGTACAGGGACAAGATCCCACTGAGCTTTCGCATCTCCAGGCTGAATAGTTCCAGCTCTCTCAACCTCTCCTTGTATGGAAGATGCTCCAGTTCCTTAATCAACTTTGTGGCCCTTTGCTTGACTCACTCCAGTATATCTCGATGTCTCTCTTGCCCAGAACTGGACCCAGCACTCCAGAGTTGTCTCACCAGGACTGAGTATAGATGAAGGATCACCTCCTTTGACCTGGTGGGGACACTTTGCCTAAAGCAGCCCAGGATGCTGTTGGTCTCCACGCTGGCTCATGGCCAGCTTGATGTCCACTCGACCACACAGGCCCTCTTCTACCAAGCTGCTTCCCAGTCACTTGGCCCTCAAGTGCCTGGTGTTATTCCTCCCCAGGAATAACAAGTACAGGACTTTGGATTTGTCTTTAGATAACTTCATGTGGTAACTCTGCTCATTTCTCTAGCTTGTGAAGGTCACTCTGGATGGCAGCACACCCATCTAGGGTATCAGCCGCTTTTCCCAGTTTTGTAACACCTGCAAACTTGCTGAGAGTGCACTCTGTCCCAACATACAGGCCATTAATGAGGGTACTAAACAGTATTGGCAACTGTACTGATCCCCTGTGACCAGCTTTCAGCTGGGCTTTGTGCTGCTGGTCACAACCATCTGAGTCTGGCAATTCAGCCAGTTTTTAATCCAACTCACTGTTCATTTATCTAGTTCATATATTTTTTGCTGTCCTCTGTAGACTGTAGGAGGGAGTCTCCCACTGCTGCTGCTAGCTGCATCTTCCAGGTGCTGCCATGGGGCGCAGGCTCGGCAGCTGTATTGGTGGGCTGGGGAGAGCTCCCAGCCCCTTGACTGCTACCAGGGCACTGAACAATTTGGTAGGTGCAGACCAGCAAGCAAAGAAGCAGTCGTTCCCCAGATGCACAAAGTCACAACCTTCCAGCCTTTGCCATTGTGTATCTGTTTCCTAAACTGAGAGGTACAGACCCTGCCTGCCCCTCAGGCTCCTCTTGTAGCCACAGAGAAACTTAGGTTGCTCTCCTTTTCATCATCCCTGAGGCCATGCAGCCTGCTGACCTCCTGTCCCAGCTCCGTTCCCTGGTGCCATCCCCCCACGCACATGGGCTGCAGATGAGAAGCTCCTCTGCCCTGGCCCACAGAGGGAGGCACCAGGCTACCCTCAGTGCCCTGGACCTGCACCCTCCTGGGGGAGCTTGCCCTGGGTCAGGGCCTCTGCTGTGCCAGGGGGAGTTGCTCCAGTGGGTGCTGGAGACCATGGCTTGTGGCATGACACCACCATTGCCAAGCACGTGTACAGGGTTTCTGTCCCCAGCTTGTGCACTCTTCTGCATGAACTGCTGCACCAAGTGCTGCGCCTGTTGGCTGCCTCTGCTGGCTGCACGTCTTCTTCATAGTTTGCTCAGTCTCCGTTCAGGTCATCTGACAAACCACTCTCCATAAAAATTCCCAAGTCTTTATAGCACACCATCACATATTTTATGCATGCTTACAGAGAAATGGACTCAAGTTAACCTGTTGAAGTATTGCTTATAGTCTTGTCCTTGCTCTTCTGTCTATACATAATGTATAAAGAACAGGTTAATAATGTAGTTATATTGAAGATACTTTTACATATAAATAAATGATTAAATAAATGCAAGCACATGCACGCATACGCACACACACATGTGCCGGTGCACGTGAGGAAACATCCAGTACATCAGGCATTCAGCACAGGGCCCATGCCGATGTGACAGGTGTGGCCACAATGCCTGAAAGCCCGGAAGCCGAATTTGCCAAGCTCATTTAGTGGCCAGGAGAGCTCTAGACCTTGTATGGGGACACATTAGGCTTTCGGATCAGAGTCTGCCACTGCCAGCGCTGTGGTACCAAAGACAGGCCAGAGTCTCATGCCTGGCTGTCCCAGCATCGGTGTCTGTATTTGCTTAGGGAGCTACCTCTGTAGCACGTGTTCTGGGAAAGTGGGGTTTAGTGCCTGAAATAATTTCCTTCATCTGGGCCTCTAGAGTAGTAATTATGTGACTTACACAGCAAAGAGAGGGCTCTGGAATTACAGGTGTCCTCCGGTGGAGCAGCTGGCCAGCTTGGCACACCAGGAGAGCACCCTATCCACTGGATCCTGGAAAGCAGAGGAGCCCTCACCACCATTCCTATTGAAGTTGGGCTGGCATGCATCCAAGAAAAGCCAAACTGTGGGACTTCCTTGTAGTTTTAGAATGACAAAAAAGAAAATAAGCCAAGACAATTTCCGCATGCAAAAGAATTGAAAATAAATATTTTTCCAATCAAAATATTTCATAGAATGGTAGAATGGTTTACGTTGGAAAGGACCTTAAAGATCACTTCATTCCAACCCCCTGTGATGGGCAGGGACACCTCCCACTAGACCAGGTTGCTAAAAGCCCCATCCAGCCTGGCCTTAAACACCTCCAGGGATGGGGCCTCCACAATGGGGCCTGGGCAATTTGTTCCAGTGCCTCACCACCCTCAAAGTGAAAAATTTCTTCCTAATATCTATTCTAAATCTACGCTTTTCTGGTTTGAAGCCATTACTCCTCATCCTATCACTACATATCCTTGTAAAAAGTCCCTCTCCAGCTTTCTTGTAGGCCCCCTTCAGATATTGGAAAGCTGCTATAAGGTCTCCCCAGAGTCTTCTCTTCTCCAGGCTGCCCAACCTCCACTCTCTCAGCCTGTCTTCATAGGAGAGGTGCTCCAGCCCTCTGATCATCTTTGTGTCCCTCCTCTGGACCCGCTAAAACAGGTCCATGTCCTTCTTATGTGTTAAATAACTTTCAATGAAATAAGAGCTACCATTTGCAGAGTAGAACAACAGCTTAAAGACCAGGAGAAAAAAAACGTAACTAGAGATGACTTGCTCTGCCAATAAGGGCACTAGACTTTTGTGAGTGGGACTAGGCTAGAAATTCACCAGGACCAATAGTTGATTATTTCTTGTTATGTGTTATAATGGTATACAAGTAGTCTAATGATGAGCCAGTAAGTGTTATCAATCCAGACACCACTGAAATATTCCTGAAAACATTCTAGGAATTTCAGGTTACATTAAAACTCTGTGAACTTTTTTTTTTTTTTTTTACTTTTTTTACATTTCCTGAAAGACTCCTTAGTGTTTTACACAAATAAGAAAAATATCACATATGTGTTCTCTGAGTTGTTTGGGGGGAAAAAACTTAATTAGCAGGAGAACAAAGGAAACAGATGCACAGTCACACCAATGTGCTACAAAAATCTTACATATGAAATTTCTCCTTGCAAAATGTATACAGCAAGTCAAACACAGAATTGGTAATTCTCTGTCATGTTTTCCAAAACAGGATGGGTGTTAATTACTGAATAATATATCCAAGGGCTCTTTGTGCTGAATTAATTTTTTTCTTTTTCAGGACTCTAAAATTTCCAAAGTCTGTACCCTCTCAGAGAGACTGAAATTGTGTTTCTGAAGCAAATATCTTACAGCACTTCTGCATCCTTAAAAGTCATTGACAGGAAATAATATCTCTGAGAGATACCACTAAACTGAAGTTAAAGTCCAGTCGAATTAGTCATTTCCTTGTCTGTGAATGACTGTTCCCTATACACCCCATTTTAAATTGTGTAGCTCAGCCTAGCTTTCAGATGACCTCAGAGCCTTTAAAAAATCTTAGTGACAGAGGTGAACAGTGCAGTAATAGAAATATGTCTCAACAGCAGAAAAAGTTTATTGACCTTCAGAATATTTAGGAATGCAATATAACAATGCATGGCTTAAATTATATGAATCTTTACATATAATTAAACGTACTTTAAGTCTCCCTATTGGTAGTCTACCTCAGACTTCGAACCAGAACTAGTATGTCGATACATCTATTCTCTGCCAGTAACATAATATATGCTTTGGTCAGGTAAGGGACCAACAGCTAGGGAATTAATTGTTAAAATGTGGAAAGATTATTTATCCATGCTGCGATGGGCCTAATTTAAGAGTTTGAACTGTCAGGGAAGGAAACCATGTTTAAAATTCTCATTTTTATTATTTCAGTGAGTCATTCTGGATTCACACCAGACTCTAGTTTTTCACATTCTTAGCCTGATATGAAGCTCTCATTATGACTGGAACAAAGCCTTTAGCATCTTCAATAGTTCGTTAAAACTTGCCCTTGTTTTTATGGTCTTTCCTTCCACACATCCTTTAGCATACGTTGTCTCAAACTGAACATTTGTATGGTGCATAACCAGGTGGATTTGTGTTTTTAGGCCAGTTGTTGTGGGGAAACAAGGATCTTGAGTGACATTCTGCAGATTTTCTTCAGGTTTGCTCAGCTGAGCAGCTGCCTTTGGCATCTCTTCAACAGTTGTCCGAGAAGATCCATGGGTTGGGAAGAGATTTGGGTCTTACCCTATAACCACCCTTTCAATGCCATGTGCTGATCAAGCTTTTCGCAGTCATAAGCTCTGTGAGTGTCAGTGAACCTTGGGGCTCTGTCCTGAGCCTTTCAGATCTTTCATTAAATTTAAATCTCCTTGAAGCATTGATTGTGTCATATGGCTTTCATTATCATAAGCACGCTGATGATATTCAGATTTGTGGTTCACGTTAACCTTTCCTACTGAGGTCGGTAACAGTATCTCTGAGTGTCTAACAGCTGTCTCTCTGTGGATGTCTCATAATTTTTTGACATTAAACACAGGCAGTAGGAGGCTCTGTTAATTGGGTCTGACAGTTTGTATTCTTCTTTTGGTTTGCATTTCACGGAATCCGCTCAGCACCTTTAGCTGGCAACTTGAGTCTTCTTCCGGACAATAATTTGTCATTTACTGCTCCTATTTTTTTCTTCAACAAAAAAACATGTCATTACTTAACATCTCATAAATTTGCCTCTACTTAACCATTACATCAATAGAGACATCTGTCTGTACTCTTGTGGTTTTGTGTTTAGAGTTTGCCTTTATTCAAAAACATATTTGTCATGTCAATATATGCATACTTTTCTCCTTGTAGCATGTCTCCTTATGCTGGTGGCATCTCTCTTTATACTGGTTCTGTCAAGGCCAGCAGGTAGCTTGTGCTTAGTGACAACATCTATGAGCTTGGGCACAGTGCCCAGGTAGTTATGCAGGGCATTTGTCTTCTGGGCTAGAGTATGGGCAAAAGAGCCAGTCAGAGACAAACCTTTTTGTAATTTAACTAAAATTTCTCTGTGGGCATGAAAGAAGAGCATATGAACTGCTCCCTGCTTCTCAGTAGGGGCTTTTGCTCTCAAGCAGGGTATGCAATAAAGCAGTATAGTCATTCTCCGATGGTCCTTGAAGTGATTAGAGGAATACTGTTGTGTCTGACCAGCAGCTCCTCTCCTGAGTGACAGCAATGGAGCGAGTGAGAAGTTTCTGTTCAAGCAGATTAGTAGAGGGAATAAGCATATGGTTTTCCTGTATCAAAGGTTAAAAAAGAGTATTAAGTTTTTTTTATTTGGTGGCTATTGAGAAGTGACAGAGGTGGTTTTCATTTCAAATGGGTGCCAGTTGGCCTGCCAGAGTCCTCATCTGGGCAAAGACCAGCTTGTATTTTCTTTCATTTTAAAACCAGGAGCAACAGAAATATAACCTTCAGGCTGTAATGAAAAAAAAAAAAAAACCAAAAAAACAAAAACCCCACAAAGGCTTCAAAGGCTTGAAGGCCTGGAGATGGAGTGTATCACTGTGTATAACCAGTTACACGAGAATAATGGTGAAAATCAGGTAAAAGGTATGTGAATTTTTTGATGTTGCATGACTTGGATGTCCTTTAAAATGGTGAGACTTGAGAGAGAAATAGGAAGGAAATATGCTTCACGGTAATGGACACAGTAAGTTCTTTACAGTCAATATTGTGCTGCTCTGCACCTACTCAGCTCTCTAAGGAGAGCTCAGCTCTCATCTCAGCGTTGTCCCTCTCCAAGCAGCTTCCCAGCAGGGAATAAAGGAAAACGTAAAGTCTGGATATGTTCTAAGAGGACCGTGCTTATGCAGGCACAAATGCCAGTCCTGAGCTGAGGAGGTCGCAGAGCAGTGTCTGGGGAAATATTTCAGAAACACACGACAAAAAAACAGCGCTTGAACTATTCTCCAAAAGACTAACTTGTGTCAGATTTGAGTGCATCGGGACTGCCCACCGTACTGTCAGGCTCTCTGCTGCCTACTGGCATCCATAGCTTCCATACAGGTGACCTGCTGCCTCTTCAGTGGGTGGAGAGAGGGTGGTACCCGGTGGCCCTGCCCTCCGGGAGGCAGGCAGGCAGTGAGAAATACCCCTGGGAAGGTCCGAGAGGTGTCCTCTGGACACCTCTGCGCGCTCAGGTCTGCTGCCAGGCACCTTCACCTGAAGCTCAAGGCAGGCCATTGCTTTCTCAAATAAATTCAGGGGTAATGGCAGCCCTGGGGATTTTCACCTTCACATGCATCCACTTCCTGACAATCTGGGAACGAGGGTTCTCTGCTTGATTTGAAATTGGGATCTGAACAACTCTGTGTGTCACCAGAGTGCCCCAGCTCCTTCGTTATTCAGAGGCAAATGTCGCCCATTACAGCTAGGCATTTGTTATAAGCAGTCATTAGCCCATGAAGCAGTCTGATAAAAGTGTCTTGCCCACCAGGCAGTGGTAAATCTTACTTTTTATGCCTTCCTCTGCTCAGTGAACAGAAAATAATTCTGACATTTAGAATCAAGAAAAAGCATAAAAAATAAGTATTCTACTTTATTGCACTAAGGAATGTTTCATTTTTGATAGATTTATGCAACTGGGGATTAAAAGGAGCTAAGGCAGGATTCCCCCTATTCAGCAAAATGCTCTGTGGATAAGGATGGAAGAGAAAATTTGGGGAAAAAAACACGATGCGTATTTCTCTTCTATTGTAACATGGTCTTCTTTAGCCAGAAACAACTTTGCTTTCTCCACTGCAAGGATGGCAAATGGCACCATGAACCTTCATCTGAAAAAGACTGTTTCAACATGACCTGCAAATGGAATGAAAGTCATTTCAAGCTGAAAGAATGGAATCAGACATATTTTTAACAGTATTATGCTGCAGGGAAAAATATGTTTTAACAAGCCCAATACTTTCTGGGGGAGAGGGAGAAAGATTTGGGAGAATTGTGTGAGAACTTTGATTGACAGTTAGTTGAAGGAACAGGTAATGATAATGGGTTTATTTTCTAATTTCATACTATTTCTTAAAGCATTACTAACTGCAATCTGGAGGAAAATAAAAGAACAGAGAAAAATTTCCAACATTGACTGTGAAATTCATAACACAGAAAAAAACTTTCTCTGAATTTAAATGCCCCTACCTCATGCAGCTACATGTACGGCAGATCATTTGCAGCCATTTTCAATGGCTGGTATAGTTAATCTTTTTCCTACTTTTTAGACCAAATTTCCATTGCCTCCCAGAAATCTCAAAAGAATTTATGTATGTTTGGCAAGTAGAAAGATCATATCAAGACATAATAAAAACTGTCACAGTGAATGAGTCTATGAATACAGATTTTGAGGTTAAAAAATACAAACAGCTCTTCCTGTTATTTATTTGGTTTTTTTTTATTTATTTATATTTCAATGGTGAAGATGTTACTAGCACCTCAGTGCTGCACACATCTATTAGCTCAAGTTGAGAAGGACTTTCCCTGCTTAGAGTCTGTTTACAAACAATTTCTAGGGCAGTTTCTCAGAATTTTCAAGTCCGCTTCACTGAACTCGTATAAATAATCTTTGCATTTCTTCCTTTTTAAGGTCATTCCCTGTTGGGAATACCTAACAAGAGCAGGAGCAAACAGTTCTTGGGGACTATCTGGAAACATTGGATCTCCAAACTCTCCCTGGGACAGAGTGTTTGGAAGATGTTTTTTGAGGAAGTTCTTAAAATACTGTTGTAAAATTGCCTAATCCCAGTCCCTTTTCTCATTATGGCCAATAAAGCTTTTAAGACGATAAGAAAACCACTAGTGTATAAGTAAAAGCATATAAAAGTATAGACCCAAATATGCTATTCTATTCTTCTGTGAAAGAGCTGTATCTGTGTAATATGAGCTTATATATCCTTTACTTTTGAGAATAACTATGGATAGCTACCCTATCTGCTCCAGACAGCTAATGGTTCTGAACAACAATCTCATAGAGGAAGCAAAAACACACATTCCTTTTACCATGGTTCTATGACGTGTCTCAATGCTCAATGCTAATAAACATGGTTCTTGCAGGGTTGTAAAGCCTATACCAGCACAAGATCCTTGCAATGGACTGCTATAGATAGGATAGTACTCTTCATTGCATTTTTACTATCTTCATTATATGGCAATGCATCACTGGCAGATGTATAACCTTGAGCATCACAGTAAACTTAGAAAGCAACCTGAAATCCATTCTGGTCATTTACAATACTGATGTAATCTAAAATATCATTGCCACCATTCCTATTACAACAACATTTTGTTAAAGAGAACAATGTATAGCCCAAACTGTTGTCCATATCTGAAACTTTTCACATTTTTTGCTTTTGATAATGTTTTCCTTAGACTTTTTTTTCCTTCAGCAAAGTTTTATAGAGTAACTCTTGCCACTTTACTGAAGCTAAATTCCACTTTACTAAAGCTGAATTAGAAAAAGAAATCTGAAGTATATGGTCTAAAATGTTACACATATAAAAATGTCAAGTTAGAAAAATAATAAGCTAACCCGAAGAGGTTTTATTTCTATAAAAATAGGCACATAAGAGCATTTAAATTCAAGTTAAACCAGAGGTAGTTAGGGCTAGTTAGGCCATTCTCATAGGACTGACAAATCTCACATACGGGAACTATAAATTTGCGAAAGAAATAAAGGACTAACTGAGACCTAATTGGTTTTATTTGACATGACCATATAAATAAGAACTACATTTTCCCCATCTTGACTACTATAATATTTTTTTAAAAAGTTGTTACCCAAAGCTAACTTTCTTTGCTCACGTAAATTATCTTGGGTTGGATATATTCCTTTAGCATCTTTGGTCTAGGCAGGGGCAGATCCTAAAAACACCCAGAATTCCAAAATAATATAACATGCAACTGAAGAATAAATAAAAAAAAAGGATCTTTTGTGTGCATGACAGGACCATTCAGAAAATCTTTGTATCAGAGCCACAGATGATGTAGAGCCAAAAGTAAAGACTTAAAGAATATACAAGTTGTGTAAGATGTGTCTACGTGCTAGATGCTTGGCTTTCAGACCGTGATTTGAAATGTAGAGTGAGGACCTAGAATCTCTTCTCAATGCATGGGTCAAGCAAGATACTCTAGAAGAGCTTTCCAGAGAAATCCATGCACTGAGTGAAGCAGTGCTTTGACTTGTCGCTAAGAAAACGGAATATTCTCCTCCAATCCAACTGCAACTGGGATTTCGTTTACAGAACAGGTCTTTGTGAAGCAGCTGGCTTTGACTAGCTGTCCGTAGAAGCAGGACCATAGGGCGCACAGCCCGGTTGAGGAGCAGAGCCTTGAAGCAGAGGACTGGCAGAGGACATTCCTCGGCCGGCACAGAGCCCTGTCCCTGCAAAGCACCTGGGCAGGAGCGGGGGTGTTTCCTGCACTGCGTGTGGATAAGACACACATCTACATGGATTTAGTTTGGTGGGTACAGACCCTTACGATGCCCAGGTATCCAGCTAGAACAGTTCCACCCTTTTTGAACTCTGCACTGCCTGTCCGCTGCATGTGTTTTAATACATTAAAATATGTTCAATTAACCCTTGCAAACACCAGTGTTTTGCCACTTTCACGTATGCCTTGGAGATGCAATGTCATCTTGATACCACCCAGCCTCCCCTTAAGGACACTATATCCCATCCAAAATATAGCAACTATCAAATATTGTCATATCCTTTCTTTTTTAATTATACGTATTTCTGTTCACAATACCTGCTGTACCTCTGTTTTCCAGTTTCTTTAAACCAATGGTTTGTGATTAGCAAGCTCATGGGTTTAAGGAGACCTCTTTGTTTGTTTGTTTTTTCCTGATAATTTCCAGATGTTTCCTATGGTGATTTGTTCCATGATGCAGGAATTCCATCTGTTCCTTCCTATACATTGGCTCTGCTTTATTTCATGTCTGCATCACATTGTGATTCAGAGGGTTTGAATTAGTACCTCTTCTTTGCTGTACGGCCTATTTATCATAATTTCTGCATTTGCAGATTGTCTCTTCCACTTGTCTGAGTTAATTATTGCAATAAATATTAAATAATTCATCAAAATGTATTAAGCACTTTTCTACACACTTCAACGTACCTCTAAACTCATATTTGAAACTCCTTGCAAAAAGCTATTCCTGACCTTAACAGTGTTCCAAAGATAATGGGTACTTGAAAGGTGATGATTAATAGACACTTAGGGTTGCATTAATACATAGGTATGACAAACATAAAGAGACTTGGAAAGAATAGAAGCCTCCATTTTTTTTATTACAAAATAATACAAATAAGATAGTACTCAACTTACTGCTAGAAAGGCAGTAGTTCTCTGAAAATTGTGAGTAGCACTCAGAAGTACTAGGTCATTAGCAAGACGTTTTATTTATCTTCAGTAAATAATTGTGTTTACAGGCAAGACCTCTGCTTGGCTTTGACCCGTCAAATTTTAGAAATATCCCAACGCAGAAGAGAAGTTAGACTCTGATGGTCAGCTGGCAGTTGCAAGATGTGGTAAAACTGACACCTTGATAAAGTCTATTAATCATAAGAACCACCAGCTGGGAAGAGTTCCTTAGTTATGGATCACTCTGTACGAAACCAAATATATGAGAGGACTTTTGCCTCTCTGAAATCTCCTGTTTAGAAGAAAAGCATCCCCATTGACAGCCAACAGCTTTTTAGCTGAAATAACAGAAAGAAACCCTGACAGAGCTTAACAAAATCCAGAGTCAATGAGGATGGTTTTTACCTATCTCTGTGCATCTGTCTTTAAACATAATAATTACTTTTTAATCCTACCAATTATTATAAAATTATTTATGTTACACTTTTCTCATGTTAAATATGTCTTTAGGATGGCTGGCGAAACCTGAGGAAATTTGTTCTCCAAAGGAGGGTTTCAAAACAGGTTATTGGTCCATTCTTGTCATGTCCAGAACCCCCAAAAAGACTGGGCAGCAACAAGCTCTGAGGCTCAGGGGGTCAGTTGGGTTATGCAGGGTAGCAGCCTAGAAAAAGCGTTTCCGACAAGTGAAATATGTCTGGTATGCAAGGAGGATGTCTGTATCATGGAAATTTTCTTGAAATTGTAAAATTAGCTTTTGAAGCTCCCACATATATCCTTAGAGTTCTAAAGAATGTAAAAACTTAACTTTTAAAATTAACTTGTCTGGTTAAACTCAGTCAGAACTATGATCAGTAAAGGATGAGCAAGTACTGACTGAAATTGCACATTTAAGGATGTGAGGTGGTTGACTGAGGGTAAGAGATGAAGATGGTATTTGAACCTTTAGAATGCTTCTAGGTAATTACCTTTTACCAATTTTAATGCATTTATTTCATGCAATGCCTTTGTTATCATCAAGAAAGACACCAGATTTGCTATATTAAGCTTTTCCGTACAGACTAATAGGTTTCATAACAGAAAATGTGAATCATAGTAGTGGCTGGAGGAAATCCTGCCTCATGCTCTAGCACAAGTCTGTGCAGCTGTTATGAACTAAAAAAGCCAATCTAATCAAACCCTAAAAATCTGCCAGAAATTATATTAAACTGATTGGCTCCCCAACAGAGATCACAGTCTACCCATTCAGGAAACTGTACAGGTGGACACAGGAAAAGATAGTAATGGGAATACCTGCAGACAATATTGCTGCCAGAGACTTCGTGTTGTGGAACCACAGGTCCTGCATGTTCCTGAGGGCAGAGCATCGAATTGACATACCCCAAGTCATTATGTTCCTGACTGAAAGCTTTAAGTTTTTTCCTCGTACTTTCTCTGGCATTCTCACTGCTTTAGGAAATAATATTCAAGAATTAAGTTCTTAGATTTTGTGTGTCACCAGTTATTCAGTTCATCAAATCAGATTCTATTCTTCATTGATCTAGTATTTCCATAAGTGCCAGCGCTCCAATACTGACATTTTAATGTATCTCTGAAGTGCATGGTTGCAGAATGATGTAGGGAATTTTACGTTTGTATTTTTTAAAACTTTAGTTTTTTACCATCTCCCCATTGAATATTAATCTCATGTCCTACAGGCCATCTAGAATTTTAGCTCTCTTCTGTGCAGTCTATCGGTACTAAATATATTTTCCTTTATCCCAGGGATTTCTCAAATGCATTCTGTTTTGCACGCTGCTAATGCAGTAAAGACCAAACATTTGGATTGTATACATAAATGTGATTTGTATGGCCTGTGTTAAAATAACTTGATTTTACCAGCATACTGCTGGTATGGTTGTCCAGAATCCAGACAGCTTTCAATAACTTTTAATTTGCATTTAAAACAGCTTAGTGAGTTACTATCATCTCTGACTATAGTGTATAATCTCTGTTTTGGGCACTCATAAATGGCTGAGCCATGTACAGGAAAAATTCCACCCAAATTACCTAAAAAAAGAAACTGGTGGATGTACTGCTTATCCAGAAACATATGGTGCAAATCCCTGAATATTCACATAAGTTTTGAGAATCTTGCTTACATATCCAGCTTCATCATTGTGTCTTGTTTTCTCTCGCCCTTATAAGGCATAAAGCCTCCTTTATTCCTTCTAACCCTTTGCTGTGGAGAGATTTTCATCAGCGGAAACCCAATACAGCCATTCCTGTCAATTTACAACAGAAATCCTTTTCTTCCTTCCTTCCCTCTGTTTGTTGGGGTTTTTTTTTCATGTAAACTGTTTAGAAAGGCTACTGAGATTAGACTGCTCCTTGTATCAGTAGGCATTGCTTTCCCAGAGTGACAGCCTAATTTCCTCCTTTTCTCCCCGTAGCCTTGCACCCTGCTAGCACTGCCGTGGGAACCGGAGAGTTGGCCATTAGCATCCTGAAAAGGTTTACCTAGGTCTTCATTTGTATGCATTGGCAAGTGAAAAATGGAGGGATAGAACTGAAATGCGTGGGGCGTGGAGGTGGGGCCTTACTTCTTCAAGTGTTGGAAATCAAACCTTCAGGGACAAAAATGTAGCGTTTGGGGCTCCAACACAGTTTCGGATATTTTGAAAAATGTAAAGAATTGCATAACAGCAATGTTTTCAAAAGTATGAGTTTAAAAACAATTTAGAGGATATTTTTATAACAGGAATGAAATCACCCCCTCTGGGGTAAAAGCTGGGGTAGCACACAGCAGTCTGACAAAGTGGCACACGGCAGCTTTTCCCCCCTGCGCATCGCACACTGTAGTTTGGTTTCTGTTTCCACATCAGAACATCAAACTGTGAGTTTTCAGAGCTGAGCCAAGACAGGAGCACCTCATAGAGGGGAGGGGGTATGAGTGAGCACAAACACGCTGCTGCTGGCTTTGTCTACACTGGGCCATTGGATGCCTGTTAGATGTTATCAGGTCCTTGCTCAGCTGTGAAACACGATGCAGAGAGGAATACCGCAACTGAGCTGGAAGGCTTCTCACCAGCTTCTCCTCAGGGTGAGATGTTCTGCTCCCATGAATCATCCCCTGGAGGACGGTCACGGAGGGGGCTTGCCTTGTCCTTCTGGCACGCGGTGCAGCCAGCAAGGGCGCTTTTTCTCGTTACTAGGCGATCACTGTGGGAAAGTAAATGATAGCGAAGTTTTGATTTCACCTGCTGTCTCACCCCAGTGAAGTTCTTTGTCATATTCGAATGGGTCAAAAGGAGATTTGCTGTCTGAAGTTTTAGCTGAATCACGAATCTGCTCTGTATCAAAATTAGGTATTCTCCTTTTCCTAAAAGCTGAAGCTAAGATGCCTGTTTTCAGCCAGATCCTACTACTAACTTCCTTTACATTTTATTCCCACAAGCCCATATTTTAGCAAATCACAATCTTATTCTCATATTGACTATGCTCTCAGCACGGAACTCTGTTTCAATTTCACAGTAAATTGTAGCACTGATCTTATTAAACACCACTGAAAGCCCTTACCCTGTGCACTGATGTCATACCCCTTTCTGATAAACAGCATTAAAAATGTATGTATGTAACTGATCGCAACCATGTGTGCTTCTTACCTAGTATGACCATAGCACAGTTAATCGCTTGAAGAACTGCTGTTTGAGAACATCTTTCGTCAAACAGCGTGCGATCTTCCTGACAGCAAAATACTTCACAACTGACTCAGGATGAGTCTGGACTAGTACTAAAATACAGATGAATTCAGTATTTTTATGGTAAAATCCATAGAAACCTAATCTGGAGTACAGAGGAAAATTAATTTAGCCCAAGCAATTTGAATTAATTTAGTACAGCAATACATGCTGATTTTTTTATTTACTTTCTGGCACCTAGAAACTATATCTCAGGTAAGTAAAGACACACTACTCTGTCTAAACTGTACAGATGCTCAAATACCAGGAAGCTGGAATAATTATTTTTTTTAAATCTATATTTTAGGGAGAAAGGCAGAGATGCTATCTTCTGCAGCAAGCGGCTTTTTCCTTTGATTTCTTGTGTAAAAAAAACCCATGAAACAAAAATGACCCTGTCACTTTTCTGCTATGGTTCTTACTTCTAAGTGAAGCATGTAATCAAAGTAAGGTCCAGTAGCAGTCACAAAACTAGTTTGGGTGTCTGTTTAAAAAAGCCAAAAAACAAAGAGCAACACCCTCCACAACAATTTTCAGAAGGTGGCAAAAGAGTTCCTGTCCTGAAATTGCTTTAAAGGGTAGAACCATCCTTCTCTAAAAATAGATTATTATTGTTTGGCAACAGCAAAAAAACAGACGTAGGATTCTGCCTCCGGACCTCTGGGTGGCTTCTGGAGTGAGACCTGCTCATGCAGGAGAATTTACATCTCCCTGCAGAGATTTTCTCGTAACGACAGTAAGAGACTGTAGAGGAACACAACTGGCAGATTTAATTTCCAAGTAACCTGCATAAGAATGTAAAGGCAAAAGGATTTGGCACCAAAATGTGGTTCTGTTATAATATTCCAGAAGTTCAATGTATTGCTAAGCCCACCAAGTATTTATCTTAAAACAGGTGGGCTATAAAAGCAGAACAACCTGGCATATTATTACAGAGGACTCCTTTTAAGTTGAAGTCTCTTTGGACCTACATTTGTTCTCATTAAAAATTAAAGACTTTCCTTTGAACTCAGCAGATCTTACCCGAACCAATACAAAAGGAAGAGTCTGATGTGCTGAAATAATAATACACAGTATAGATGGCATTTTTTTTCTCATCTCTCCTTTGTTGTTTTTCTGTAGGCTTTTCATATAAGTTCCCTCTCTAATCAGCACAGAGTAGGTGATGTTTTTCTGCAGAAAGGTTTATTCCGCGCTGAAGTAAACATGTAAGACCAGGGACCCTGGAAGCCTCTCTCTCTGCTGACTATGGAGGGAGTTGAGAAAACCAGCTTAAACACAGGACTTGGCCAGAAATTCAGTTCCAGATTCAGACACTTGTGTTCCTGCTATAACCAATGAAAATCAACAGCACCATTCAGTTGCCCCAACTTAGCTCCTAGTGCCTTTTAAGATGCCCTAGGTAAGATATTTTGTCTGCCTGCCAGCTGCTGTCCATCATAGCGTGGGTCTCCCATAAGGCCTGACCCATATTTGGCATACCTGAGTAGATTTTCCTGACACCTTGAGTCCTGTGAAGTGGCCTATTCTTAATCTTAGACCCTTATTTAGGCAACGGAATTGAGCCTCTGGTAACCACAGTACACAAAAGCCGAGGTTCAGTTACCTAGACTTGGGCAGCTCGTGCCACATGAGAGGCCCTGGGGCACGCGAGGCATTCGTCACTCTGGGCTGGTGGGTCAGATCTGTGACTTCGTAGCAGCAGCTGCAGCTGTGTAGAATAACTGAAAATGTCTAAACAGAGAAAACATTTACCATCTCAAAAGACCTGTTCAGGCAACCGAACTTTCCCCCTCCCTGGGTCTACAGAACTATTCAGCTGATGAAAAGTAGTTCTAGATACTGAGTTCAACTCACTGTAACACCTCACTCGCATCCAGAGGTTAGGGAAGACACCTAAACACAGTTGTTTGAATATTGGTCTCAACCTGTAAATTCATTAATTTTAGATGGGATGACGCCCACTGCAGTTGCTTTATGCAGATGAAGTTATATATAAACCTCTGCTGATCTGGCAGTGATTGCCATGATTAGAATTTGCAAAGTATACATGTTTCTACTGTCAATTATAAAAAGAATAGTTCACAAAATATGCACATTATTTAATGCCATTTTACTGTCTAGCACTGTGATAGTTATGGTTTGTCAGCATTTCTCTCTACCTTTTATGAATCTGACTTATTTCAGTGAGTTTTACAGCATTAGAGTAATTTCTTTTCAAATTAAATTACACCCTGTGTTGCTTGTCAGTGGCCTAAATACATTTTTAACCAAACATTGTAAATCAGGGAAAACATTTTAACCTCAGGCAGGTTAATTCTTCTAGACACATTTTTGGCATATAACAATTTAGGCGAGAAACAGAAATTTGGCATCACAGTTCTAGTTCTTCCTTAAGTCTGGATTAGGTTGAATGATCCTTTTAGAAGTTGTGACCAAGACTGAGCCAAAATTTTATTTTTCCGCTTAGATTTAAACTATTTGGGAGATACACTCTTTTTCTCAAAAGCCAAAGCTATTAGTTTGAAAATTCAAACTGTTATCACTTACCAGAAACAGTTCTGGCAACCTAAGACCCTTTTTTATTTCATTGACTAATTTCTGGTTCCGCTTTTACCTCCTTACTTGGTGGTGCCTTAAACGCATATACACCTGCCTGTATGATACATATTAATTGTTTGTTCCCAGGTTAGCAGCCCTATGAAAAAAAAATCCTTATAGATGCTGGAATGGGAAAACAAGAAAATTAAATTGTGTGAACTGCTTGTAGCTACAGAGGAAAGGTCTAGGATGTAAGTACCAACCACACACCTTAGCCATAACAATGATTTTGCTTCTAGGGTTATAGAAACCAGTATCTCAGATCTCTTGCTCTTGGATGAATTGGGTTAGAATCCTTACTGTTTTCCCTCATTAGGATGTATAGCAGCTGTGACATGTTAACTTAATTGTTACAGTAGAAGCATAGAAAGATGCCACAGGGGAATCTGTTGTCTTTTTTCATCCTCATATGTTAGGAAAAAAGGTAATGTTTTGACCGGATCAAAATAATTACTTCTGAAAATTGTACCCTGAATGCCAGGGTTCTTTTCTTTTCTTTTTTAGTTACAGAATCACAGAATGGTCAGGGTTGGAAGGGACCTTTGGAGATCACCTAGTCCAACCCCCCTGCCAAAGCAGGTTCACCTAGAGCAGGTTGGACAGGAATGCATCCAGACAAGTTTCGAGTATCTCCAGAGAAGGAGATTCCACAAACTCTCTGGGCAGCCTGTTCCAGTGCTCTGTCACCCTCAAAGTAAAGAAGTCTTTCCTCATGTTGAGACAGAATTTTCTGTGTTCCAGTTTGTACCTATTGCCCCTCGTCCTGTCACCGGGCACCACTGAAAAGGGTCTGGCCCCATCCTCTTCACACCCACCCTTTAGATATTTATCACAGAATCACAGGATGGTTAGAGTTGGAAGGGACCTTAAAGACCATCTCGTTCCAACCCTCCTGCTGTGGGCAGGGACACCTACCATCAGACCAGGTTGTTAAGGCCCATCTAGCCTGGTCTTGAACATTTCCAGGGATGGGGCATCTACAAATTCCTTGGGCAACCTGTTCCAGTGTCTCACCAGCCTCATTGCAAAAAATGTTTTCCTTCTATCATCTAGCCTGAATCTACCCTCTTTTAGTTTAAAACAATTACACTTTGTCCTATCACAACATGCCCTACTAAAAAGTCTGTCCCCGTCTTTCTTATAAGCCCCCTTTAAGTATTGAAAGGCCACAATAAGGTCTCCCTGGAGCCTTCTCTTCTCCAGGCTGAACAACCCCAACTCTCTCAGCCTGTCCTCATAGGAGAGGTACTCCAGCCCTCTGATCATCTTTGTGGCCCTCCTCTGGACCCGCTCCAACAGGTCCATGTCTTTCCTGTGCTGAGGGCTCCAGAGCTGGACACAGTACTCCAGGTGGAGTCTCACCAGAGTGGAGTAGAGGGGCAGAATCACCTCCTTCAGCCTTCTGGTCCTTTTGATGCTGCCCAGGATGCGGTTGGCTTTCTGGGTTGCAAGCATGCATTGCCGGCTCATGTCGAGCTTCTCATCCACCGACATCCCCAGGTCCTTCTCCTCAGGGCTGCTCTCAATCCATTCTCTGCCCAGCCCGTATTTGTGCTTGTGATTGCCCCGACCTGCATGCAGGACCTTGCACTTGGCCTGGTTGAACTTCATGATGTAGGCATGGGCCCACCTCTCAAGCCTGTCAAGGTCCCTCTGGATGGCATCCCTCTCCTCCAGCATGTCAGCCGTGCCACACAGATTGGTGTCATCAACAAACTTGCTGAGGGTGCACTCAATACCATTGTCCATGTCACCAACAAATGTTGAACAGCACCGGTCCCGGTACCGACCCCTGAGGAATACTACTTATCACTGGTCTCCGCTTGAACACCAAACCATTGACTGGAGCTCGTTGTGCGCAACCATCCAGCCATTTCCTTGTCCACCATTCAATTTATAAGCACTGATGAAATCCCTTCTCTGTCTTCTCTTCTCCAGGCTAAACAGATCCAAGTCTCTCAACCTTTCCTTATAAGAGAGGTGCTCCATTCCCTTGATCATTTCGTAGCCCTCTGCTGGATTCTCTCCAGTAGTTCCTTGTTTTTCTTGAACCAGGGAGCTCAGAATTGTCCACAGTACTCCAGATGCGGCCTCACTAAGGCAGAGTAGAGGGGGAGGATAACCTCACTCGACCTGCTGGCCATGCTCTTTTTAATGTACCCCAGGATACCATTGGGCTTCTTGGCCACAAGGGCATATTTCTGGCTCATGGTCAACTTGTTATCCCCCCAGGACTCCCAGGTCCCTCTTTACAGTGCTGCTTTCCAGGAGGTCAACCCCCAACCTGTACTGATGCATGGGGTTATTCCTCCCCAGATGCAGGACCCTACACTTGCCCTTGTTGAACTTCGTTAGGTTCCTCTCCACCCAACTCTCCAGCCTGTCCAGGTCTCGATGAATGGCAGCACAGCCTTCTGGTGTGTCAGCCATTCCTCCCAGTTTTGTGTCATCGGCGAACTTGCTGAGGGTACACTCTGTCCCCTCATCCAGGTAACTGATGAATATGCTGAACAAGACTGGACCCAGTACTGACCCCTGGGGAGCACCACTAGCTACAGGCCTCCAACTAGACTCTGTGCCATTGATCACAACCCGCTGAGCCAGTTCTCAGTCCACCTCTCTGTGGTGGATTCTTACTGTGCGGCTTAGGGAAAGCAACCAGCATGATACAACTTTACATGTGACTAATAAAATAAAACTGATCCAAGAAAGGACTCAATGCCCACAGCTATATAATACTGTGTCTTTGCTTAGATAGCCAACAAGCATTCCCAAGAGGTCCTGAGACACTTTCTATTTCTGCAGTTGATTCAACTGTGGAGGGGAAGAAAAGTCTTGGTGCTTACTGAAGTCCCAAAGGAAGTCCATGATGAGAATTGCTGATCTTCTTGGAAAGGATGTGACTGCAAGTGCTGGCAAGTGTCTCCCCGTGTGTGGTTTCCAGTGGCTGGGGTCACGGTTCCCCACTGCCAGATACTCTCCCTCTCTGCTGCCTTTTTGGAGCCCGGCTCCTCCTGGAATTCCCCTCAGTTGTCCTCCACATCCAGCTCGCTGCCGGGAACAGCTTGGAAACTTGCATTTTAGAGGCACCAGATTCCTGCAGAACAGATAACTCTTTGCGAACTGAATTTTTTTCATCCTGAAAGAATGATGCTTTCAGCAGTAAAAATATGCTTCCAATCTGTGCAGGTAGTCACGTTCACTAAATAGGTTAAATGGTGACTGGCTCATTTGCTTAAGTATTGCTTTGATTCACCACTGGTTGGAAGGGACAGAGACTTCACAGAAGAACCATGCTGCCTGCTGAGCAGTTTTGCAGCTGAACCTAACCTCTTCCCCAGTATATGTATTTATTGCCTGTGATATGCAACTGTATCACCTCTCACTGAAGATCTTAAATGGTTTGTAAAGGAGAGTCTAGTTATGTCAGCTTAATGCATGAGACTGAGACACATAATTTTTCAATTACTATATGCCATATTCTTGTATGTGTTATTTTTGTCTTCTAGTAAGCTGTACTGTAGAAATCGAACTCTGCAGCTAGTCAATCTAATCAGAATGACACATTTTCTATCAAATTTGAAATTTGAAAAGTACGTAGCAAGAATTACCTCTTACATTCTAGGCTACCTTAAAACAACTATAATTTTCTTCTGACTCCTGGGGAATTTTCACAAGCACTAGAAAACTCTTGGCTGGATCCTATTTTCCTTATTCCGAGATTTAGTTTGGGTCTTACTGAAATTACCAGGAATGTTTGCATGAGTAAGACAGGAAACATTTTATGCTATCCCCACAAACTACGCGATAGGGAAATTTGTCAGCCAGGCTTTCCAGGAATGATTGCATTGATTTATCTTCAGCGTGGTATGTCTCAACAAGATTTCTTCAAACACTTCATTCTTAAAGCTATTTCCCTTTAAGATACTCCTGCCATCTGCAGCTTTTATAGCTTGAAGCGCTAGAAGGTTGCTCCTCAGACGGTCGTTACTTCACAAACAGTCGTGTTTTTGACAGTCATGGGCTAGGCACTGCAAAATCCCAAATCTCTGCATCAGAGACTGGAATTCTTCTTTTAGAGAATAATTCTTCTGACTTTCTCCAAAGCTTTCTTGCTTTATTTTGCTTAGTTTCTTGTTATACATTCTGGAGCCAAAAAGGGGCTCTTTATCCCTTCCCATCAGCTCCCTACACGTTATGCTTGTGAGTGCATTCTCTCCTGTGCCTGTCCTCCCAAAAGCTTCTCTGCCATGGCACTTGGCTACATCACAAGTGGAGGATAAAGAATAACAGTATCCCTTGGGGCCCTTGACTCCAGAGTGAATCCTGCATGGCGGCGACAGTCACCGCTTGTCCAGGAGAGCTGCAGCAGGATAGATAAGAAAGGTATGTGGGCTCTGGGGAGAGCCTCTGTGGGAGGCAGCAGCCTCCGCAAAAGTGGAGCTCTAAGCAGCAGTAGGGAAGCGCCTGGGATATGTCCCACGCAGACCAACCAGAAAACAAGGAGATACCCTAATTCCACAGAGGATTCAACCTTTTTTCCATTGCAGACCTTCTAGCTTGCAACGGTTCCTGCTTTAATCTGGAGCCTCCTCCAGTAAGACCACAGTGGCATTCATCCTGAGCTGTGAAGGGAGAACTTTTGAAAGCTCGGGCTTGGCAGCTTTGTCTGGAAAAGCTTTGCTGCTGCCATAATGCCCTGGGAGAACGAGGGAGAAAATGTAGGCTGCTAAAAATTAAAAGGATGAATAATGTAAACAAGCTGATTAAATTCTGTAACCTCTTCAACTTCATGGCTCTAGGGTGGCTTATGTCCCGTTAAAATGAATGGATTCTGCAAGCTGAGAGGAGGAAATTAGAGTTGGCTAACAGAAAAAAAAAACAAGCAGTGTGCAGTAAAAGAAGGCACAAACAGCTAAAGAGAAATTGCTATTTTATTTTATCCATCTGCTCTACTCTTGTGGTGGCCTGCCTCATTATTTCCTGGGGTAGAATATGATAAGTGCCTACAGAAAAGGCTTTACAGAATGCAGGTAATGTTTTCTACCTAGCTATCCAATCCTGTTTACAGCAAGTTTGAAGGGTACCATGTTCAGACCACTTTCCAGGGTAATCGTGTGCATCGTAATCTAAAATACATTAAGATATAATAAGACAAAATTCCTGTTCTGTCCTATTTCAAAATTCCTGAGATACAAAGTGTCTTTAAACTAAGAAAATTATAAAGGATAAAGCTTCTTACCAGCTATTCCTTTATAACACAGACTTATTTTCACAAAGATTAATGGGTATGACTCCATATAATAAGGTAGGAGAGAAAAAATAAATACAAACTATTAAACATTCCACAGGTTGTGATTTTTATGTATGTGAACTTAGAATAGGCGCATGATGCTTTGTGTCTCTGTCTTTGCCAAAAGTTTTGTCACGCTGAGGAAGCTTTAACTTCTCTGGGGTGTCCCAAAGTACCTACACGATGGTAATCCCATGAAGTGTGTGCCTACTTTGTCTGCAGCTGGACACACAGGTGCAACTGGAGATCTGTGGTGTTACTGTTGACATGCTTGATAAGTCCTGTGGAGGACAATATAACAAAAACACGTGGTCACAGGTTGCTTTGGGGTCCTTGAGGTTCAGAGGTGCTCTCCACTGCAAGATGACACATGAGCCAGTAAGGGTGCAGATGGGCAGCTGGCCCTGCTGTCTCAGGTAAGAGGTGCAGGTGATGGGATGTCATATTCTAAGCATGCCAAAATGGGGTATGTGTACCCATGGCAGTGCAATAAGGAAGAGGAAAAATCCCTTTTCCACAGGAAAGTGTGGGCAAAATCATCACTGAAAGAAAACTGTGCAAGTCTGGAGTCGGTAGTGTCATCAGCAGAGGAAGAGGTCAAGCAGAGTAGAAACGTACCTACAGTTTCACAGCTACCTAGTGAACACACTTCTAGAGAGACACACTAGTGTGAGAGAAGCGCACACTTTGCTGTGAAAAAGGACGATGAAGCTGCCACTCTGGAGGTCTCGGGTCAGAGAGGAACATGATGTAATGAACTGAAATGTCTCATGAAATGATCAATCCTTTTCCTTCTCTCTGATATCATGAATACAGCTAGTGTCCCACACAAGGAATTCTGGCCAGGCAGGAGACCTTCAGATGTGTAATAGCTCCGGTGTTAGATATCTGAAAAGAGAAATTAAGGGATGTGGATTACAAACAGGAGGCTGAGAGGGGCTGAAATACTGCAGTAAGACTCAAAGCAGTAGAGGGACTTCAATGAGTTCAGTCCCCTGTCATTTCTGGCAGTCACATCATGTAACCCCATAGGTTTATAATTGATCAAGCTCTATTTTACAGCTAATTAGATTTTTTTTTTCCTTAATGCCTCCAAGTAGAAAGCTATTCCAGATCTTTGCTGCAATAATGTCTAGGAGTCTTCTAATTATCAGCATAAGCTTCTTTATGGCCAGGTTATATTAGTTCCTTAACCTAAATAACATTTTCTCCACCATGGGATTTCCTTTGTTAATATATTTATAAAGACCAACCATAGCCCCTTTCAGACATTAATGGGAAGCAAGTTGCTTGCTTTCTTCTTATTTACACATGCTATCCTGAACAAGTGGGAGTGGAGGGAGGGAGAGACGGGAATCTGGGGACAAAATCTGCATTAAACTTGTTATGAGTCAAAGGGTTAAACCTCTGCTCCTCACTCAGAAGAGAAGCACCTCTTGGATCCTCCCTTTCTAAACTTGTAGAAGAGTTAAATAGTTCAGACAAAACTCTGTTCTCCATTTGACTGAATTGCACTAGATGCCTAAATATTGCCTCTGATATAAATTAAAAATGAGCCAGCCAATGTTACCATCATTATAAACTCATGGGAATGAGCTTTCATATGTGTACTGTACTTTCTCTCATTGATTTCTTTCCTCATTCTGGTTTGTTTGATCTTCATTTATTTGTAACAATGGAGGGAAGAGAAACCTGAACTGCTTTTCCTATTCAGTGTTTAAAGTGTTTGTATAATTTCATAAGAGACAATATCATATTGTTAGCGTGCTTTTATAAATTCTTTGAAAACTAACATAAGTGGCACTGTTTAGACATTATTTACGTAGATACTACCTTTGATATAACAAAATACAGTGAATGGAAGCTGAGATAAAATAAAATCAAATTAGAAATACAATACAAAATTGCAATAGCCAGAATAGGTGAACTTTGGAACAGGTTTTTTAGAATAATGGGGGTTTCTTCAACAGCAGCAATTTTAAAATCAAGTCTGCATACTTTTCTAAAATGTATGCATTATCTTAGAGAAGAAATTAACTCAGTGAAGTATTTAGGTTACACTATGTGTTCATAATAATCCTGTCTGTCAATAAAAACAATTTGCTTAAAATTACTGGATGTATTGCAGGATTATTCAAACTGCTCTAGGCTAGAGCTGTAGAAAATGAGGTAACTCCACTGCAGAGAGGTGAAGCTGGTAGCTACCCACTCTAATAAGAAGTTGGAGTGGCAGCAAAAAAAAAAGCTTCTACACAAATATGAAACAGTTATGCTTCCTTTTAATGACTGTTTCCTGTTAAGATTAGCAATTTCTCTGGAATAATGAATACAGTAGGTAAAGTACTAACTGTTATGGGTCACTAAGGGATGGGAATCAATACGACTTGCAAGACTAGCTCCCATTTGTGCTTAAAGGAGCAATTCCTGGAATTGAAAATCCTTGCGCAGCCTCTCCCTGACTCACAAGGATGCTGGGAGAAGCTGACTGGAAGCTTTCTACTACACAAATTTC
The DNA here is from genome assembly GCA_008711295.1 of Anarhynchus alexandrinus. Classification (NCBI taxonomy): domain Eukaryota; kingdom Metazoa; phylum Chordata; class Aves; order Charadriiformes; family Charadriidae; genus Anarhynchus; species Anarhynchus alexandrinus. Next base: position 995,159 of record VUYV01000287.1, on the reverse strand, counting down.
AGACAAAATGCCAATAATATGACAGGTTTATACTGAGTACAAACATGCTGCAGTACACCAGATCTGCCTTTTCATGTTCAGCATGAACAAAGCATTGCCATATTGTAAGCAAGATTCATTCCAAGAAAATACACGGTGATACTAAGCAGATGCTGCCCTTCAGTCACCAAAATGTACACTTGTAGAAATGCTGTTTGGAGGTACCTCTGTAATCATTTAGCTCAAAGAGCTGAGCTACTGCCAGTCGCCAGCCCTGGCATTGTCTTGCCTTGTCTTGAAATCCTCTGGAGAGGGAGAACCCACAATGTCTCTGGGCGCCTGTTCCAGCACTGCGCTGCCCTCCTGCATTTTTCATACATCCTGCCTTCCAGAGTTTCCTAACATCCAAACTGAACTCCCACTCTGTCGGCATTGCCCTCTGCTTTACCTTAAATTGAGAGAGCTAGGGTCCATCATCTTTGTAGCAACCTTCCCTTAGCAGAATTTCCCCTTTGGCAAGTTTTGACTTGGTTTGCTCTTCATTTATGTCGTACAACTTTCTCTACCTCTTTATTGCCTCCCACTCATTAGTTGTGTTTCTTGACACTCTTGTATTCCAAATTCTATGGCCATTTTAGTATTCTCTGATGGGGAAAATATCACATTTCCCCTTACCTTGTGTTGTTTCTATGATGTAATTCTCAGTTCTGCTTGAAGTATATGAGGAACCTACTCAAAGTTCACTGAAATCTTATGGGAAAGGTCTCAAAACCCCTGATTTGATTTCAGCCTCAGGTGAGCAATTCTGACCTTCTTCAATGTATTGACCATTCCAGAAGTAAAAGCACGATAAAACTGCACAGCACTGAGATTCCCCACATATAGCATGAGGGTTAGCAGTCTAAACTAGTGGAAGGGGAATGATTTCGCCCCTCTGTCCACGTAGGAATGAATCCAGGCCTTTCCTGTTTCTCAAACAAGTACAGAACACGCTGAAGGGGGACAAAATATGAGGAATTTTCTTTCTAACATAATGGTAATGGAGTTTTTGACAATAAGTATTAACTAGTTTCATGTTTCTCTTCGGCAAGATGGGGAGAGAGGAGCATAAGACAAAATTTTTACTAAGTGCTACCCCATGAACAAGGTACATTCTTTTGAAGTATCAATGCTCTTTTAGAGCATCTGCTCTTCAAAGGAAAAAATGACAACTGGTTTGAATAGGAAACCTTAAGCCCTAAGCATAATAGATAAAGAATGTGAATGTCTTTTGATGTAACCAGAAGTCTTTGATGTTTTTATAAGATCTAGCAACCCATCTTGTATTTTCAGCCAGTTAATATATGGATTAAAATAATTAGTTATAACTAACACGTTTTACAATATTTTAAAGCTGTTCTCCCGGATCTTATCATAGAATCATAGAATCATAGAATGGTTTAGGTTGGAAAGGACCTTGAAGATCATCGAGTTCCAACCCCCCTTCCAACCTTCCCTTTTCTTCCTTCACTGCTGACATGCCTGCTACTTTTAGAAGCCATATCACCGGTTTCTACAGTCAAAGGCAGATGTGCTAATACAGAAACGCTTAATGACTCAAATAAAGCTTCCTTAATACAAATGGAAATTAAAAGCAGAGTGTGTGTTGGATGAGGGGAACCAGGCTGTTGCTATGCGGCTGGTTTCATTTATAAAGTTGACAGTTCCCTTGCTTAGCAGAGCAAGAGCCAAACTGTACTTTCATTTCATGACACAAATAGTATAATCCACACTAGCTCCACTGAGGTGAGTGAATTCATTCTCAATTTATCTCTTGGGGAGTAGTGTTTGGCCTTTACTAGAACAGGATTTCATTTGCCACCTTATAAGATAAATGTGTTGGAGACATTTAAGAAAAATCTAAATTGAAGTATTCGTTCTGTAGAGGTACCAGTGTTACTAAAATAATCTCATTCCTTTTTAAATTACTGTCTTCTATGAAGAAAAAACACCCTTTCTCTGGGTTTTGGAAATTTTGTCTGACCAGCTCTCTCCACTGCTCCTGTCCTGAAATCTGAGAACAATGCCTTCCCTGAAGCCCGCCTTTAATAGCTCCAGACTTGTCTGGTGCTGCCATTTCATAGAAAAGTTACTGCCCCCAGAACATATCAAGAGCTCTTTTGGCTTTTTGGCCACTCCTGACTTTATTTTTCACAATAAAATCAGTTGTTTTCAAATCAACAGAGTGTAATTGCATGTGCTAAGGGAGCACTCACATCTCCTCTGCTATAATGAATGTGTCCCAGGGCTATGGTATCTATCTACCCTTTCAGACTGCCTGCTTAATTTCCCCTGCAGCAGCCCAGCACCTGCTGCTCATTTCACCATGGGGACTCATCGTGAATTATTCTAATAATATTCATGCATATGTCCTGCACACTTTCTGATGTGAACATCTCTATTACTTTCCTTCAATCAACCTACCTTTGTTTCTACGACCTTTCTTTTATGAATAGTTAGGGACTTTGTGCTACGTAAAGCTTTATCACACGAGTGCCACCTGGTCTTCAGAGTTGTCCACATACCTGAATGGCAGATGTGATATGGCAAACACCAAAAATATAGCAGAAAGCCTCCTGGTCTTTATTTCATGTATTTTATACTTTCAGAGAAGGTTTTCCTTGTAAAATCATGCAGCTTAGGGAAAAAATGTCAACAAAATGCTCTTTCTGCTTCGTATCTCTTCTGTTTTACTGTCATCTCATCACTTCTTTTCTTGCAGGTCAGTGCCATTGCTCCAGCTGAATTATTGTCAACCATTACTGCAGTTACTAAGTAATGCTTCTGCTCTTTGCTTGATTTCTCATTTTGTTACAACTCCATGTGTAATGTCGCCATGGCTCTTTCCAGTGATGTACTGGACAATATGGAGGCAGGATTCAGCCTGGGATTAAGACATGTGAATTGAGGTGTCTGTGTTTGAGCTACTGGAGAAAATCAGTTACTAAACTCAGCCTGAAGGTAGGTGCCTCATGTCGACTGAGATGTGCCAAGACATCCAGCATATCCATAAAGGGCTGGCAGGCATGACACAGAAGTCATGGGAGATCTTCTAGAGAAGCAAGTCCAAGCAGAAGGCCCTATAGCATCTGAAACAATGTTTAAGCATCTACCACCAAGTAACTGCAAGCCTGTTGCTTGTACTATCTTTCTTCAGATGTCCTAATCTTAAACTGAATCCTGCCTTGTGTTACACAAGAGGGATCACTCCAGCATGTTTTATTCAGGCAAGAACTACTCTGTTGATGGATGGGCTTTTGCCTGAACAAGGCCAGTTGGGTTAGGTTTCTAAGCACATGTGTGATTGCTTTTAATACACAATCTACTTGAAATATTTGTTTTTGTTTAGAATATCCTCTGTTAAAACTACTTTTGTTATTTTTTTTCTAAAAAAAAAAAAACCAACATGTGAAAGCTTCCAAATGTGAAGGTTTTCTTTTCCTTTCTCATACAGTAACTTTCAATTTTTGCTTCCTAAGTCTAGCACATAGGTTTCTCATTATTTCCCTTTCAATTGCTCCCAGATACATAATGGGCCCTATTTGCACTCTTGTTGAATAGGTGTCATGAGCAACGGATTTTGCTCAGCACTTTGTTGCATCAGGCCCCATCTTCACACATGTGGAAATTCTGCAACATTATGGGCCAGATCTGCGCTGTGATCAGAGAATCAGCACAACTCATAACTAGTGTGAGAAGGGCAGTTTCCAAGATTTGAATAGTGCACGATGATCCAGTTGATGCTTTTCAGACCTGACCTGGACCATATTTTTGTCACAGCTGGTCTCTTGCCTTTAGTCCACATTAGTAAAAGGGTCGCTGTTCCTTGATTCTGAAGAATGATCTAAAAAGAGTCTTCCAAACTGGCATCTATCCTACCATATTAAGAAGCTGTCTCCCAGTTTGCACCATGGCAGTAGTGAATAATGGTAAATGAGAAGCAGAATCTGGAACACCCTTGTTCAAACTGTTCAGATCCCCCATCCTCTATCCTTACCCCCTCATCAAGAACAGGAGTGTTGGGGATTGTCATAGAAGCTTCTGTTCTGGAGCCTCTGCTTGGCTTCATGGCACTTGAGGCTGAGCAGCTACACTGATAGACAAGGTCCTAACAGTTCAGGTTGTCTCTGGGAGAGTTTTGTTTACTTTTGACCTTACAAAGATGAATTTATCATAGCCTTTAACTTCTGATTTTTACCAGGAACCCTTCTCTCTCCTGGATTAAAAAAAAAAAAAAAAATCTCAGCGGCTTGGTTTTAATAAAGGTGATTTATCTTCTCTTAGATTCTCTTTATGACTCCTGGTGAGTGACTCCTGGTTTTGCAAACTCCTCAAATCTCCTGCTGGTGCCCCATGCATGTATATCAGGTGGATGAGTAGAAGAAGACAGGAAGAACTACAGTGCTTCAGTGAAGCTGCATTATATTTCATCTCCTCCAGATACATAATGCCTTGAAAGAATGAGTAATGCAGCAAATTAAAAGGAGAAGCTACCCAGTGGAATTGAGGGAATTAATGAGCAATAGACAAATACCAACACAAAGGACTTGAAAGAGAGTAAGACAAGGAATCAAGAGAAGACTGTTCAGTCAAGCCTACCTTCAACCTTTAAATATAACCTTTTCCCTCTTTAAACAAAAATAAAAAGCTAGAAAGGAAAATGCTGGAGGCCTTCTGTAAGAAGTTTAAAAAAGAAAGTAATCAAACAGCAGGAAATATGAAAGTTCAAATGAGGAGTAAGGGCTTGGAAAAGACTTCCTGGGTCACTGAGTCTGATCCTCTGCCATTTCAGACAATCTTTCTGGTAAACTGAACAACCACCCTCAAACTAGCTGAGCTTTTTGTCCCTTCCCTCCTAAAGGAGCTTCCACCGCAGCATTGCCGATTTCCTGCCTAAACTTCTCCAGATTAGTGCAAACCAATGAATTCTTTTGTCGGCATTATTAATCAATTTCAATATCCTCTTATATTCCCCCCATATGAGTTACTAATTCAAAGCGAACTTTTTTAAAAACAAGAAGTTTTAAATTTCTCCTTTATGAATACACTATGATGATCATAAAATTTAAGTAGTAAGCATTATCTTGCATGTAATACATGCTCCAAAGATTAAGATTATTACAACATTATAATAGGATTTCAGAAGAGTGTTTAATAAAACTTTTGATAAAGAGATCACCCTATAACCAACTAAAATAAGAGATACAGGTTAAAAATACAGATTTCTGGAAATTGGAGAGCATGGATGATGCAGGCTAAGGCGGGTGATGAAGGTTCCAGTGTTCATATTAGCTTAAATTTCCCCTGCAGCTGTGGGGTGTCACTTTGCCAGCCTGTGCAGTGCTGTCCCCATATTCACTAAAATGGGGATAGCAGCATGTCACAGAGCCACCATGAGGGCAAAGTGTTTCAGATCCTGTGATAATGATACTCATATTTTAGATAGACTGGCAACAGGTGTTTATTGTGAAAGGGTTGCACCCTTAATTCTTATATGGGACAGACATATGTTTCATATACAGTACATAAAGTGTGTGTCATATTTCATATAGCAACACTGAAGACTGCAGTATATTAAAGCTTCTTTCATATAATGAGTTACTCTATGATCTCATATAAATTCAATCTGTGAAACATTTGCAACAACTATAGTGTTTGTAAAAGTACTTGCACCATATGAAACGCAGTATATACTCCCCAGCAAAGAGCGTGTAGCATCCTATTCCCATCATGGCACATAAACATACTAATAAACAGAAAATTCTAGCAGTGGCAACCTAGAATTAATTTAATACTGGTTGTGAGAGCCTGAGCAGTTAAATAACCCTGAATATTTATATCATTCACAAATTAGAGTGGGCTACTTACTCACTCCTGAAAAAATGCATTTAGCCAAAAGAAAATGAGAGTGGGAAAGGGGAAAACATTTAATTTCTCTTCATTAAAGGAAAGTAAAGGATTTTAATTATGGCAATTAATCATAGAAAATGTTAAATAAAAATGAGGTACTACAGGGCCAAATTTTCCTATGTTGATACAAAGTAACACCAGACTCGGCCAGGAGTTTCACAGATTACATCAGTTTATGCGGACGTTAAGGTGTAACTCATCTCAACTAGCTGTTGGTGTTTACACCTTCCATAGTCAACAGAGAGAAACAGATCTTCTGGGCATGACTCACAGCATTTTAGTGCCAGCTTTAGAGTGGAAAGGGTCCTGCCTAGTTCTGACCACTGACTGTAACGGGAGGTTGGACACCCAGCTCAGAGGTAGATGTACGCTGCGGTATGTCGCCAACATTTAGAGTGGGATTCAGCTGCCTGAACACAGGCATGCCGTGTTGCTTTAGGCACCGTCGGGTGTCTCACCTATCTCCTGCTATTCCGGCAAGAGACAGGTTTCCCAACTGGCCCGTGTCACGTCTGCTGTTGCCACGCACCTATCTTGGATAAACTGTGTCATCTGACACAGAACTCTCTGCCTGTATTTAGGCAACTAAGTGGCTTTCAGAGGTCCACGGCATTACCATCCAAAGGGCACACAAAATGCAAACAAAAAGCATAGGAGAAAGTTTGGGGGGAGGGAAGGAGAAGGGAGAAAATGAACTTGAACAACTTCAAACGTACCATATGCACTAAGCATTTGCAAAAGGATTTCCTGTGTACTTAAAAGCCGCAGTGATTTAACATGTCCTACATCTGGAAGTCCAAATCTATATGCTGATTAACTTGGACTACAGTTTGAGCTCTTTAAATGAAAAAGCAGGTGTTTATCAAAAAAGAAGGAACGTTCTTAAAGCCTAGTTGTAAACTTTGACCACTCACAGAAAGAATAAACAATTCTTAATGTTTTACAGAAAAAGAAAGGTAAAGCAAGAATATTTTAAACTGAAACACATGGCAGTATCACTCTTTGCCTAAAGGAGTGATTATTACAGAAAACCAATTGTTACAACTTCATTTTCCTGCACTGCATGTGATGCAGTTACATTTGAAATTGTCTTTCTATGGGAAAAAAATCTCTGTGTGCATGTAGTTCTGTGTACTGTGAACATGATTTTTGGAGAGGTTTATTTTTGCAGGGGGAGGGAGCCTGCTTATTGAGCTGCATAATGAAAACACTAGCACATGCACTTTGTGAAAAAAGATAAAGCCTATCTTCATATCACTTTCTTATTAGAGAGTAAGGTAAACGGCAGATCAAGCAAAGAATTCAAACGATTTTTTCTTATCAAGGCCTTTCGATTTTTGCTTCTCCATTTAGCCACGTGGGCACAGAGCATTAAAAACACTGATCTTCTGTGGTAATGAAACCTATCCCAGTGGCTTTGCACAGTTTACCCTCAGGCGCTTGAACAACCTTCAGAAGTCACCTAACTCTCTCCAATGATTACACAGGAACGTATGCTTCAACATAAAGTGCCCTGAATCATATGTAAGCTAGACATCTAAAACCATCTTCTCATAAGTGGCCTGAACTATTATTTACTTTCTTTCCATCTTGACGTACCCTAGGTTCATGGTCACCAATGGTCTTGTCTTTCATTCATTTATTCAGTCTCTTTGTGGTCATATTTGATTCTGGTTTCTATAACACCCCGTGGCAATAAGTTTCACCTTTTTTATTAAGTATAGTGTGAAGTAAATACCTGTTTTGCTCTTAAGATTTTCACCTTGGTAAAATGGAGGTGTGTTAAAACTAGACTACGGCCCTCCTCGCATAATGTTAACTCTGTGCATTACAGTGCTTTTTTTCCCTTGCAGATAAGTATCCCATTTGAGAAGGTATCCACATGAATTGTCTTCAAGACGCAAAAAAGTAAATTACATATGTTTTCTGTTGCTTCCTCACAACTCTTAAAATGCGCAGTTGAACACAGTGATTTTTTCTAAAATCTCCAGGAATTGTACAATATTGGAACCTCATGAGGCTGAAGTAACCTATTTTTCACTGTCTACAGCCAAGCTGCATGAAACATAAGCCCACTGAGTTGCAGACAGTCTTCTTAATACAAGGGTATACAGTGCCTACCACAAGGGAGACATAACTCCCGGCTCTTCCTCTGTGGCTTGTTTATTCTCCCTGAGCAAATATGTTCTTGTCAGCACTGCATCTATGGTTTGGCTGGGTGTAATAAGATGGCTTCTGTATTCTTTCATTGGTTGGCCATTTGTGTTGGAATTAGCATTTGTCTAGTCATCTGAGACACAGTGTCAACATCTGGAAAACTTTAGTACATTGGGGACATTGAGTTTGTACTTTTTCCTGTGCCTGTAGCGTTGCCTATATCCCTTAATGTGAACTATTTTTGTTACATTTTAAACATGAATTTATTGAATATGCTGGTAGATTAATAATGATTCTATTTTATCATTTTAGATATCCATATACACAACATTATTTTAAAGAACATGCTTTCCAAGAGTTTATTTCACCTACTGTTTCAATTATGGCTATGAAATAATCTCAAAATAGATAGTTATAAACATTGTGGGTGTTTGGCAGGAAGTTTTTTGTGACTGACTACAGAAATCAGGAAAGCTGCAATACTTTACTCAAAAATCATGTCCAGACCTAAGACGCCTACTTGACAGAGGGCGTTTTCTGGATTGAATGTCTCTGAGGCATCTCATGAGCATTTTCTATGAAAGTGCTAGGTGGAATTTTACTTCATTGAGTACTCTATGCCACATGAATCTTTCCCTCTGCCATTCTTAATGTTCTTGCCCACACCATTGTTTTTTTAGTTTTTTACAGGCTGATTTAATAATTTATGTACAAACACTGTTTAATTTTTAAAATGGGTAGCGGGCCCAGTTTCTTGGCTCTTTTTATGTGAATTTGAATATGAAGTAGCTAGATACCTTTAGCATACCTGATCCTTCAAACTTAGAGCATTAGAAAATCTATTGGCAAACTTTATGTTTGTGTAGTATATCACATTGTATATCACATATATCACTTACCATCTCTATTCTATGGTTGTCTTACTTATAAAACTGGGGACAACAATCCCTACCAATCTCATACGTATAAGGTCGCTTACGTAATATGTTGTACATCTCTCCAAACATATAAAATATAATGTGTGATTGTCAGTCTTTGCTATTAAACCCCATTGTTTCGAAGCAGATCACCTTTCAGATCATATCTTTTCAAAATGTTAGTTCATTGAAAAAGTGTTCCTCTATCTCTGAACTTAAATGCAGATAAAACTGAATTAGTGTTATAGAGAGCTAAAATGTCTTAAACTATGAGGAACTTTGCTTTTTAATATGGAAAGGGAACTTAACTAATGACCTGGGGAAAAAAAAAAAGGAGACTGCAAAAACTTTGGTGTGTTACTTTGGTGCACTGTTTTCTTCAGTCTTCAAAGAAATGTGCCTAAATATTTCATAAAAGGCTCTGTATGCTCAGAGTAAATACTGTCATCATACACTAAAATCAAATCCTTTTTCTTTAAGAAAAAAAAATAGCTTTTTTTAAATCAAGCAGCTGAATAATAAAAGAAAGGATACAGAAGTCCATAAACCCTTTTTTTCACTGTTTTTCCCAGTTCATTCTAGCTCCAGGCCTCAAACAACAGAGTTTTTCAGTCGCTCGCAACTGTCTATGATTCATAACACTTGTTTTCAATCAAGAGAAATTCTGCTTTGATTAAGAGTTTTGAATGCAATGTGAGTGTAGGCATGAAGCACTCCCACAGTTCCTCAGGAAGCTGTCCCACCAGGCTGGCTGGCTGGAGGGATCTCTTTCACCATCACACACAGCGAGGTGTGGCCATCACAGGGAAGGAACTTGCTCGTGACCTGCTGGGTGGAAATCTCTCTGCGTCTCCTTCCATCCAAAGCAACCAAAGCAAAACAAACTTTTGGACGCGCTGCTTACAATAAAATGCCTTCCACAAAGCTCTACCCAGATAATAAGCTCGGAGGGGCTTTACAAGCACTCCTTCTTTTTCTAATGATGTCCCCTGCCTGACAGTAAAGAGCAACCCTCAGCATCACTGCCTTCTCAAACCTGTACAGCTTTGGGCCTTTCCAGGTCGTGGGTCTCAATTCCTATACAAGAGGCAGTAGGCCATGGCTTATGGTGGGATTTAGGGCATGCTGGGAAAGGAAGAGGACAGAATACCTCTCCCTGCTGTTTCATGGAAAAAATGTTTTCTCTGCTGAATGACAGTAAGTGATAAAATAAGAGGAAGCCCAGATAGCTTAAAGAAGCTAAATTCTAAAGAAGCAAAAAGAAAGGAACTGTTTATTGGTACAAAAAAGAAGCTTTTCAAATCTGATTTTATACCAGAGCTGTAGTAAAAGAAAATATCTTGGGCCAAGGGAATAGATGCCAATCTCAGGTGAAACAGCAACATATGGCTGCAGCTCAGAGTGGGCATCTGATTATCCTTTTACAATTAGGTCACCATTTAGGAGGACAGAGAGAAGGTTATTACCGACTGTATCTCGCTCGTCTGCTGAAGGCATCTGTGCAGGTAACGAATGATCAAATGTGGAGACAGAATAGTTGAGAAATACCTTGCGTGACATGCGAGAACCCATCTGTCTGAGTAGGCACGGTGGGTCTGCGCTGGGCAGGGTGCCCGCAGCTCATTGGGGTGGGCTGTCTGCATGTTATTTGTTAGGCAGTCCCACGAAGAGGAAGCAGAGCAAATCGTGAGCAAAGCTGCTTTGGAGAGCTCTCTTTGTGAGCCCTTACAGCTTGTTGGAAGCTGCTTGGAATGTGAAGTCTGCAATTAAAGTGTCCCTTTGTCAAAAAGTGGGGAAAAGAGTTAAATACAGAGAGATATAAATGCATATACCTGTAAGGAAACATATCAAGTAGTTACTATATTCCCACAGTAATCACATAAAGGGATGTACAGTAAAAAAGGGAAAAATTAAGGGAGGTGAACAGGAACCAATCTGGAGGGAAAACAAGGGTGAGAGGGAAAAATGGAAGGCAATGAGGATCATGTATGCATTGACTAACATTGTTTAAAGTCACGCTAGTTGTTTTTTGATTGAGCATGTGGAAGGATTACTTTGGTTTTGCTGTTAGGTTTTTCTCCAAAATGCTGATCACCTACGTGTTGCCTGAAGTTGAACAGAGCCAGAGAGTGTGATGGTCTAAATAGGGAGCCAGGCTTTTGGTACTTAAATAAAATCCCCACCTTTCCTTGTAGACAGGTTAGTATCACTTTTCCAATTTTTTTTTTCTAAATAAAGAAAATATTTCACTTCTTGAGTTTAAGCACCTAAGGCAGAATGCATGACTTCATCAGGCATTCAAGTAGTTAATAGTTAACTATTTTAAGAAATCATTACTAAGAGTTCTCTGTCTTAGCTGAATGAGCAGCTATCTTTGGTGGCTTAAAACCTGCTTGGAAAGTCTGCCCGGTGTGTACGTGTGTAAGAGCGACAGGAAGAGGTGAGGAGAAGTACTCAGGGAAAAATATTCTGAGTAAATATCCAACACCCACGGTCAGGCCAAAGAGCTGACATAAAAATAAACATTGCAAATATTTCCCAATGTAAAATGTTTAGTTTGTGTTCTGATCTAAAAAGTTTAAATTCTGTTTGCAGCTGAGACTGCAATCCAGATAACTGCATTGCCTTCAAAATCACTAGCACCATAAAGCAGAACTAGAATTCAGTGCAATATGTGGTACAATTTAAAAGTGCAAAAAAGAAGACAAAAAGCCCAAACCCTCACCCAAACCCCAGCAAACTACTTTTAATATTTTGCATTGATTTTTTCCTAACAAAGACAGTGAAAGGCAGTTGGACTGCACGACATTACAAATCAACACAGACGGTTTTTATGCATTGCCTCCACTCCTAATCTTACTCTAAAAGATCAGAGTGAATCATCCCAGGCTTCAGGAACTTTAAATCCCCAGGACACTGGTGATTCCAAGAAAAGAGTAAGAGTTGATCATAAAAACCAATGCCAATAGTCTGGTTTTCCTCTATTAACAACTACTAGCAGCAGAGTGTTGATTAGCATCCTCTCCTTCCCTCATTTCTGCATCCACCCACAGAATCAAATAGCCAAAGTGATGTCAAGATTTTAAACTGCTTTCTGCTCTCTTTCTCCTTCTCCTGTATCCTAAGTGATCCTAGTCTCACATTGGACCCTGACAGAAATAAAACTCATTTTATTTCAGATGAATCCATGTTAACTTTAATTCTTATTACCACTGCAGTCTCCCTTAGTGTCAGTGCAACTGATGCTGACAGCATCTCAGCTGTCTTACCCTGGCCCTGAAAGGCACTAATGGGGTGAGCGCGGGACTCTGCTTCCCTCTCTTTGGCAAAGCGAGTGTCTGGGATCTGCAGTGCTGAAATTTTGGTGCTGTCAGTAAGGAGCTTGTCACAAGCGCCCCACGGCTGCCGCAGCTCTTTGAGCACACCCTGACAAATCCACGTGTATTTTCCGCCAATGTCAGCTGTGCCATGAGTCCTGTTGGTTAAAAGACATGTTGTTGCAGGGTTTCGCTGAAGAAATGTAATAACTAGGCATGAGTTGTCTCACTGATTTTTCTGGCTCACCACTAGTTTAAAACAGACAAGTATATTTTGTATGCTCTTTGCTCTTACTGTCCTGCTTTCTTTTTTGACTCTTCATGGCAGTGTCTCCTATTTACACCCGGGTGATGGATTTACTGAACGAAGGGGGAAAAGGGAGATAGGAGGGATGTGCTGTTGCCATGTGACTTGGTAGCCACTCACAGTCCCTTGTCCCACCACCAGTGCAACAATACTCTCCATGCTCATCTTACTGACAGCAGTCACCGGTGCTGTTTGCAGACCTTCCTTCCCAAAGCAGTTTGGCTCAGTGTCCAACAGCACAGAACTCGTGCTTCTAGGCCGTGTCAGTACCTCAGTCTTGAGATGGCTGGGAAAAGGTCCAGTACAAAGCCAAGACCCTTTATAGAGAAGAGGACCTCACTCCTCTTTCCCATCCCCAGTGATCAGGGTGTTTGTTCCTGCCTTTTTGTTTCCTCGCTTCATCTTGAGAGGGAGAACATGTGTGTGATGGGGAGACTGTTTCACATTCTCTGAAGGAAGCAAAATTCAGTACCTCAGATTTCAAAGAAAGAGAAGGAAGAAGGAGATTTTATAAAACAAAAAGCAAACTGCCTTTAGTCACCCTTTGCTTTCCATGCCTTCCATGCTCCATTCCTCCAGAACACAGTCCTGTTGTCTCCAGGTGCAGGGAACAAACTATTATTAGATGCTGCAGAGCACTGCCTGGGTCTTCTGTGCTTATCTTTAGTTGTCCTGTTATCTTTCCTGATTGCAGAAACACGACTCTGCTTCTTTCCTGGCTGCTTGTAGAGAATTTCCCAGGCTGTTATGCTCAGGAGTGAGTTCTACCATCCTCTCCTTCTTTCTGTAATCAAGGTTGAGTTTGGTTGCTCCAACTCGCTCCATATATCATTAACAAATGGAGCTGCAGAATTTCTGCTGTGACACTCCGCTAAGCCTTCATAAATATTCAGTCTGAAATACTGAAGGATATTATTTCTCTGGTGGTGGAGCTGCCTGTGTTATAGTTGTATGGCAAATTGCATGGTCACTGCATCCATCACAGTTCTTGAGTATTTTTCTTTACAGTTTGCAAAAATAATGTAAAACCTGACACAATATCTAAGAGATACTGGTGTCTAAATATGTTCCAGCTTATTTAAAAATTGAAACCAATCCCACAGTTACCACTTTTTTGCCTCCCCCCCCCTTTTTTTAGGTTGCCTATGTACAAGACGTAAAGGTAACCCAGTCCACAGAGTATTTAAATATTAATGTCAGCCCCTGAAAATAAGATACTGAGTCCCAAAAACCTAAGGCAAACACTTTTGTTCACTGAATTAAAATAAAGAAAAAAAGAACCCAGCAATTATAGGTCATGTGCAATTACCCAGAAGGTCAGACAAAAAGCTATTGAGAGAAACTTGCAGGCAGTGTGGGTTGTTGGGGAAGGAATCTCACTTAATGGAGCCCCGCAGCACAAATGTGTGAGGCTGTTTGTGATAACCTTGGAGTGTTTGATAAGAAACGTAAGATACTTTTGCTCTGAGCTACTTCTCCAGCTCTCCACCAGTTTACCATGGAGTCAGTCCCCCTGCATGAAAGCTTTCATAATTATCCTATATATTGCACCCTTTCAGAGGTCCCCTGCAGCCTATCTGTTCTCCTGGGGATTTGAAAGCTGCATATCACAGAGGCTTCTGCCCCCATTCTGTATATTCTTCCCTAATGCTCTCTGAAATAGCTTTCCTGACCAGCTAAAGGATTAAAGCTGAAGAAAACCAGAGACGACCAGCTTTGTCCCTGATGCTAACCAGAGGAATTCTCCAATCAGCGGCACTTATCATCAGCCAAGAAACATGAATTTCCAATGTCCAATACGTGATGGGGTCTTACATACTGAGGGCTCAGAATTAGACCCCAGTAACATGTCAGGCATTTTCTACTCATTTTAGTGGAGTTAATCCAACCTTATTCTATGAGTTAATGGACTCAAGTCCTTAACATGGTCCTTTGGAAATGACCTTTTTTGTCTGGTGTGATACCTCATGAGATGAGATACCAAGCCATGGGAGACATGAGACAGGATGGTAAATTAGGGCTGTATGTACATGGGATCTGTAGGCCATTCCGTAATACCTCCAAATGGTTGCCAGAGCTATGGGAGGACAGAGCTTCCCTTTCCATGGAAAAAAAAAAAAAAAGAACTTACAATTAATTATTTTTTTAAAAAAAACCTTTAATTCAAAACAGAACCTATGAAAATTGGAACAGCTTTCACTTTAATTTTTCGTTTTATCAGACTTAATTTCCATGATTCTTCAATTTCTTATTTCTTAGTAGAAAAAGAATCCCATGCTGTGATGTGCTTTGAGAAAGATGACCCTGACCAACTGGGGAGTAGAGGAACATAAAGTGTTCAAATGCAATTCTCAGGAGACACCACTGCTACCTTAGATTTTTTACAAACATTTTTCAGTACACTATTTTTAATATGAATTTTCGGCAGAAACCAACAAGCACTATTGTCTTTTTAAAAAGATAGAGAATTAAAATATTGTTCATGTTGTTCCACAAGAAAGTGAAATAATAGCTTTGTAAGGAAACTTCCACCTCCTATTGTAACATTTCTTTTCGTCTCACTCTCCTACAAATTGTTCCTTCAAATTGTCAGTTTTACATGGCCACGACGTAGCTGCATAATTCCTATATGATCCTTCGAGAGTAATAAGACTGGATTGCCCTGGGCAGTTGTTCACCCTGAGGAAGTGAGTGCTAGCTGGAATGAAGCAGAAGTGTCTATTTCTGGCGGCTCACGTGGGAAAATAAAGTGAGTGCAAAGTTGACAAGACACCTGAGTGCGTCTGATTTGTCAAGAGACTCTGCTGCCATCAGGTAGCTTCCCCAACAGTCAGTCTTACCTGCTCCTAAAGGGTTGCCATCTCATTAATTTTAATAGGGTTGCTTGCTTGGCTGTGGGGGTCAACACTGATTAAAATTGTTTCAGACTGTTGCTGATAAACTGGAGACCAGCTGTAATCCTAATGAGAGGTCAAGAAAGGTCATGAATCAGATCCTACTAGTTTTGGACAATTGGGCCAACAGTTGTCAGAAGAAGCAGGAGCGCAACTAATAAGCTGTTACAAGTGACCCAATAGAGAAGTTAAAAGGAGGCAGCAGAAATACCAAGTCCTATATATAAAGATCATAGTCAGCAGTATTAGTTATGAGGCCTGAAGTACCAGTACTGGCCTTTATATTACGAGGCATTATTCCAACAAGAAATCTCTTTCCCTCTTTCTCTCTTTTTATGATGCAAGCTGTAGGACTAGATAATTACACCTCAGGTAAACATCCCAGGCGCACTTTGCAGTCAACAGAGAGAAAGATGTTCCTCTAAGTGCAATTCATCATTTTGTAAAATCTCAAATAAGCCTGATGAATCACACTCTAGAGGTTTTCTCTGTTGACTGCAAATGAAGCTTGAGACGATTCAAGAATCTCAGGTGCAGATATCTTCATTGTTACTATCTGGTCAGGAGAGATGAATCTCACTGAAAAGTACTGTACTTGTGAAGATGCTCTGCTTTTATTAATGGAAAGGCACAGACTCAAGGAATGTGTTCTTGTATTATAGACATTAATTTTTAGCCAAACTTGATGGTCTGTATAAACACTGCATGAGGAAACACGTAAATGCAGGAACTGATGTGGTTCCCCAGTCACAGGCCTCTGCTGGAAATAGACCAAGCTGTTGGAGAAAAAACAGTACTTCTGAACACCAACTTTTTGCACAAGCTCCATACAAAAGAGCTGTTTGAATCCAGAGAGACCTTCAGTGACAAGCCTATGAGGTTTGTTTCGGCCAACTTACTTGCATGACCAAAAGCAAAGAAGGCATAGAAAAAATAGAGGACAAAAATATCTTTCATTGGTATTACTATCCAACTGGCTCTTTTTCAGAGCCCCAGGTCTTCAGGCTGAACGTTAGGAAGCTGGGATCTACATGGGTAACCAATAAATCAAAATGTGAATAAGACTTTCTTTTAATAAGAAATTGTTTATTATTAGCAGAATCACAAAACCAGTACAAAAAGTAAACTATGTATCACTTCCTTCTATTTAAGCCTAGGGGAGGCAGAAGTGATAGATGAACTTCCAAAGGGCACAAGGTACGGTTTTCCTTGGATGTTTTTCATGATACTAATTTTGCCTTCTTTGGCTGAAGAGTCTTTTTATGTATCTTCATGGGACAAACCTTCCTGTAAGATTTCCTGACATTAGTTGTCTCTGAATTTCATGTGAGATTGTTTTTTTTTCTCGTGGAGTTTTGGTAATACTGCCTCTGATCTCAGTCCACTCCTAACTATTGAAAACAACAGAGCTGAGTGAGATTATTTTGAGCTTTAAAATATTGTGTTTTAATGAATGTAAATATTTCATTCCTGAAACACGGTCTCAGCTTCTCCAAGTGACTGAACAGCTTGCCAGACATCTACGGTCTCTGCTGAGATGTCTGCGTAGTGACTGTGCTCAGCTCCCACTTTGCTCAGGCTGGCGCATGTAGCGTTAGGTGTGAACAGAGTTGTCAAGATAAATGCAAAGGTGACTAGTGACACCTCAAAATACTTTAGATTTGTGCATGCTCCTTATAACTGAAGCAAAGCTGTAAGCAAAGAAATGTAAGGGTGATACCAAACATCTGACTACTGGCTTACCTTTGCAGAAAACGGGGATGAGGTCAAATATTGAAGTGAGCCAGGAGACTACTGGGCAGAAGTGCTTTATGATAACTGGTGATGTAGCTCACACTGCCAGTGCTGGACAGAAATTGAAGAGCTCTTTAATGGAAAATGTTGTTTTTTCCTAGACTTCCTGCAAAATAAACAATCGCAGCCTCATTATTCACAGTAATACCGTATGTGCAAAGAGGGTGCATGGTCTGCACAATGCAACTTTTGATGGTTGACCAGTTAGAAGTCCAGACTGAACTACCTCAGAAACCATACCTTTCATTTGTTTTCAGATACTCATCAAATCCAAAACCTTTCAGGCAAAAGATGTTGACCTCAACATACTGCATTTTCAAATGATGGTTTGGTTGTTTTTTTTAATGGGGATGTTTCCAAATAGTTCAGCATACAGAATTTTTCTCAGCTTCAGAGAGCAGCTGGAAGCAAGTGTTGAAAAATCTCCATGAGGGATGTAGCCGGGCATTTAAGGATGACACATTTCACCCCAGGTCAATTGAATAAAAACTCAGTATTTGACCTTGTTTACTATGCTTACTCTGTGTTCCACTGATGAGCTATCCAAGTCTGCCTATCCCAAAGCTGTCCTAACTCTATTAAATATCTAGTTTGGAAAAGACGAACTGGCCCTGCAAGTCTCTATCTCTCAAGTTAGGTGAGATGAATTAAAATCTAAAACACCACATAGTAATAGTTTGCAAACTCAGAATGGTACATTCAATCTACTTAAATCTAGCCGTGTGCAATAATTTATTTAGCCTTGACTTCACCCTCCTTATTTCAGTCACATTATTCTCTGTCTTTCAGTAGGCACCAAGAGCCACAGAGAGGTTTGGGCCAAGAAGTAACTTTGGGACCATAAATTGATGAAATTCCCAAGCAAAGACACTTTGACTCTGATACCAAGAGCAAGAGCAAGTGATCAAAGACAGGAGAGTAGGGGAAATGGGAAAGTTACCTTGCAAAAACATAGTAAAAGCATAGTAGCTATGCTTACATTCCTTCAGGTTGTCAGTGTCTGATGTTCATCTGGGGAAAGTGATATTTAACATGATGATTTGCAAGACAGCTGCAAAAATGAGTGTCTGTAGCACTGCCCTAAGCTGTGGCCATGCTGGAGGTACCAGGGAGCAGGATGAGGTATAGCTGAATGGGGACAATCTCCTATATAGGCAGGTTCTCAAGCTTTGCTGTGATAGATCATGTCATTTCCATAGACCTGGGTTGTTTGTCCAGTTTTTGCCCATTGCCAAAGAAGAAATAATGCAGAAATAAACCCCCATTGCCTAACATTTGATTCCAGTAGCACAAACTGACCTTGGCAGCTTAGTAGAAACCCCAGCACCAGACTTTCTCGGTTCCTCTTCCATATCCTTTCTTTTGAAAGGTTTATAGGTTCTAACTACCACATACGCACACAGCCAGAGTCAACACAGCTGATAAGGCCTTATCCATGCCCTGTTCTAGACACTTTTTTTAGCATGCCCAGGTTCTTGCTTTGGACTCCTTTCTCCTCTGTCCCAAAGAGAACTCCAGGTCACAGTAAACATGCACAAAGCCTTTCTTCAAAGTTGTTCCCTTCAGCTGCTGTGCACCCATGTGAGACTGCTCATGGTTCTGATATCGAGTGTCCCAGTGTCCCACTGGGTTGGGACATTTGGCTGCTGTTCAGACTCATTCCAACTTTTTTTTCTTTTTTTTTCTTTTTTTTTTTCTTTCACACCAGAATTTGTATTTGAAAGAACTGTCTTCTAGTACATTAAAGGATAGAGGAAATCCTGACCAGAGATTTAAGAACTTCTGGTCTGGGTTGTTCGGAGGGGTTTGGGGGGAGTGTTTTTATTTTAATATGATACTGAAAAAGAACATCCTAGACTTCCCTGCGTGGTTTTGCGAAACATTTGCTGGCACCGAAAACACTTTATGGATCCCAGCCATTGCAATATCTTTGATCTGAAACTGGGACTACTCCAATAAACACATTCTGTGTGCATGATGCACCGTATTTCTTTTTCACCTGGTCTGTTTAATTTAAATGCTTTCCTCTCTGTACATTGCTTTTAACTCTTTCATATTACTATTTTAAATGTTATACTCTAGCCAGTCCACATTGATTTTTCTCTGCTTCTTAATACAGTCATATAAAGCAAGAACTAGTATAAAAAAATTACTGGAAAGACATGAACAAAACTGGTTTGAGATGAGAAGAAAAAGTAGCCTAAATCTCTTGGGACTTGCTTTAAGAATGTATAAGGTAGATGTACTTTTTAGTAATGAATGTTACATTCTAAAGCAGTGTATTGGTGTAGCAAGAAGTCTCAGTGTAGGACGGAAGTGGTGCAGTAACAAGTGTGATAAAAGAGAATAAGGACATCAGGATTTGTTTGCAATAGTTTCAGGGCAGGCACAGCAGCAAAACTGCATTCTAAATGTCAGAATAAATATTCCGCACTCAGAGACCGTATCCAACGTATGCAACACTGACCTATCAGTTACACCAGCCATTTGTCTACTGCATTTGGATTCTGGGTTTTAAAAGGAGACAGTAATCACAAATTAAGGTTATCAAGCAACAAGTCAGGAACAAAACAAACCTGTAGGAGAATAAGTAGACCTTTGAAAAGAAAAATTGCATAAACAATTCAGAAGCACAGTAGCCACTGATTTATTTCTTCTTGCCATGATCCATTTTCACTTCAACAACAGCAGATTTCTCTCTGAGGGCTTCCAACAAAGGCTGACGTGTTTGCATAGAGAATCAAATATCAAGGATAAAATAAGACATTTGGAAAAATGCTGAAAGAAGGAAGACTTATTTCCAGTAACTTGATTTTGTACTCCTAAATGAGGTAGGCATATTTTAAAATTCCAGTTACTTTCTAAACCCTTTCATCTTTTTGCAGACATCAGTGAATTTTTTCCACATTACACTAGGAATTCAGTCAACAGGACATTCAGATGTGATTTATCTGACCAGATGTAGATGTTTACATCTGTGTTGGTCATCTGGCTGTATTACCTAGCAAGGAATTAGCAGGTGAAATTCATCTGGAAATAGGTACCTCCCTTCATAAGGTCTGTTTCTACATATGCTACAAGGCCAAATCCTAGGAACGCCGCTTTCTTTTCTCTGACTGTGAAAAGAAGTATGGGTAAGCAACCCAGTTATAAATGTTTTTATGGTAGACAACTCAAGTCAGGTAGGATGAATCCCAATTTGAGAGTCAGTTCCAGACAACAGCTCCATGTTACCAGTATCATACCATAGACCCACCATCAGTCTTCATCTCCTTCTAAAAGAAAGACAGGAGTCTTTCATCCCTATCTTTTATTATTCTAAAGCAACGGTGGTGATGCCATGATAGAGAGGGGACCCCAGCCAACAAACCTCATTCAAACAAAACACACATAGTTTTGCAGAATAGAGGGTAAAAGCAGTGTTTTTTTCCAAATAGAAAAGTCTTTTTGTCCCTCTCAAGAATTTTCCTCCCTACTGTGCCACAGGACCAAGGGCAAGAAAAATCAATACATTATAGTTACCTACTATCAAACCTTCAGTCTTTGAAGCCATGGTCCTTATTTTCTCCCTTTCTGAAAAGGTAGTGATGTTCATGCAACTGCACATTTGACCAAAAACCTCAAACAAAACAGGCTACCATTTTGTTGAGTTTTTGTTTGTCTTTTATATTAAAGATAAGTTAGTATCAAATAAATCCTAGTAGATAAGGGATTTTTTTTGCCTTCTGGGACAGTGCTACTATTCTCAGCTCCCCCCTGGTTAAAAGGTGTTCAGCTGCACTCGTTGGCATGTTTGCATCCTTTCTGTTAGCATTCCCAAATGTTCTGCCTTTTAAGCCTTTTCCCTCTTTTACCACGTTTGACAGTACTGTCTCCATTTCAGCCTCGGTGCGTTAGCGAGGTTGTCTTGTGCAATACAGTGGATTTCTGTCTGGTTTGGGGATATTTCCTGGGTAAAACATACGACGATTTGTCATTCAGGCTGTGCTGCAAATCGGAACCCTTATTATACCTGACAGATGTTGAAGAGCGCGGCAGGGAGGAGGGAAGAGCGGTGTCCCAGGCTGGCTGGGGCGGGAGGGAGGAGCCAGGGGCCGCACACCGCTCCAAGCTGCTCTGGGGTTGCGGTGGTCCCATCACACAGGGATCCTGTGCCCACTGCCCCTGTGGCCTTTAATTTCAGGTATTGCAATGCATTAAATCAGGATTCCCTTTTGAATAAGGGAGGGAGAAGTGGGAAGTACTCTGGACTGTTTTCAAAAAGGCACCCTTCTTTCAAACTCAGTCAGCCCCAGATTTTTAAGAACGTGATTCACTTACTTGGTCCTTGTTAGGGGGTAAACGTTTTGGCCTTTTTCAAAGTAGGCATTAAACAATCCAAGTATAAATTCTTAATGTTCCATTATAGTAAAGTAGCTACAGATATAACGTCATTCCAAACAACAGCTCTAATTCTTTTCACCCAATACTTTTTTTTCTGCACTAACTCATAGGAATGAAGCTCATACCTCTGAAAAATATGCTCACTGATATATGTATCTGTGGGAAAATACAGGTCCTTGAAGTAGTATCTTTAGAATGCACAGTGAAGCGACTGGGAAACCAATGTTACTCTTACGTATCTCCTCTGGAATACATGTACTTCTTCATGCACAATTGCTTTTATATGCACTGCTTGTTGGCTTGATTTTGTTTTAATTAATTTTTTCCCTGTTCAGAAAACATGTAGACATTACCACCTGAATGAGTCTTAATTTAAATATGTAGAGTAGAACAAAGCCGAACAGAACAAAATAGAGTAGAGCAGAATGAACAGGCCAATGTAATTAATACAGGATATTCTAGCATTTATTAATTTTTAAAGTGCACTTCAGTGATATGTGTATTTTAGCTTTTCTCTGCAGTCATAATGGCTAAAATATTATTTTCTCTTTTTTAAAAAGTCTTACATATTGGAGGATTTCAAGACATTTATAGGTAGTCTGAATTATTGTGAGAGCTGTCAGAAATTGTGAAAGTTGGCAATGCTGTTTAGAGTACCAAGATTTGACTAATTTTTTTGCAAATTATAAGAAATAAGACTCCCTCAGCCCTCTGTTTATTTGGAACATGAAGAAGCAAAACAACAAAGATTTTATTTTTAATGGTTTATACTGAACTTGTGTAAAAATGTTTAGATTAAAGACATTTCTTTGGGAGCAGTAGTCTTTATTCCCAAATCCTTTGTCTGGATGGCTGCGTGTGGTGGTGCTGGGTAACAGAGAGTTTTTGCAAACACTGAAGAAATAAGTTTTGGCATTCTTTCAAATGCTGTCTGTAAACTGGAGTCTTTGCTCGGCTGATTTTGTCTGATCAGACTTTATCTGTCTGGTCTCCCTCTGCATTCAGCGGAGAGAAATAATCACCTCCAGGCACATCCTATCACGTCAGCTGAAATGCCCTCTCTGGGTGCCTACGTGTCTCCACAGAGGGTGCCTTGATGAGTACTGAGAATAGATAGACAGCTTTTACGGAGGAAAAAAAATTAGATGAGATGGATCTGTCCTGATTGATCATGAGGGGAAAGAGCCCTGCCCCCATCCCGAGCCAGTGAAACCTGCTACAATAACTCATCCGGGCTTTAAACAGTCAAAGTGCTGGTGATCCTGCATTCCTCGGTACATGATGTGGAGAGCTTCAAAGGGAGCTTGTTCTTCACTCAGACTTCAGCAAAAATACCAGGTCAAAGGTTGAGGGTTTGTAAACTAATAATCCCCAGATGACAGGCGAGGAACCCTCACGAAAATTCTTTCTCCTTTCTTTTTTTTTCTCATTTCTTTACTTCATGGGGACTATGTCAGAAAATGGTCAAAGGAAGAGAATTTTTAACACAAGCAGCAACGCTGCAAATATCTTGGGTAAGGAGGGAAAGAATACATACACATTTTCACTCGTATATTTTGCAAAAAGGAATATGCATAAGTCTAGAAGAAGCTTATGACAACTCACTGAAGACTGCGTCTGCATTTGCAGCAATGTTAATTTTTCCTGTTTTCTAGCCATCCTCTTTTAGTTGTCTTGGAGCCACCTGAATTGTGCAATAAAGAGGAAAAACAGGAATTCAGCTGATATCCCCATCATTTTTGGTCAATGAGTTATTAAAAAACACACAAGAGAAAGCCGATCCTGGATGCAAATTTCAATACCCAGTCTGTACACAGGTCTGTGTCACTAACATAAGGCTTAGAAGCTTCGTATGGGAGACTTTGTAGGCAGGGAATATGAGTGGAAGGTTTGCAACGAAGAGTCTTTAGGAGAGCAATTTCCAGCCAGAGGCATCTGTTGTTGCTCAGTCAGCAATCCCAACCTGTGCAAGATCAGAAGTTTATCTCCAGGAAGCTTTCTTCGGCTCAAGCTCCCGCAGCTCAAGTACCCCCATGTCTGAAAAACATGAGGCAGAGCAGCTCACTCTTTCATCCATGGTCCCTCACTATTTGGTCTGCGAAGGAATTTCTTTACTGGGGTTTCTATGTGTGTTTATAGATAATGAAGACATTTACAGCTACACTAACAGGAGGAAAGCAGCCAGGGAGCAAGCTGTGTGAATGGTAATGCTTTCCCAACGCACTGCCACACTTCTCAACACGGGTAAGGTGCCGCGTAAAAGAGCAGAAGAGGATAGTAACCACTCCAGGGACTACTGATGCCAGGGAGGTGGGAAATTTCTTTACTGCCTTGCCGTGGGACAGAGGCTAAAAAGATTGGACTACACTAAGGCCTGACAGAAAATGTTAAAAAACATTCATTTTTCTACGCAGTTGGTCTTTGACTCTGACCGCCATTTTCTTGGATTATTTTGGGCTTTGTCCAAGAGAGAAATGGACTATTGGTCAGATCTGATGTGAAAGTCACTGTGCATATGGGACTCGCCAAATCAGCTCGTAGGCTTTCTTGCAGTTAGAAATAAGGATGAAAATTTGACATAACCATATCAGCTTAAAAGCTAGATGCCCATTCTCAGCTGGTTATCCAATGCTCTACTTATAACTACAGAGGTGAAGGAAGAAAAAAAAAAAGAATTATATTAGTAACTCTTCTCATGCCATCTGGGAATTATTAATTTGCAAGCCTTCATACTTTGAATTTGTGCTAAAATCTTAGTGGGAAATAGCTGCTTTGAAGCTCTTCTCAACCTCATGTACTATGACAACCACATCTCTATAACTCAGCCTGTCTGAAGCCCAGATGAATTACTGTAGCAGGTTTCACCAGCTTAGGACAGGTTATTTATGCCCATACTGCTTACTCCAAGTGGGAACCATCTTCACTTGCCTAAAAGATGGGCTGGTTTAACCTTTCAAGATCTGCTTAAAAAAAAAATGATAGAAGCCTTTAGGGGGCAATTTAGCCACC
Source organism: Anarhynchus alexandrinus (assembly GCA_008711295.1). NCBI lineage: Eukaryota > Metazoa > Chordata > Aves > Charadriiformes > Charadriidae > Anarhynchus > Anarhynchus alexandrinus. Next base: position 970,453 of record VUYV01000287.1, on the reverse strand, counting down.
TCTCTTGGACACCTGTTTTAGGACCTGCTGAACTGCCCTCTTCAGCTGCAGCTCTCCCTCTCTCCCTCTTGCAATGACCACAGGAAGCTCCCAGGGAGCTGGCCCAGAAGAGGCAACTTTTCCAAGGTCTCCAATGAACGACTTAGACAAAATGGTAAAAAGAGGTGTGGAAGAGGAAGGCAAGAAGAGTGGGCATAAAGCTAAAGAATAAAAGGGTTATGGCATGTAGTGCTTCACAGGTGGAAAAATAAAGTCTGCATCCGTTCATTTAGTCACATGCAACTGCTTCCTACACAGCGCTGCTGTTTTTTTCTGCTGGTGCCTTTGTTCTATCCTCCATCCAAAGAAAAATACTTCAGTTTTTCAGAGAAATAGCTTTGTCTGCAAAATTTTCTGTCTTTGTGAGCAATGACCAGAAAAAGTTGAAGGTAAAGCCACAGAATGGTGGCCCCTGTCCACATATTCTACCTCCAACGTAGACAGTGTGGTTTTCCTTAAGAATAGCAAATTTGTCATATAGCAAATACACGACATGCTCCGTATGGCTTATCATAGCCAAAAATACATGACAGAGAAAAGAAAGAAAATGCTTAGTGTTACAAAATCGACAGACCTCATGCTCAGAAAAATGTAAGCAATTTATTTCTAGTCTAACTGGTATCATTCTGCGTGATTGTAAGAAAGCAGGGGAGTTTAATTGTTGGGAAAAAACCAATCAATCTTTTACTGGAATCCCAAGGATCAAGGCAAAACATGGCATTGAGCCCAGCTTTAATAACCTTCAATGACTTATGAACCTTAATTTTCTTCAGTAGAAAGGTATTATTTCTTCAAGTCCATTTTTTTTCTTTTGGACAGCTATTTGACTACTGTACAGCACATAATACACACAAGCTGCCTTCAATTCATTTTTTTATAAAGTATGTGTTGTCCAGTTCCGAATTAAGAAGAAATTTTTTGGAACAACTGGAAATCCCTGAATATACCTTTTTAGATGTTTTTAAAGATTTTCCAACTCTTCTATTGTAAAATAGATGAATTAATTAAAAAGTAATTTAAATTGGTGTAACTGGCTTCTAAGGAAATTCCCAGCTCTCAAGCTGTAAAACTTCATTGCCCTTTAATATAAGATTACCCAATACTTGGTAGATCTGTGATCTTTAATTATTTTTTCCAGTGTATCTGTCCCAAATTTCCCCTGTATATTTTTTTTCCCACTGGCTTATCTGTGAGGAAAATCCCAGCTGTTGTTAAACCCAAGTACAACTGAAAAAAACAGACCTTTGAATTTTCCCACAACACTTCTGCTTCTGCATTTCCTAGATGATGGATGAAGATTGGTTTGAGTCCAGGAGTTTTCCTGTGCACTATGCCATGAAAAGGTGGGGGTGAAACAAAACAGAAGAAATCTCAGCTGGGTTTTGTTGGTTTTGACCTACGTTTCCTTTTTGTACTCCCATTGTATATACAAAAGTTTTGCCATTAAATTCCATTCTGTCATGCAGCCAGTGAACCATACTGAAGTCAGCTGAAACTGAAATATCTCTATGATTATATGCAAAGTTAAAATCTGTGTTTTAAGCATCTATAGACAGGACCAATTCTGCTGAGAGCACTTAATATACCCTTTATCACATATACAATGCTGGGAAAGATTAGAAAGAGGAATAAATGTTGGCCTTGCCATTAGGTCTCCTTTCTGTCATTCCTAGACTCATCCTATATAGGTGCAGTTAACTCATAACAAGATGTTCTGTCAGAAAACAGAGCTCCATCCAGCTCTGGCGTCCCCAGCACAAGAAAGCCATGGACTTGTTCGAGTGGGTCCAGAGGAAGCCCATGAAAATAGTCAGAGGGTTGGAACACCTCTCCTCTGAAGAAAAGCTGAGAGAGTTGGGGTTGTTCAGCCTGGAGAAGAGAAGGCTCTGGGGCGACCTTATTGTGGCTTTTCAATACTTAAAGGAGCTTATAAGAAAGATGGACAGAGAGTTTTTATCAGGGCCTGCAGTGGTAGGACAAGGGGAAATGGTTTTAAACTAAAAGAGGATAGATTCAGATTAGATATAAGGAAAATCTTTTTTTATGATTAGGGTGGTGAGACACTGGAACAGGTTGCCCAGAGAAGTGGTGGATGCCCCATCATTGGAAGTGTTCAAGGCCAGGCTGGATGGGGCTTTGAACAACCTGGTCTAGTGAAAGATGTCCCTGCCCATGGCAGGGGGGTTGGAACTAGGTGACCTTTAAGGTCCTTTCCAACCCAAACCACTCTGTGATTCTGTAGAAATGTCCCTTGCCTTTTTACATTTGTGCGAGTATCCTGGTTCTGGTTTATTTCTATTTTATTAATCTTCCTTTTTCCCCTTTTTCTTCTATCCTCCCTGCCCGAAGAAAAATACTTTGGGCTACTGGACAATGGAAATTTTAGAAAATGAGATTCTCCAACTCATTCTTGGATGGAAAACAAACCAAAACCTCACAAATGGTCTGAAAAACAGGAAAGACTTTCCTTCTCAATTCTGTTGCTAACGGTTACATTTGACATATTGGTGAAATCTTGATCCAATGACACCTGTACAAAAAAATTTCAACTGACTTAAGCAGGATCTGCTCTTACATCATATCTTACAACCACTGAGTATCCAAAAATATGATACTCTACTGCCAAAAGATAAGAGAGACTAATCATTTGTATTGATCTAGATATCTCTATTTTAACTTTTATCTGGAGGTCCTACAGGAGGAAATATCTCTTCTCGGTTAGATACATAATAGCCAGCATGCCACAGCCAGGCATATTTCTTCTGAACTGCAGAACAAACCCAGTGTCCTTGGTGCTCCTAAACTGCAGAGCTACATGGGTTTGTATGAAGGTGAATCAATTTTATTATACATTTAATAGAGCTTGTTACATCTCTAAAGCCAAAGAAGGTACGAATACCAGTGTCAGTGCTTAAAAGTGTCATTGCTGATACTCTACCTAACAGTGCCAAGCATACTATTAATTATACAGGTGCCTCAAGTGACTCGCAGTTACATTAAGCGATCAGAGCAAAAACTTGCTGAATTTCAATGGGTTGGAAATGGCTGGTTGCTGCCCTGCTGTTTTGGTTGGATTCTAGCGTTAAATCAAAAGGTACGTGAGTGAATGTTTGAAGATTCCCAATGGGCAAAAATTGTAATATGCCAAAGGGAGCGTGAATGACTCACAGCTATTTTAGGAAGAACTTGCTGCGACAAACTTAAGACCTTTATGATGGATTTATAACTCCATTTATTTTCAGTACTACCTCCTGCTATAAAAAGGCATAGAAATTATTTCATCTCTTTCTTGCTGGATGAAAGGCCCACACAAACAGGGTAATTTTAAACTCCCAGAAAACAAAAGGCAGCACAAAGAAAGGGAAAAATGTTTTCCAATTGTAGCCTTTTTGTGAATGACTTAAACCAACTGATTTCAGCTGATAGTACACTCGTAAGTCCAAAGACATTGGCTGATTGCATTGACGTCTATTCTATTGTAGTAAACCACTACCAGCTCCACATAAAATGACCACAGTTTGACAGCCTCTGTGATGATACGTTTTGAAACCAAATCTTTGGAAGCTAAGTTTTACCGCTGCTCATTGCTGCCCTTAAATTCAACTGGAAAAATGACATCATGCTCTCACATAGGCAATTATCGGTGTTTGCTCTGGGGACCTTTGACTTTGAAGAGAACTAAATGATACGGTTGTTTGCATGCATAATAACCTAATATTTGCACAGGCTATATATATTTGCATAGGGCTGCGTTTATACAAGTTTCTGTCTGAAGTGGCTAGCTAAAAACAAACTCCCTTCCTAAAGCTATAGGATCATGTCAACGTGGAAAGACGCCGGGTGGACTATGTCAGGCAAAGCACTTCATAGGCTTTTTGGACCCGAGCTGGTTTGGGGAGCTCAGCTGCCTCAAAACAGGGGGGGTCTTGGGCTCAGCTGCACTTCTCAGTGCAGATGGGCCCCAGGGCTGCACGGCGAGATGTTTGGAGGCATCTCGGCTCTCAGCTGTGCATCGGGGCTTTGTGTGAGAAGGGGCACGGGCTGGGGTATGCTGCTGCACCTCACTCCCGGCTGGAGCTGGGCTGTGGCCAGTTTAGGGATAGCCTTTACCTTTTCTTTTCACTGGAGGCTGAAATTATCTGTAATAGCTTACAGGTTTAGCCTGGATTCTGTAAACACTTAAAGATTTGGGAACGGTGGGGGCCATGGCAGCGGTGGCGGAGCAGTGGGAGGGAGGGATGCCCGAGCCCCCCCGTTCCGTGCCCCCAGCCCGGGGGGTGCTGAGCCGGAGCTGGGTGAAGACATGAGCAGAGAGGTGTTACGGGGAGGTGAGCCCGGGGAGGTGTACCGGGGTGGCAACCAGCGGTGGGGAGCTCTCCTCCTCTCCCTCCCACCCCGCACACCGGCTGTGCTCCTCAGGAACAGACACACCTCATCTTGAACTCGTTAAATTGTCCTCGTCTCTTACGGCTTTTTTTCTTTTTTTCTTTTTTTCCTTTGCACAAACAAACTGTGTTTACCCTCCCTTCATCTACAAAACAAGGGTTGTATCCAGCGATCTGGTAACCCCTCAAGATATTTATTTTAATACACTGGCCTTTCACTTCTGAAGATTAGAGACTCCTCTGGGGGCCAAGAAAACCTTAACAGTGAAATTCAAAGGGACGTGGAAATGTTTTGGTTTGGATTCATTAAATACCTTACATGTGTGAAAGACTTCTTTACTATTTTCTCTAGTAAGGCCAATACGGCACATTGTATTCTGGAACTGGGTTTGATCCGAGACATTTCTCCTGTTAAAACCATCCAGCTGAGTTGTAGGAAGATGGATGATCTGTCTGCTCTGAGACCCTATACCTGGCAGGGAGGGCTCTGTGCTGCGGGAGGGAGGGAAAATTTGGGCGATGTTAGCGATCATCAGGATGTGTCTAACCTGCTCCGTGGGCAGTTGTACAAACATCTCCCCCAGCCCCCCAAACACAGGGGGCAGTGCTGGCTCCAGGGCAGTCGTGAGTCCCACAGGGGGTGTTTCTGCCCCAAGCCTCCCCTGCAGTAGGGTCTGGGGGTGCAGGATCTGGGGGGGGATGCAGGGGGGGTGCTCCTCAGAAACACTGTGATTGTTTCAGTGTTAGAAATCGCTGCCTTCAGAAATTAAAGCTGTAACCATTCCTCCTCAGCTACAGAGGCTTTGGCTAATGGTTTTGGCAGGAGCAGGTGCCCAATTAATCAAACGAGAGAGCGGCTGCTGGCCCCTGCATACAGCGGAGATACCCAGACCAGGGATGAAGAAATCCGAGGGACTGACACGGTTTTCAGAAGTAGTTCATGAAGAGATGTAAATACACCCATAAAATCCCTGGCAGACTCCCTTCTGTGCTGAAAAAATTAAGATACCTCTTGTCCCCTGTTAAAGCTTTATATTGTTTCTGTCACTTAGAGGAGCTGTGAGATGTTTCTTTTTGAAACGAGACATTAAGAAATCAGAGTCAAAGGCATATTGGTGGCTTTTCTGTCTGGCTGCTAAACGGCTGTCTTAGAAAGCACGCAGCTCTATTTTTAGGGAGGAAATGGTTTTATGGATTAAAAATCAAAGGATAAGGTAAACAATTGCACATAACTCTTCACCACAAAAGATGATTTTTCCCTCCAGTGCAGGTTGGTGCTCTCACAACAGGCTGTTGAAAGAGGCCCTCGCTGCTTTTTGTCCTGTACAGGCTACACAGGGTCTCAGGTGAACTAATAAAATATGGAAGAGCAGTACGAGCATGTACAGAGGAGAGAGGGGAGGGGGAGGTAAAGCCAGCAAAATTAGCTTCTGATCATCGACTATCCCAGCTGGAATTAGATTATGTCACTGGTGAATATTTCATAGTTACCAGCTGAAAGACATCTAGTCAAGCAATTAAAGCCAATCAGGGTAAATTCTGAGTGGTTTGCTTGTCAGCCAGCTAAAATAAGCCACGAGTTGTATTAACATTTTAAGGGCAAAACCAAGAAAACCAATATACTTCCTACTGGCAACAGGAAGGAAACGGAGGTCCAATTTTGTCAGCGCGCGTGCATTGCTGAGCGGTAATTGCAGCGAATAAGCCAGCCAGGGGACTCCTCAGGGACACCCGTGGGAGGCACAACGTGTCAGGAGAGGGTGGGCATGCACTGTGGTGCCCTGGTCCATGCAGGGGGCATCAGGGAAAACCTCCTCTTCCTATCTGAGTAAAGCCCGTTGGAGGATGTATGGCTAGATTAGAAGGCCTTCCTTTGAATCCCATCTCCCAGCTAAACTTCCACTGATAACTCCCTCAAGGCAATAGTCCAGAGGAGGCAGCAGAGGCAGAGCTTTGTGCTGCAACCCAGCCCTTTATTTTTTTTTTTTTTTTGGTCCCTTTTCCTTCTGATGTGATGCTAGGGTCATGGAGCAGATTGCAGCAGAGAGCAGAAACAAAGTTTCTTGTTTCCTGAGCGCCGCCGCATCAGGAGAAATTAAACCTAACGCTCATTTTCTAGAATAGCATTAACTTCTATGAAGAAATGAATTGTTCAGCTGGCCTCTTAATCTAGATGACAGTTTTATTACAATTAAAATATCACCTCTAGGAGGCCCTTTGTTTGCATTTGACAGATTTTATTGTGTTTATATAGGCTAATGAAGCAGAATGAAATTACGCAGCTTATATTAAATTTAAATGACTGATTTATTGTATTTAAAACCTAAAATTTATCATGCGTGTTCTTTAATGCCACACAAACTACATTAGTTCACTGCTGGTTTATATTCTACTTCAGTGATTTGCCCAATTGGATAAGGTTTTGTGAGTGCACTAAAATAAGGTGAATTAATGTCCAAATAGTTAAAACAGAAAAGGCTGTCTTTAAGCATTTTAGAAGGGTAAAAATATTGTGATGCTAAGTCTAGCCTGTACTTCAGGTCAGTGGCTCTAATTTCATGGGTTACAATTGGTGATTTCACTGAAGGGCTTTAATTTGAGCCTTTGCCAACTGAGCTCAACTTTCCACCCGCTCATTTTTGTTGTTGAGCTTTCTCGTTACTTATTTTTATTGATCTAGCAAACTCTGTTATTCGCCATTGAACGTGGAGCTCAGATGATCCCTACTGCAGACAGTATTCAATAGAAAGGAGCAGCAAGTACTCAGGTTTCCACGTAAGTACTGAGCTGATCACCATAAATGAATACAACCTGATTCAAATTAATCTTAATATTTTCTGATGATGGAATTCCTCTCACCTTACTTTAGATTTCTGTCCCATAGACGCTTACAGCTCATCCAGTTACTCCATGTTTTCTTCCTTCATTAACAGAGAGAATTAGATACGTGGTGAGATTCACTGCATATGTATTTTAGATGCTGACTTTAGGATGAGATGGGTTGTGCTGTAATGATGCTATTTCTTTCCATATAGAGGAAGCCAAAGGTGATTAGTTCAGATGTAGAAGCCATCTACAGTGCAGAAATCTATTTAGTCAGATTAATCCCATGGCTAATATCTGAAATATTGCTAAGATATGTTCCAATCACAGTGAATATGTGGGGTTTTTATTGTCAATACAAGGATAAGTGAAGGGCTTGGGATAAAACTTTTTGTAATCAACCTCCAAAACAAATAACTGGAATCACTGCCATTAGGGTGTATCAGGTTTCATTCTAGGAAGCTTTAAGTAGACCAAGAAGTGCTATTTAAGAATAGCGATTTTGCTGAAAACTTGACTTTCAGGGAATAAATTAATTGCATATATCCCGTTTGAATCTGATAACCAATTTTGGCCAGAGGAACGACGGAAGGAGAATTTCAGAAGATCATTTTTCTTTTTTAACAGCAGTGGTGGGTGAACTCATGACATCACTGATTTATTTTCCTTTGTAGTATTACTATACCTTCAGCTTGGTTTTCCACTTTAGCTATTAGCTTATTGACATATATTGTTTCATACGTAATGCTATGGGGAAAGAAAGATATTGGGGCTGATTTTCTGCTCAGTTATTAAAATGGTATGACCAAGTGAGCAACTTAAAAGATTTCTGTGATTAAATGTATTGTGTAACAATACAGATATTTCTGGGTATGAGTAAGTTGGACCTGGGACTCAGCTTTAGTTTCTAGAACTTTATGCAGGATGATGAGTCTCACTGCCCTTGTCCTTCAGCTCCCAGCTGTCTGTATGCAGGGTCTGTAGGGTCTGTAGTGTGTGGGTTTGTCTTGCCTGTGGGTGGCATTCACCAGTTTCATGAGCAGAAACTTTGTGTAATCTCCAGGACTCAACTGTGCTGATATCAGCTTCTGTTCAGTGTAAGCAAAGATTCAGTAACTTGCATTCCTTTGTGGTGCCTATCTGAACTGTAGACAAGTAGGTCTAAGCAGGAAACAAGGTGGAAATGGGCTCCTGGCAGATCTTTCCTACTTCTTGCTAATTCGTCATTGAACCGTGGAAAACACGTAGGCTCACAGACTTGTTAAGTACCTACAGTGTACAGGGATTTGGCAACTGCCGTGCATCAGAGGTAGGGAATCCCAGCAAACAGGATCTTCTTTAAAGTATAAGGAGTCTGATTCTGAAATACTTAGTTTTTACATCTGATATGAGGAGCAGCTGTGTCTGGTCATAGAAGTTTAGCATGAAGTTTCCTCTGCATGACCCACTTGAGGAAATAACACTTCTCTCCCAATGAATTTCTGGTGAGAAAGGTTAACACACCATGTTAGAACACACAGACTCCAATACTAAAAAATACAGCTGCTTTAATATACTATAGTCATCCTCCCTAAAATCAAGGGGTCAGGTTATGGCCTGTCCTCCAGCAAAGGACCAAGACCAAAGTCCTATACGTTGTCCCTTTCAAAGTTTCTAGCCTGAGGACGGATTTGTGTCTCTAAGAGAGTTCCAGGGTCCTGCCTGTGGATTGCATGAAGAGCCCAGAAGCCCTAGCAATCCTGGAAAGCTCATTAGTGAAGAATATAAATTGCCATTCTTATATTTAAAAAAAAAAAAGAAAACAAAAAAGACTAATATGCCTTTGAGTGGGGGAACAATATACTTCCTCCCCGGAGCAGCATCACCTATTCCTTGCTGTCTGATTTGTCTGGCTTCTGTCCTTTTCACTCTGCGTAAATCACAGTGATGCAATGAGACTTATAACCAAAGTTGTTCCTGTGTGCTAATGAAGTGTTTTCCCACTTGGTGTTGTTAAATAATGCCTAGGTAAACTGTTGTATTTTTCAGCAGATAATTTATTATAAAACAGATATCAGTTTGCAATGTAGAAAAAGATGAAGAATTTGTGACAAAAAAGGAAAAGGTTCTTTCTGTGAGCTTGTGTAAATAATGTCTTTCAAGGAAGGGCCTTGTCTCTGTGTATGGATCAGCAACACAATATCCTTAAAAGTGATGAAGCTGTTCAGAGTTAGAGATACGAAGAAGCCTGTAGAGACATTTGATGCTGTAGACATCGCATTGCCATGCTTATCTGGGAATAATCTGCTAGATAGGATTTTGGTGTTTTCTTTGTGATAATTGAATAATGTCCTAGTTTCTTAGGATAGCAAAATTAAACATGTAAATATGTGATCATCTGCTGCTTTCCCCCTCATTTTTGTGATGTGATGAGTGACTCATTGCTTTTTCCTCTGGAAAGTTTGGGGGCAAGTTGGACAAGGCAGCCTCACTGAGGGCCTGAGGACCACTCCAAACTAACTGGGCAAAGACCTAAAGGTTTTAAATTTTTATTGACAGCTCATGCTGTTAGAGAGTCCATACTTTCATTTTAATGCCGTTATTTTCATTTTTCATTAAGTCATTTAAATCAGGAACGGAAGATATTCCATTCTGCAGCTTATGGGCAGAAATCTGTATGTTAGTGTATTTAATTGGGCCTGTTACAACCATTGAGACCGCGCAGTCTAGGCTGTGTATGGTAAGGCTATATGGAGCAGAAGTGAATATGCCAAAAAAGCAGTCAGCCCCTACGGTTGCCAGAAAAGGTGTTAATATTTTTCTCCGTTCTAGTAGAAGCTCATTGGGATATGCAAAACTCATTCGTTAAGCACCGCTGCAGAGTGACAGATGCTGACATATATAATTTGACAGCTGCAAATACCAGGTACTAGAAAGTGTCATTTCCCATAAGGATAAAATAATGGGTCATTATTCCCTGACAGATTAAAAACCAAGTGCTATGAATAAATGAATCAGTAATCCTGCGTACTTTAAAAGAAAAATAGAACATTCTTTTTCTTCCTCCAGAAATAAAGGTGATTTCCTTTGTTCTCCTCTCACCTGCGTGCACCACCGTCGATTGCCAACCCACTGACGAGGTGGAGCAAAGAAGGGAGTCGCTCACACCTTCTACTTAAGGCATTTAAGACCTTTATGTTTCCAGACAAGGGATGCTGGCTCCCCAGGTAGCCAGTGCAGAAATGGCACGTGCATTCAGCAGACAGTTCAGAGGAGAGTCTTACGGTCTTTTTTGTTTGCAAGAGCGTCCCAGGAGCGCAGGCCAGCTGCCTGATATGAAGGGCGCAAAGACGTGCCTCTCGAGGGTTACTGCTTTGTGCTGATCGATGGGACACAGCGCTGTTTCACAGCCCCCATAGGAGGGCCTCAGCTGTGACTGCGTGTTGCCTTTAATTCTGAGCCCACATTTCTACTGCCGGGGCCACTGGCCACAGTGACCTTCCTCAGGCAGACAGGCAACAGCAGGGGACCCCTGAGATTACGGAAGGACCACCATTAGAGATGTTTGTCTTGTTCAGGGCAGGGGGAAATCCGCCCACTGGTTGAAGTGAAGCGCAGGAGGGGAGCAGGGATGGATCACGCGCAGCAGAGCTCTGCTGGGGCGGCGCTTGCTGGGCCCGCTGGAGGGGATGCATCTCGCTGGGGGCTGGAGCGATGCTCTGCCTAACGTGACCTATGTCCTAAAACAAGCCACTGGGCACCACCCCCAATATGAATACACTTAACGCATTTAATAGGGTTGTAGCTGATATCAAACCGTTTTCCAGTGCCTGTTTGTACTTAGCAGCCTTGCACCTACAAGTGTGACTATCCTGTACCCTGCGATGTGCAGTTAAAACATGGCTACAACGTCCTTTCCTCCCTCCTACCTGATTATCAAACCCATCCCCACAATACCATTATATTGCACTAAATCTTGTTGAGACAGAATGCTGTTCTCCAGCTGAGGTGGTGGATATTGTCCAGTCACAGTAACTCCATCGTTGTCATGGAAAGAAGTATGGCAGAAGCAATAGCAGTGCCTTTGAGAAGTCACCCAAAGAGAAGTTACCTCTTGCCATCTAGTTAAGCAGGCTCTGACACTCCTTCCAGCAGCTCTGCAAGAGCCAAGCGGCTCTTTGCTACTTGAGAAAAGTGCTCTTTGGTGTCTTTTGGGACAATGTTTTCATTTGTGCATTAGGTACTTTCAAAAAGAAGCATTATTTATGCATTTATTTCAGCTTCTTTAAACCCACATGCCTCAGATGTAACGCAAGATAGGGCCATTACAACTGACAAGTTTGAGCTCTTATATAATGGAGATCCCACAGAATTTCACTCTAATTCCTGCATTAGGGACTCGCTCTTTTTTTCATATAAGCACAATTGCTCACATACAAGACAAATAAAATAATGCTTTCACCCATTACTTACTGAACCTGTGTTGGTGAGGTGTTTCACAAAATACTTACAGCTTTTCAATGAATTTTAAAATGTAGCTCCCATTATACTGCCAGAGCAGTATAGAGATTTAGATGCTTTGGCAAATCAAGCCATGTGGAAGATTTGTTCTTTGTGCTGATTTTTAGTAAATTGTGCTTGCTACTGTCTTTGTGTGTAGCAGATTAATTAGAAGCATGATAAAAAACAACCGGAAAAACAACATTGAAGTTAATGGGCGGATTTCCTATATTCTTTGGGGTTCAAGACATTTTTTCACATCTTCTACATCTAGCACAGTAGCCTTCTGGTCTGTGACTGGGCTCCTAGGAACTATAATCATATAAATCATAATTAGATGGAAGTTAAAAACAGCATGACTGTACCGAACAAATATGCATAATTACAAATGTGTCTGTATCAGTGGGAGCGAAAGAGAGTGAATATACTTCAAATGTTCAGACTTTAATACCTCATTACTCAGAGATCATAAATATTCGTCTAAGAGATGGATTAAAGAGAACTCTTCCCCTTCTTTGCGTCCAGCTCTGGAGTCCCCAACATAAGAAGGACATGGACCTGTTGGAGCGTGTCCAGAGGAGGGCCACGAGGATGATCCGNATCTGTTCTTTGTGTTGATTTTTAGTAAATTGTGCTTGCTACTGTCTTTGTGTGTAGCAGATTAATTAGAAGCATGATAAAAAACAACCGGAAAAACAACATTGAAGTTAATGGGCGGATTTCCTATATTCTTTGGGGTTCAAGACATTTTTTCACATCTTCTACATCTAGCACAGTAGCCTTCTGGTCTGTGACTGGGCTCCTAGGAACTATAATCATATAAATCATAATTAGATGGAAGTTAAAAACAGCATGACTGTACCGAACAAATATGCATAATTACAAATGTGTCTGTATCAGTGGGAGCGAAAGAGAGTGAATATACTTCAAATGTTCAGACTTTAATACCTCATTACTCAGAGATCATAAATATTCGTCTAAGGGATGGATTAAAAAGAACTCTTCCCCTTCCCCCAATCCACTTGCTGCTTCTGCCGTATTTAGCACNAAACCATTCTATGATTCTATGATTCCCCCAGTCCACTTGCTGCTTCTGCCGTATTTAACAATTGATGGTGGTTCAGAGATCTGCAGAGTTTGTTGAGGTTTCCCCATGTTTTATACCTAGAAGATTTTACCTTCAGGCTGCCGAGCATCGGGCTGAACTGGTTAAAGGGCACATCTCTGGGTGCCTCACACCAGTCTTTGAGAACTCAGCCTCACGCTGTCCGTGCCATAAGATGCCGGTCTTCCAGCACTTGTTCTGTTTAAAGACAGCTACTTGAACTGTGGGTTGGCAGTGGGGTATATTCTCAGCTTCAAGAACGTACTTTTGAAGCCTTTGAAGACATGAAGCATTGGAACAAGTTTGCAGCTCGGAGATTACAGCCAAAGCTGCACTGCAGAGATGAGCTGGGTGCTTTCTCCAGGCTCTTAAGCTCCGCATGAATCAAGTCAAATATTAAAGAGCTGTTAAGTATTGTTATCAATGATCACTTAGGCAAGGCCCAAACTTCTATACATTTATAGCATATGTGGGATACCTGTATTTATAGTTACATTGGTTCATTTTCAGACAATATAGGTAACTTTTTTTTTCAATTCCTATGTCAGGAACAGTAGATTTAATGCATTTTTACCCCTTCAAGGGCCAAGATTTAAAAGGGGCAGAAAAAAATCAAACAAAAAAGTAAGGTTAAAAGCTTTTATTGAGGGACCTGGGATGTATGCCTACATGTTATCACTTTCTTTTAGTTTTAGGTGTTGGTAACTGAAATTTCCCTTTGGTACAGCAGATGGCTATCATAACAATACGTCTGTCTCCTTAGTATTTGTTGGCAGTCTAGTTTGCTTTTGTGTGTATAAAGTAGAAAGGAGTTTTAAAGGCGGTAGCTCAGGATGTCCGGTGCATGGAGCGCTAGTAAAGTGGTTGAGACACTGCTGGCAGCAGAAGTCTGCAAAGAAACCATCATATCAGAACGAAAACAGCTGTCTGCCAGCACCATAAACTTTAGGAAATGTTGTGGGTGATTAGTTGCTGCTCCTAATGTGTGAAAGTTGGCCTGTCTGCATACAGGCAAAATAAACTCCCTTTTACTTCTTGCCACTCATACATAGAAATCGCAGGACATTATGGGATTGATTATAAGCCATAAAAGCCAGGAAGTTCAGTTTTAGAGTAAAAACCATGGCAATGACTGTCTCTTTCTATTTGGATGTCATTGAGTGAAAAGCTAAGGTGAAATGAAAAGGAACAGGAAACAAACCTCAAATGGAGAATGGGACAAAATTCTAATGGGAAAAGCAACTCGGTCAGGAAGGAACACTCAAGCATGTAATATAAGGCACCTGGCCTCTCTGAAACTTTGGGGTTTTCTAAGTAAACCTTAGTGGTCCTGGAACAATCGCATGAGAACAGTTCAGCAAACACACATTCTGCTGAGTGCCACGTAGTCTTTTTCTCCAAAGAAAGACATCCTTCCCATTTCCACCACCCCACTGGCTGGAGTATTCTGGATAAACTCCACTTCAGTGAAAGCAAAAAAGGATCCGGGCTGATCGTAAAGAAGAGAATACAAAAGTGGTTTTTTGTTACGATACTATTTCATTACATTTGTCTGGGATAAAGAATTTTGCAGGTCATTTCAAAACTGAATCAACTGTGTCTGTAAATCTGGGAATTTAACATGGATTAAAATTATCTTTGTTTTGTGCTGCAAGGTAGTTTGAATGTTTTCTTTCTGTGAGGGATTTCTCTTGCTGAATTGATTATGAAATAGATGTGAAAACCAAGGGCAGAAGGTGGGGCTACTTAATTTTTTTCTTTTATATACCTCTGAGCCTTCTGCTTTAAGCAATCATAACAAAGATAAATATTTATATAGCACCTGCCAGTCAATGGCTTTAAAGCACTTAACTCACTTTAATATATACTATTGCACAGAAATAGAAAAAATACAGTTCTAGGCTGAAAGGTAATTTCTTGCAGATAACAATGCTGGAAAACAGAAAGTAAACAACGTTTAGAGCAAAGTAAACCAGAACTATTCAAACTAGGAACTGACTAGAAGAGCAAAGCTAATACTTCCACCACTGCAAAATTTGTCAGCAGGAATTTCAAAGCCTGATTTTTCTTATCTTTCATAAACAGGCTGTAAATCTTATGCCCCACAAAGTAAATGAATGGTTTAGTACTTACTCTAACAAAGAACAAGATTTTATTCCCCCAATTTAGTAAGATACGGCCTCAGAAGAAATGGTAAGATCTGAGTCTAAGTGCCCGCAAGGGGTTAAGAGGGGCTGTAGAAATGACTAATGTTTTTTGTCAAAGCAATAAAACTAAATTCTTGGGTGGGGGGACACCGCAATATTTTTGACTGCTTTTTCCTCACAAAAATGTCACAAAAAGATTTTCTTTCATTCAGCATGATCCGCTTCATTGTATTTGCAAGAAAAGTAAAGGAAATGAAGACTTTTACTCTCGGAAATGCCATTTTTGCTTTTTAAGGCTATTCAGCAGCCCAGTGATTTAGGAGTCGTCCTCAGGAGAATACCGGGACGAGCAGATGGTATCAGAGGGAACTTTAATTTATTCAGTTCTTACTGGTCAACATTGACTAAATAATTAACGGTTTGCTAGAGAAAGCTGGGGGACAGCAGAAGCACAGGCCTTAGGTAAAAGTCCTAGAGGTTGTTGCAGAAAGTCACTCTCATTCTGTGAAATGCATATTTAGTATTTGTGGAAAGTAGGACACCTCCGAGAGGAAGGCATGAAAGAGTCCTGCCTCCAAATGCCCTGTCTCACAGGACAGATTTATTTCATAAACATAAGCAAACTGCTAACTTTTGCATGTGTAACCTTAATTATAGCAGAATTTTACATTTTTTTCTTTTAAGCCAGTTAGGAGATTTTTCTGCTTACTGGGGAGACTATTTTAAGAATCAATTTAAATATCTTAAACGATTGCATATATATAGTACAAATATGCTAAATTTAACCTTTGAAGTATTTCTCAGCTCTTTCACTTCCAAAATGAAATCAACTGAATAAAAATTGCTCTGGATTAGAGAGCCATACTCTGTATTTCACTCTTAGCAGAGGGAGACCTCAGTCCAGGGCTAAAAAGGTACCTTGTTTGGTAATAAGAAACTTTGGTGCCTAACAACTTCAAATGAGTTTTCCCAAAATCTCCATCACCTCTGTCAGATCCCTTGGGATCAGTGGGAATCAATGTACGTGCTGCCAGCCACGTTGATCTAAACAAGCTGGTAGAGGGCGATACGTGCTATGCCACGATACCAGCCCTGGTCCAGGGGTATTCTACCTCTGCAGGTACACTTACCCTCCGCTAACCTTCTCTTCACCCTTCCTAGGAGGGATGCTGCAAGCTATGAGGGTGCAGGCCGGCTAGCCCAAGCAATAAGTTGTGTTGCCTCCTGTTCTGGATCCGTATCGTTCAGAGCCAGCTAGAGATTTCTAAATAAGCGTGCTGTGCTTTGCCATGACCCCCTAAGTTTTGGAGACAGCCTCCAGCACATGGGAGAACTTGGTCCATCTTAGCCAAGCCAGCCTCCTGGATCCCTCCTCCCACCTTTTGGGGCTCACAAATCTGACCTGTCCCCAGCCTGAGCTGGTGCTCTGGCATTGCTGAACGTCACAACCTACTTACTCTCGGGTACGTGACCCAAGGAAAAAGCGATGCACCACCAGAGCAGCACCTGGTTTGTAAGACCTGGAGCTATCAGCGGCCACAGCCTCATCTCTCAAGGGACCGCCCTGACCTTCAGGGTCAGAGCAGAGAGGAAAGCAGCCTTTGCCTTTCCTGCTGAAGCTGAGCCACGGGAACGCGTGATGCTGGGCCACGGTATGCAAAGGGAAACTCTTTAGCCTAATTGCTGTGGCTTTTACTTCAGAGGTGGGAGACTTCGCAGTTCTGTCCTTGTTCCCAAGTCTGGTGATAAATTGCACATTTAAGAAAGGTAAGACAGACATATAAGGAGTCAGGAGAAGCGCTGGGAATGCAGAGCTTCCTTCTCCAAATAACTGCTCTAATAGCTCTCTTCTCCCTCCTGACTTTCCCATGTTAATTTTGCTTGGGGGAGTGGTGGGATGGGGGGGTGTCAGCCTCCTGAAAAGAAGGGGGGATGGGGATGGAAAACCCTGAGCCCTCATTTTCTGCTTCCTGCTCAATGCTCTAAGCCCATGTAAGATGCGGGCCACAGCACCAGAAGCATTTCCACAAGTTCTCAGACATTTTTCACAAGAAAAAAGCCAGCAAGTGCTCTGCGACTTTGCTCAGGCATATGATCCAGAGGGGACAGGAGACTCCTGTGATCTCCAGTACAGGGAAGAGGTGAGATTTTAAGGTCCTGTCTGGTATTTTTTCAGTAGCTGACATCAGCTTTTGCCTGCTTTGTGTGCTGGCTACAGTGAAACCCAGTCCTTAGCACTTAATTCTCATTATACTTTTAAAAGGGTATTTAAGCCCCTAAGTTGGGGTTGTAAATTGCACAGAAGCCCAAAGGTTACATATGGTAATGCTGCCCTCCAAGGAGCCTATGCTGTTTTCTAGATCTGACCAAACGCTTTACAGGGAAGGCCTTTTATGCAATTCTCTAATAGTGTTTATCTATGTTTTAGAATTGCCATTGCAAAATAAGCGATATCTATGCTCTAAGGGCCTCTGCGCATTCCCTACACAGACCTTGCTATGCCGGGGGAAATGCTTATGGAAACAGGAAAGATGGTAAAGAAAGTGGAGAAGAAAAATATCAGGACAGAAGAACAAAACTGCATTTCTTCTAGCTCCATCAGCTCAGCTATATTTTCTTCCTGACAGCAACTTTGAAATGGCAAAGGAATTCCTTCTTCCAGCTCTTCCTGTGACCTAAATGCATAATTAATGAAAATGTATTGGTTACATGAAAGCCTCGCAGAAATCACCAGGAAAGCAGTGCAGATTATTTTTTCCTCCTTTTGCCACTATGTTTTTACAGATGTGATACGTGGTTTAAGAAGCCAAAAGAGACAGTTGTGCTTTAGCCCTGCCAAACAGTCCAAAGAAAAAGGTTTTCTCTTTCTTTTTCTTTCTTTCTTTCTTTCTTTCTTTCTTTTGTTCTTTCTTTCTTTCTTTCTTTCTTTTTCTTTCTTTCTTTTTCTTTCTTTCTTCCTTTCTTTCCTTCCTTCCTCTTCCCTTCCCTTCCCTTCCCTTCCCTTCCTTTCCCTTCCCTT
>VUYV01000287.1:913062-952410 GCA_008711295.1 Anarhynchus alexandrinus | reverse complement strand
CTGCTTTCCCTTCCCTTCCCTTCCCTTCCCTTCCCTTTCCCTCCAGAGTATATCAAGCTAAAAAAAAAAAATACAAATAAGTATTAGCTTTTAATTGGCATACCTAAGAAAATTAATGAAGAAAACCTACACATTTAGAGCAAGCAATGAAACAGCTTTGATTCCTACAGGCAGCAGAAGCCAGCGGACAGCAAGGACGCCCCAGTGGCCTTTGCCAGCCTGTGCGTGGCTTGTGGCCCCAGCGCTGCCGCCATGGCCGTTGCCGAGGGTTTGCATGCCACCTAGTGGCCACCGCCACCCCAACCCGCCGGGGCCGTTAAATTAAATCCCTGCTCGTCACCCTGGCCCCGATTAATGAGCGCTGTGGCTGAAACTGGAGCCAGTGGGTGATGGAATATGCCAAGCAAGGGGTGCAGCAGCGGGGGCGGGGGGGGGGCAGCGATGGTTCCCCGCATCCACCCAGGGATGTTTGCCTCTGTCAAGCGTCCTCTGGTACTCGAATACCCTTATAACTGATAAGGTCTTCTCTTCGAAGCTCATAGGAAATCTAAATGGCAGAGACAATCGTGTGGGGGGCCCTTTTTGGCTCTGGGGGATGGATGGCGGCGGGCTGCTGGGACAAACTGCGCTGATGGAGCTGCGGTAGATGTGACGATGGATTGGGTTTTTCCGTTGATCTGGGAAAGGCAGACTGTGTGTGTCTGTAAGAAAACAGGCTGACTGTGAGTCCTGGTAGGGCTGTGCAGTGCGAGGCAGTCACTCACGGAATACTCTCCCCCCCAACCCTTGACAAGCTGTGGGCTTAGCAGGGAGAAGCATTGGGAAGGAAATGGCCAGCCAGACCTTCTGGGGACCAGCTAAAAGGTCAGTCCCAACAAGGAGGATCCTCGGCCAAGTATTGCAGCTCTCCACCTTTTCCTCTGGGCATTTCTGTTCCCAGAGCCCTAAAGCAGCCGGACAATGGAGATGGGAGGGGGTGGTGGCAGCGGTGGCCTCCAGCTGTGCTGGGGAAGGGGTGTCCCTGCTGCTGTTGTCACTGCTGTTTGCATGTGGCTCTATGTAGAGAAGAGCGCCTGGTGTTTCTGTGCGTGGGGCTTGGGGTGGGTCAAGGGAAGAGAGTGGTGCAAGTCAGGCTTTGCTGGGGGGATCTTTGTGCCAGGAACCGAGAGAAGGAACACATCAATATACTGCTGAGGGAGGAGACAGGATGAAGGCACTACCCTGGTAGGGGTGGAAAGGGTCAAACGTTTGTTTCTTGTCCCTCACCTTGTGTCAATAGTGAGTTGCAATTCTCCATTTAAGAAAGAGTAAACGTCCATAAGGGGGTGGGAAGAGAGGCCTCACCCTTCTGCGGAGCCGCATTGTGTGACCCACAGAAGAGTGGGTCCCGTACTTGTCTGTGAGAGCCTGGCCACCAGGCAGCTGCGTGCGGTCCAAGGTGCCCCTTTGCCCTAGCAAAACGTTTTAGTCTTGCCCCTCGCTCCCTCCATGTCTGTCACAGCTGTGCAGGTTTTTGCACTGGGGAGGGTGGTCAGTGTTAAGAGGCTGATGTGAAGGGCTCACGTATCCTATATGATGTCTAGTGTAATTCTGGGTACCTACAATAGAAATTGCAGAAACTAGTCTTCTCGGTGCCACATGTTAGAAACACAGAGGATGGACATGCATTAAACCTTGCTTCTCCACAGGTCTTATTATGGGCTCAATGTCCAGCTGGATTTCACAGCATCAGGGTTTGGCACTGACACCAGCCACTTCTCACAGTTGCCTTGTTTCCCTACACACACAGACTTACCTCTCAAACACAAACATCTCAATGGATTTGGCACTGGGTTGCAGGAGCCTGGGGCTCAGTTCTCACCTCTCCACCCAGTGTGCAGTGTAACCACTGCTAAGAAGGCTGTTTTCTTCTCTGGCCTAATGAACGTGTTCACGGAGAATGAAACAGCTTCAGTAAGAGGGGCAAAATACTTCATAGCCTCATGAATGGGGCATTCTCCTGAGCAAAAGGGATATTGGCAAAGGAATAATTCCCCCTCTCCCCCCCCCCATATTGTTGAAGCTTGAACACCAAGAAGCCAGAATTGTAACATGGAGCCAGAAGAAGAGAAAATGAGAAGGAATCTGTTACTGTGGTTTGTATGTACTAGGCCATCAGATGAGCAAACTGGCTTCTGGTCCTGGTCTCTCAACAGCTTGTCTTTTGTAATTCACCAGCACTGAATGTTTATTCGGTGGAAATAATGCTAGGAAGGAGACTATTGCTTCGTTAATGACTTTGTTCCTGGCAAATTTGCATTCTGCACGGTAGTCCCACTTCAACAGAAAGAACAGATGTGTTGATTTGTTTGGGGGTTTTTGGGTTATTACAGAAAAGCTGCAGCGGGAAGGCAGAGTGGGCTGGGACTGGAGGCTGAAGTAGGAGAAAGGCAGAAGTGTTCAGAGCAGAGGAGGGAAGTGAGAAAAGGAGGAGGGAGAGGGGGGAGTTAGTTACCTGCCCCACCTGGTTATCCTTATGCAGAAGGAAAACTGTTACACTTGGAATGGTGCCTGCATATCTGGAAGGAGGCAGTCTGGCACGGCGAGATTTACTAAACAGGAGTTGCTGTAGCTGTAGAAAGCGCAGGGATTTCTATTGCCCAAACCTGGCTTGGCAGAGAGAAAGGGAATGGTTCCATGTACGTTCCCTCAGGCTTGGAAAGGAGAGGTGCAGCGGAGATTATGACTTATTCCTTCTGCTCCTGTGACTAGTGCTTTGTGGTAGCATTCCTTAAAAGTTGAGATGCGGCCAAAACATAATTCAGGTTCAATGTTGAATATCTGTGACGTGGAAGAGCTTCAGCCAGGGTGTGGTTATACTTTTGTGCTACCTCTAATTATAGTACCACTTGAATTAGTTAATTGAATAAATAAATAAATAATATGATGAAACAGGTGCTTAAAGGTAGGATAGAGATGAATAAGACAAATGATGATTGATTGATCTCAAGCAGTGACTGCATAAATGAAGATTAAATATTCTGGTCAATGACAAATGGATGTTAGGTACTCTGTTCTTTGGCTTTGTTTGTCGGCATTTTTTTCAACCATTTGAATATTCTGTGCCAATGAAATACCTTAAGGACCCTGAAAATGTGAACCAACTGTTTAGCAGTCTGGAAAACAGGATTTTCAAAAGTGAGGAATTTTACAGAGGCAAACTCCGACTTTGTCCATTCTGTTCTTGTAACTGTACTTCCATGAAGCCAAGTACTGTGTTAAGGCTATAGCAATGCCTAAAAATATGATGGACCCACCAGTACGGTAATTATGAGAGAATAAGCAGTAGTGTTAGTTCCCTATAAAAATGAAGACACACAGACTCCATCTCAACATCACTCAGAATAGCCAGCTGAGACATCTTTAAGGTGAAGTCTGAAAACGTTTTTTGGGCCATGCTCCTTCTGGCTTCCCAGCAAGCCACCCACAGCAACAGTTAGCAAAGAGGGCTCTGCGCTGCCATAAGGAAGGGAGCTGCGCTCACACCAGGAGGTCAGGTGCCACTCAACACCTAGAAGAGCCTGTATGGTAGGAATTAGGACATTTACCTAATGTTATAACTGGATCGCAGCCCTGCCAGATCCCCAGAGTCTCTAACTGTGAAACCTACTGTGAAAAATGTAAGGGCTGGTGATGGTAACCCCTTGTGCTTTGTTTTTTCTGGAATTCAGTGCTGACTGGGGCCATTCTGGGGCCTTTGGAAGAGTTTGTGTCCCTCCCCCTCACCTCCGAATTGCAGCAGAGCTTAGGTGTCTCTTTTCCCAGGCTTGAGGACTTCAGGAGTCTAGTTGTCCCCTCTAAGTCACTCAGCTTTTGGTGCCTAATGGTCATCTAATCTGATAGTTCAGTGAGTAACATTTGTCTCTAGGCAAAACGCAACTTTGGTAATGATCTAGACATAAATATGTTTTATAAATCCTAAGGCTTCATAATATGGAAATACCTTTCTCTGGTACCTGGTGGCAAATTTTATAAGTAGAGAACTACAGTTATGTTTGTCCGTAGTCATCTGGCTTTAATTATTTGGAATGGTCCTTTCCCGTGGCACAATTATTGCAGCCACTCATTTCTACTGTATTTATCAAAGGAGAAACACTCGGCTAGCATTTGACCCACCAGCCCTGCAGCACTCCACATTAAATTGTGTGCAGCACAGTCACAGTCTAGTTCTACTAGCAACTGTTGAAGGAGCGAGCTTACTTCAAAGGGGGGGAAAGTTGTCTTTTAGAATACATTAGGAAAGAAATATGATAACATCAGTTGTACTCAATGGAAACACATACGATTTTAGCTTTATTTTAAGTACTACTCCTTCCTAGTGATGCAGCTAGCCAGTGAACACTTCACAGGCGATGGTCCTCCTGGGAGTTAGCTGCCTCCGTGGACATAACTTTGAGACAATAAAGCAACTCTCCCTAGCTAAAAGAGACACTCTAGTTTCTTAAGCAATCTGCGCATTTTTTTTCTGTGCCCTTTACTGAATCTTTGTGGATTACGAAAGGCTGGTTAATCTGTAGAGTATGTGCTCTATAATGATGGCTGGCCCGTGCAGACATCGCTCCAAATGCTGTGCAAGCCAGGAACAGACCGCGGGGGCTTTGCAAATCCCCACAAAGAGCCATGCACTGATTGTTCAGGCTGTAGAATCATTTCTCAAATGAAACACAGCTGAAGAAGTGCCAAATACTGACTCTCCCCAATCTGGCTGTTACATATGGTAGTGTCTTCCTCACCAGTTAACTGCTGTGGCTGGGGACAGCACTGTATCTGTAGGAACACTCAGATTGTTTTGACCCTGACTATACGAGATAATGCTGAGGATGGCAAGGGTTGAAATCATTAACTGTGCTCAAACTGTGCTTATAATGTGCTCAAGCTGAGAGTATTAATTATGCTGAGAATGCAAGAAAGATTAAAGGGGGGATGCAGAGTTGACCAAATGCTGCAGCTACAGGTCAGCAATTCCTGTCTCAATCTGCCTAAGAGCCCGTAACTACTTCATGATACTCATGGTCATGTCCCAGCTCCTGGGTGCCTTCACTGTGAAGTCATCAGTTACTGGTTGAGATGGTGAACGTGTATAGATTGATCTGTGCAAATGCAGCAGCTGTTTTTCTGAAAAGTCCATCTTTTTGGTATTACATGAAGATAGCAAGCCAAAAACCAATCAAAAAGCTCAGTGCAGCATACCAGTGTCAGTAACACCGTGTTTGCCATGTCCTCCATCAGGGAGCAATACAAAATCCCTTATGCCGTGAAAGGGGCCCATCCACCGCAGGTGCACCATACTTGTGTGGGATACAGTGTCTGTAAAACTATGCTTGGTGGGCACTCAGGCCACCACAGTGGAGAAGACTTGAAAGCAAGATCGCTTTTGGAGTAGAGGAGCAGGACAGCACAGGGGAATAATGTTGCTTGTAGGAAATATATGGGGAGGAAGGGCATCCTAGAGGAGCAAAAAGGCACATGAATGGCAATAGGCTATTTGGTTTAGACAAAATGGGCACCTAAGCCAGGATATGTGGTGCACAGCTGTAACAGGGCAGCGCTGAATTCCTTTCAATATTTTCTCTTCCATTTCCCAGCTGTGCCATCACAAGTGATGACAGGTAGGTCTAAGGCTCAGTCCCTCGTGACTAACTACAAACTACAGGAACTATTACTACTTATTTAAGCTGCCACATGCCTGACGTCTCCTGGCTTTTCAGTTGTGTGCATAGGGCCGTGTTAAGGCCACAGCAATACATAGAATAAGCTGGAGGCCCTGAGACTCCAGCACCAGCTTCTGAAATGAGTAATTCAACGTAAGCTACGATATTGCTGATATATCAATTTTATCAAACTTGTTCTCTGGAGCATGTCTTGAAAACTGTAATACTTCTTTTGGATAAACCATTGATTCATGTCTCATTTGCACAAAGCCATAGTGCCTTTCTACTTGGTTGGTTAGTATGTTAATCAAGATGAAGCCCATATTCTTTGCTACTATCTAAAAGGTCTGACAGAGATTTAAGGGATGTTTCACCCAATTAAATGGTCATGATTGAACCTGCTGTTTTCAGTCCTTCAGCTTAGCTCTGAATTAAAGTGCAACTGAAAAATGTATACAAAAACTGAAATCATAAGGGCTTTGCAACATCTAGCTTTAAAGAAGTTTCATGATCATTGTAAACAGCACAACCTGGTAGGATAATTCTTTTTTATTCTCCTTTTAAGATTTCTTTAAGAAAAGATTTATGATGCTGAAGTAAAAAACATTTCTCTCTGAAAATAAAATAGCCAACAGTCAAGGCTGATTCTTTGAAGTGCACTGCGTGAACTTTACTAACTCCCTTCTTAATATTAGCTAACCCGTAACGGAATTAGATATACCAAATCATTCATCAGACTTGAGTTATCCCTGTAGGTGGGAAAAGGAAACATCAAAATCATACAGAGACATTAAGTGAAATACTTCTCCAATTAATAAGATGTTCAAGAAATGTTTCCAGTACTCTAAGTCAGTTTTATTTAAAAAATAGAGTTCAAACATTGTTTTTGATAAGGTGCAACATATGTACTGTTTTCTACAATAAAATAAAAAAACAACAAAAAACAAAGCAAAACGATATTCATAATTATAGTGTCATTCCAACCCGGAATCAGTGGGTCTCCTGTAATTCTTAAACATTCTTTTTCTGCATCCTCAAGACATAAGAATTAATAATTAATATCACTGTGCCAGCCAAAGGGTCTGGCTAATGTCATCCATGTTCTGTACTTTAATAATAAACTGTCTGGTACAGATTGCTTCAAGTACACATCAGAAGCTGAATGTAATTGAACACAGTTCATGCAAAACAAAGATACAATACTGAACTTGCATCATCCAAAGACTTTTGTTCTCTTGTTTAGTTTAATATCTTCGAAATCCAGCTGCTTGAACACGAGGATTGAACAGAGGTTGCATAAAGTGAGCACTATATACTACAGTACTTATGTAACTCTCGGATTGATCAGGCTACGTGACTATCTTGAGCTCTAAAAATTCAAATAAATACTCAAGGCTGAGATCTATGCCTCTTGGAGTCTATTCAGTAACTTCTGAGACATATTTGGGAATACAGATGGAAAACAGTGACTGATAATGGGCTTGTTATGGGGAAATACATTAAATCATTACATCAGAACTGCATTTTTTGAGAAAAGCATGTTATTAATTTATATTAAGAGCGTTCCCCATTCAGCCACTTCAGCTAAAAGAGCAATGAAGACTGTAGCATGGAGGAAGGTCAACAGAAAGTCTTACAGCCAATTACTGTCTCTGGAAGTGTCTGAAGTGCTAAATTTTCTAATTAGCAAAGTCTGTCCGCTTTCAAAGCCTGTCTTGTCATTCTAGCATCACCTCAGCCTTGATAATGACAAGCAGCTTATGTTGGCTATGGCTATGCCTTTCCTGGAGAGCTAGATATCGGTCCTTGCTCTAAGGGGGCTCAACGTATTTTGAACAGACACTGGAACAAGGAACAGCAGTGTAATCACCCACATAGAGTTACACATCCAAAGCTTTTTTTCCTTGACCCCTTAGATATTTAAACCATTCCATCTAAAGAAGAACGTGTTTGATAGAAAAGAGCGGGACCGCCATTTACCTGCCTTCTGCTTGGGGGACAGTCTCAGGGGCAACCTGCACCCACAATAAGTGCATAAATCTCAATGCCTTCTGTTGTTGTTTCTTACAAACCACCATGCTGGTTTTATGGATCCTGGCAATCTGCGCATAGGGCTCCTCATATGCGGGCTCCTCATATGCAGTCTCCTAAGATGAGGAGACAAGCTATTGCAGGGCCAGCTGTTGGTTTTAGTGGATCAGGCTTCTGGGTATTAATGGGAATTGGCCACAAAAGTTTATGCCTGTGCATAGCCACGAACTGAGTTTAAGCTGATAACCCAAGACAATACCCAAGTGAGTTTGTATTCATGACCAGTTTAACCTTAGTTAGGTGACTGTGTCTTTTTCTCAGGAAATAACAATTTTTTCAGTGTTCATATACCATTCTGGTTCCTGTTAGCAAATGTTACCCTCAGTACTGTCCATGCTCTTCAGAGTTAGCTCTGCCATGGACTACACACTAATGCAGCACGGACTGAAATTTCTTTGGCTAACAGAGAAGGCTTTAGACCTCTCCTTTTCCCTGACACACATGAAGCCTTGAGTTTGATTTCTAGCAGCAGATAAATTAACTTCTCAATTTTTTCCTCTTGGCTTATGAGCGAAAGCAGTATTTTAGTGTTCAAGTGGGGAGAGTAAGCACACTGGCTTTCTATGTAAACGCAAAGGAAGATGGAGAAAGTGTTCATCAAACATGTATGTATTAACATTAACAGCTATAAAAGTGAAAAGTAGAACACAGTCCTTGAGTTTTATTTTCAGAACAAAATTGCCCTGAGAAGTCAGCCTATTTATCTTAGTCCAAATCCCTTAGATTCTAGTTTTGGGTAGGAACTGACATTGGTACTAAGCCCCTTTTGGGTTTAGTTGTGGGAATGCACTTGTTTTATTATGGCATCTCTGTTCAAATGAGGGAATCAATGTTTATGAGGTTGGTTGTTGACTTGGCGTTTTGGTATGAGTTTGGCTGATGATAGCTTCACAGAAAAACATAAGAAACAACAATATTATGTTGTATTTCCTATTTTCAGAAGGAAAGGGTTGATTAGTTCTGTAGTTTACATAGTTTTAACAATATCCCTTTGATAATACATTGTACTGCAGATGTTCAGTTAACAAAAAGTATACACTGAAATATTTATGGGCTTTGGCCAGAGCTACATATATTTATGTCAGTCTGTTGCAAACACTATTGTTAAATGGAGTACTTAGCAGATTAAAATTATCCCTTTGCTTCCGTTTCTTTTACTTAAACAATTTGGGCCGTACTTTTTGTGAATGCAGTGGGACACATGCCAGAAGGAAGCAGGGTCACTGGAGATAAGAGGAGGAATTTGTGACATGTAACTTTGGGCATCTAACTTAGGGTGCACCTGGCTAGTTGTCTCAGTTTAGGGACACAGTGATCGTGCATGTTGCCTACAAGTTGGATCAACAGTCTGGCTTTTGTCTGGAGCAACAGGCTCTTCTGGCATGAAAGGACTCCCATCATCTCTGCCCAGAAAGACCATCTGGATGCAATGGACTTTAAGCAAAGCTTTTGACACTGCTTCCCACAGCATTCTCCTGGAGAAACTGGCTGCTCATGACCTGGACAGGTGTTACTCTTAGCTGGGTACAAAACTGGCTGGGTGGCCATGCCCAGAGAGCGGTGGTGAATGGAGTTAAATCCAGTTGGTGTCCATTCACAAGTGGTGTCCCCCAGGGCTCGGTGCTGGGGCCAGTTCTCTTTAATATCTTTATCAATGATCTGGATGAGGGGATCGAATGCACCCTCAGTAAGTTCACAGATGACACTAAGCTAGGCAGGCGTGTTGATCTGCTTGAGAGTAGGATGGCTCTGCAGAGGGATCTGGACAGGCTGGACCGATGGGCCGAGGCCAATGGTATGAGGTTCAACAACTGGTGAGACCCCACCTTGAGTACTGGGTTCAGTTTTGGACCCCTCACTACAAGAAGGACATTGAGGTGCTGGAGCATGTCCAGAGAAGGGCTACAAAGCTGGTGAGGGGTCTGGAGGACAAGTCTTATGAGGAATGACTGAGGGAACTGGGGTTGTTTAGCCTGGAGAAGAGGAGGCTGAGGGGAGACCTTATCACTCTCTACAACTACCTGAAAGGAAGTTGTAGAGAGATGGGGGCTGACCTCTTCTCCCTGGTGACAAGTGATAGGACGAGAGGAAATGGGTTCAAGTTATGTTGGGGGAGGTTTAGATTGGATATTAGGAAACATTTTTTCACTGAAAGGGTTATTAAACATTGGAATAGGCTGCCCAGGGAGGTGGTGGATTCGCCATCCCTGGAGGTGTTTAAAAAAAGGGTAGATGTGGTACTTGGGGACATGGTTTAGAAGTGGTTTTGTCGGGGTAGGTTAACGGTTGGACTTGCTGATCTTAAAGGTCCCTTCCAACCTCAGCACTTCTATGATTCTATGACTTGAGCTACTGGTATCCGTATGAATTTGAACAAAAATACCAGAGGTCTTAGATGCTTAAATGAAGGGTCCAGACTCTTGGAGGGTCTGAAGAGAATTCAGGGCATCTAAATTAGGATGCAATCTCTCTCCAATCTTTAAGCTTATACTTATAACACAAACACTGGGTAATGTGCATTATGTTTAGCTTGAGAAAGAGGAGGCTGAGGGGAGACCTCATCACTCTCTACAACTATTTGAAAGGACACTGTAGAGAGGTTGGTGGTGATCTCTTCTCACAGGTAATTAATGACAGAACAAGAGGGAATGGCTTCAAGCTCCAACAGGGTTGATTTAGACTGAACATTAGGAAAGAATTTTTCACAGAAAGAGTGGTCGGGCAGTGGAATAGGCTGCCCAGGGAGGTGGTTGAGTCACCATCCCTGGACGTGTTTAAGAGCCGTTTAGATGTGGTGTTGGGGGATATGGTGTAGGGGAGAACTTTGTAGAGTAGGGTAGATGGTTGGACTCGATGATCCCAAGGGTCTCTTCCCACCTAGACAATTCTATGATTCTATGTGTTACTGAGAGTAGAATTTGGTCTTCTGTTACTGACAGCAGTATTGACTGAAGTGCTAGTATATTAACACAGACAATGTTGAGTCTGTATATCTTACATAGGGTCAGAACAAGGGTTTAGGAAAATTTAGTTTTTTTACCTGAGTGGCTTGGAGGTCCCTACCAGGGGCTGTTAAATCTTGTGTTCTTGCTGCAAATAGATCAATAATTAAAGCTTTGCTGTCGTTGTTTGCATCCTCAGTGCTGTGGGGATAGGTTCCACAGTCCTATGACTGGCAGATGCATAAAGAGTAGATCTGCTACAGAATAAATGTCTGTGACTGTTAAATTAACTTCAGCAATCTCTTGGCAGATGCAAACGAATGCCAAGGAATAGCAATGACCAAAAGGAACTAAATGGAGAATCGGGAATCAATGCAGAACTTCATTAGTTTGTGAAAAATGATGACGTACACTAGGGGAGACAGGTGAGGGATTCAATCTCTTGTCCCTAGCATCTATGAGAGCTGGATACCACTCTCCCTTTAGTGCCTTTGAAAATTCCTCCCTGGGCTTCTATGTTTTTTCCTGTTGTCACAGCAAACCACATAATACTAAATATTACAGTACCTGTATGCAAAATTGCATAGAGAAATAATAAGTCCTTACAAGTAAGTCACATTTCAACATTAATAAAGGGAAGCTGATTGACAGAAATGCTAAACTGTATAAAATTCAAAGGACTAAAGCAGGGAGCAGGGGACACTATGTTTTGGAGTGAGTTGAAGTGTGTTCTTGCTCCTTTAACTCCAGTCCTGATTCACTTAACTTTTACAAAAATAAATGAAGATGACAAAATTTTTTGTTTTAAAATATGATTTTTTTTCCCTCGTGAAAATAGTATAATTCAGTAGCAAATAAATAGCCATGATTTCAGTAACAAAAACAACTGAAGTTACTCAGACACACTCTCTAGTTTGGAACACAAATCTTTATATCTGTTAACAGCTTATACATAAAAAGAGTCTGCTAGACTTCACACCTGCCTCATGAGTTACTGTGAACGTTGATGCATCCCACTGGCGCTCCTGGCTCTTTGTCTTTAAGCACCACATCACTTACACCCACCAACGCTCCAATTGAGCTGTTGGGAATCTCATTAAGGAAACACAGCTTGATATCTGCAGCTGCTCAGAGCTTCTAAACTGCCTTCCTCATTAAATAAGTGCCATCCTGCATCCGATCCCTCTGTCAGAGGCATATTGGGCCATTCCTCATACACACTACATTTTCTCTTTAAACAAAATGAAACACCGAACGTAGCCTTTGTGTTAATCTAGAAGGGATTCCTTTGGGGTTACTTTCCTCTTCCTTTACCAGTCTAGTTAAACATGATAGATTCAGGGTCCTGGTTTGCCATTTGAGCCATATGTCTTAATACATCCTTTTTAGTTATGATACCCAGCAGCCTCCTAGAGGAGAAAAGGAAAGGAAAGGTCAACAGTCATCTCATATATCATGTGGTTTTTTCCCCTGTTCAGCTGCAGGGACATTTTGTGAGTGCTTCCATATAACACTGTCCATCCCATCCATTCCTCAATTAGTATCTTACATAAAAAGCATTCTCACATCATGTATTTTTACTACTGCAGCCATGATCATTAAGTTAAATACCTTGGGTTGTTATCTCTTTTTGTTGAGAACGCGACTGAGTGAGGAGCTACAACTACTGAAACTTTGTACTACACAGTAATGAGTTTCCTTAGGCTTGGCTGCAGACAACAAACACCACAAAACCAAGGCAGCAGTGCCCTGAGCTAGGGCATGGGGTTTAGTAATACATGAACTAAGCTAAAGCACAGACTTTCTGAAACTCTCACTATCGGACTGCGTAATTCCTTCAACTTTAAGTGATAATTTCTCATTTATATCATCCTAAATGAATTATATCTGTCAGAAAGATGAGGCCCATGGGAAATCTGGCCCCAAGAGTCAAAAGTTTCCTAACCCTCAGTATCCAAAGGCTTTTATTTCCAGTTCTTGAAGGCCATGAGACACTGAATTTTGGAACTATGTCATTGTTATAGTTTTTCCACCTTTCATTTCTTGTAAGTGCTAGAATTTAAGATGAAAAATTCCAAATCTAGGCACTTAAAATCAGGACCTAAATCTGTGTCCTGATAATGATTCCTATTTTCTTAATGCTGAGGACACTGCATCAACAGTAACAGCTGATACACGATATTTTTGAATAACAAAAAGGCTTTTTGCAGAAGACTAAGTTTTAGTCTTCTGCATATGAAAGTGGTTCTGCTACCCTGTTGTAAAGTTTCTTCTTACCACTAGATCCTGGGATAAGCAATGATCTCAAAATAGCTCAAATCCCATCAGAATTGCAGGATGTTATTTCTAATGCACACAGTGCAGCTTTTTACTCTCCTAATTTCATGTTTGCCCACAGCTCTTCAGCTTTTTTTTTTTGTGGACTTTTGGTTTATATGCCTTTCCATTTTCCTCCACTGACATCTTTATCACAGTCTTCACAAGCATCTAATCTAGCTGGATGTCTAGAAACAGGCACATTCTTTGCAAACAATACTACTTGCCAGATCTGCCTCTGTTGGAAACTGAACTATAGTGGGAGTCAGAACAGTTTATTTTGTATTCATCTTTACCTTATCTAAGTGACGATACACTAAGGATTTGGAAGAACAGAATGAAACATGACACTCAGCCAGGGCCATTTTGGTTCTGAGTCTGATTTCTTTTGCTGCCCTGGAAAGACACTTGGTGCGCTTCCCTTATTCTTCCATTCACAAAACAGACAAATCAAAATATTCACTTGACTGTCTCAGAGATGCTGATTAACTAGCTACTGTCTATACTTGGTTTGAAACAGGAAAAAACAGTGTTTTTGTTAATGCTGAAGAAAATCTCCTGAGGTTCTGTAAGAGTGCTTGACTCAGCCTGTACTCACCCACTGCGAGTGACAAGACACTGCCGGAGTCCGAGTTTCCGGAAAATATCTACCACAGTCTCCATTGGCGTGTGGTCAGTGACAGTGAAAGGGCTCAGGTTGAGAATACGTCGCAGCTTCAGAGGATGGGGACTGTTGGGTGGCAGTTCTGGGGGGTCTTCAGTGAAATACACAATGGAGTTGCTCACCACCCCATCCTGACGCTGTCTTGCATTCTCTGTACAGCAGAAAGATCAAGGTAGACAGTGAGTTAGGCTTGATAACAACAACAAAAAAAAAAAAAAGTCCTCCTTTGAAAGGCAAAGGTAGTAATAGCTTTTTGTCTTTAACATACTGAGGTCCCGGAAGTTGGAGTTACAGAGCAAACTTGGATTTCCTTGAGACGTTGTTCCCTTGAAGCAAATGTAAGTGATATTTTTACAAACACAAACTTTTGCTTGGTTGGGATAATGCTTTTCTCAATAAATGTGCAGCACATTGCATTCACAAACATCGCTAATCCAGTTTCCGTCAAATTCAAATGATTATATGTCATTTCCTTCATTGTGTGAATCACAACAGAAACTCCTATTATATGCCTGAAGGAGTGGCGTCAACATCCTCTGTACAGTTCCAGCTGGCTTGGAGCGGTATGTTTGTTCACAGACTTCTCACTGAAGTGGGGGAAATCTGGGCATGGTGAATGGATTTATGAACACAAAGCTAGGGAAAGACAAACTCACATCCTAGAGGTCTGGGGGCAGTGTGGGTGTTGTTCTAGACCAGCACACCTCTCTGGTGTGCAGCACACCTCTCTGGTGTGCAGGGTGAACTTTGTGGTTTTGCACTTAATGCCTTAAATAGAGTTTGCACATCCAGATTTTAAAAGGGCAGAAAAAAATAGCATCCTACTTAAAGGAAAATACATTTTTTTGTTTGATATGTTTTTTCTCAAGAGTACATATTTGACCGCTTTCAAAAGTTCAAAAGCTATCGTTCATACTTTGATCAAACTATGAAGTGAGCTTTACAAACCATCTGGACTTTACATAACCAGTATACGCCTTTTACTTTAAAGTATGCTCCAACAAGAATTCTTAGCATTGAAGTGGTTTATTTTCTTTGTAGTGTTTACCTCATTCTACTTAACACTACAGGGCACAACCAATATATGAGATGGATTTCCAAATGATAGACAACTCTCTCCCTAGAACAAGCATATCACATGTTTGGCTCCAAGGGTTTAACTCTTTCTTCCTTTTTGTATAAATTCTTGGAAATGGCTGGAATTCTTATCTTTGATTAATATAGGTTGTTTTTGTTCTTGAGAGGTACAGCAAATCAGACATACTCAAAGTGTATGTATATATTCTTGGAGCTCGTTGCCATCAATCAAAATGCAGAAACCTGCTCCTGTGACTTGTAACATGTAGACAGTAATGGTTTCCAACATGTTCCAGCTGCATTTTTTTTCCCTTTAACGATCACTGTCTTGTAATATTTCTGGAACTGGAGCAGTGCTGGCTCAAACCTAATATCAGTACCAGTACATGACTTTCAACCTTCTCACCCCACATATTACAAGACCTATTGCAATTTATAGGAATGATGCTAACTTCGTCTCATCTTGTTTTGACTCGTACATCTAATTTCAAGCGTGAACATGCCTGTATAGCTCTTTGATATATGATCTGTGGTAAGAGGTAACATTTATCAAACTGAAGGTAACTCCCACCCTTTGATAAAAACCCTTGACAGCTAGGTATTTCCTTCCCGAAACTGCACCCAAAGCAATAGGCCCAAGCATTTCAGTTGCCATATTGCTGTTCCCAAGGCAACAATGACCCTGGACAACAGTGATTAGCTAAAGCCATGATTTCACTCTTCAAAGTCAAACATCTCTCTAGAGAAATTTGAATGATGTAGTACTACTGAGCAAATTCAGCGGCATCAGAAAAATGGTGGACTTTGTATGCAGTCTCACTGGATGAAGGAGTTAGAGTAAAGGGAAAACAGAAGAACAGATCATTTTTTAAGTCATTGGTAAGAAAAGCAGATATAACTTAACAGAAGGAGCAAAGCAAATGGATGACGATGTCTGGTTTTACAGATCAATCTATGCAGAAGGTTCTTGTCATACCTAGAGGGTGAATTAGTTCTCCCAAATGTGAAACGGCCTTTCATATTCAGGAGTTCACAGTTCACAGCCTGTATTAACTATGCTGTTCTCTCAACTCCACACTGGGAAAAGTACATTATACAGGCCACCTGGCTTGTGTCCAAGACTCTGCCTTTTGTACGATGCCTCTGAAGCTGGCCAAATTTAAGAAGAGCTTTACATGGTCAGATACTCCCCTCTGCAAGACTGTAAAGTAGGTGCCATCTAAAATGTAAACATCTCTTCCCAGAGAGTGACTCTGCCCACCTGACCTGCATGCCTGCTCAAAAAAGACCAGTGGAAGGATGCAGTCCTCCTGAAGGTGCTTCTGAGTGACCTGAAGTGGCATTGCCATTCACTTTACAGGGACTGGATGGATTTTTAGAACGCTCCACTTAGTAAGAAAGAAGTTATGTAGGCATAAATCATGAGGCAGAGAGCTGTGTGTGAACAGGTATTTGATGCGGGACTCAACAGCTGTTGCCTTCATCCAAGAAGGCAGTTGTATGAGGGAATCGGAGTACTTCTCCAGAGTATTGCCTGGGCCACCACACTGCTGATGCACAATTTATTGGGCCAGAGAAAGAAGCTGAAGCTTCTTGGTTGAAAGCATGTCTCTATGTAGTGCAACGTGTTGTCATATAGACGCATCAAAACTGATTCAAACTGAGGCGGCATTCTGTGGGGCACAATGCAGTGGAAGAAGAAATATTGGTGTGGGCCTGACTCTGCTTTTCAGAAGACCTCATTCCCTAACTATAGTGCTGTGCAGATGGGGCTTATACCGTTCCCAGGCATAATTCTCCAGTATCTCTGGATGTTGTCACGCTGAGCAGGAGATAAGAACCTGAACAGGAGAATAGAAGATGCTTCACCACACGTGATGTTTACCTCTTGGCATGTAATTTTATAGTTTAAGGAGACTTAGTGTATGGCTCCGTGAACATGACTCCGAAGCAAGCCGAGGTGAAGGTTTGCAACACATTAGCTACTCTACGGTAATGATGAGCAGTGACTTCTACAATAGATGCAAAGCAACTTTGGCCTTCAGTGAAAGAGGATGAGCTATTAAAAAGTTGCTAGCGTGGTACAAAACCAGTGTTTTGCCCTGCCCTGTACTGGAACAATATACTGTGTCTTTTGGAAAAGTGAAACCAGATCCAGATTTTAAGTCACAAAGACACAACCCGTTCTGGAAAGATTAACCATTTGTCACAGAGTCAGCACAGAATGATATCAGGAGCTGTCATAATTAACCCAAGAGAAAAAGGGTCACCAAAAGTCCCTGACAGCTGAGGACTTTAGGAAAAAACATCTATGCAGAGAAGTTTTTGATTTTAAATCTCAGTTCTGCCTCAGATCCTATGAAAGATGCTCTTAATTAGAGCTGATTGGGAAATTACCTTTTCCTCTGGAAAATGTGGATGTCAAAGAAAGAGATTTTGAAGGGGAAAACATTTTGATCTAAAATGTTTGCTGAGTTTATTTTTAACTGATTTCTTTGTTATTAGTGCATAGCTGGACATTTTCACACATCTCCTAGGAAGACCATTCAGCCATGTTGCCATTTATGACCTGCATCAAAAGACTCGGTTGTTCAAAATTCTGAGTTGCTTCAGACAGCATCTGCTCTTTCTGCTTTTAAAGTGAGGGCTCTGCATCTTCACTCCATGCAATTTTCCCACTGAATACCTCCCTGCAAAGGAGATGTAAAAGGCTATAAAGTTAGGATGGCAGCAAGTGTTACAGCCATGACATGGCACAGACAGTGTAAAAGCCAGACACAGGATAGGCTAAATACATCTAATTAAGGTTTTTCACTTCTCACAGGGGAATGCAGAAGACATTTGAAACTCATTAGCAAAAGCAGGATAAAGTACAAACTATTTTATAAATGGTATCAGCTCTTGGCATTTACACATTTGGTGAAACTTCAGACACATATTTACTTTCCTAACTTGGCCATACAAGGCATCTTTTGTTACTACCAAAGGAAGATTAGTCCTCTGAGAAAATCAGTTGTTTGAAAGGGGTATTGCAGCTAACAGCCTTGGACTTCATCTTGGTGTCTTTAAAATCCTCTTATACTGAGATCGGTATACAGAGCATTATAACTTCATGGAGACTCCTTTTTTGACTTGTTTTT
The DNA here is from genome assembly GCA_008711295.1 of Anarhynchus alexandrinus. Classification (NCBI taxonomy): domain Eukaryota; kingdom Metazoa; phylum Chordata; class Aves; order Charadriiformes; family Charadriidae; genus Anarhynchus; species Anarhynchus alexandrinus. The sequence continues at coordinate 934,490 of VUYV01000287.1, read as the reverse complement.
GAAGGAGGGATGAAGGAGCAACCAGTGATAGTGGGCTTTTAATGAAAAAGTTAGGTTCCCACACCCCTGGGAAGTTAAATTACAATTGTACAATTAGAGGAGCTGTAGAAGTGGCAGTAAGGCCTGTTCTGCTTTCCTGTGTTTTGAGAAATTAGTGAGATAACTAAATGCAAAATTAATTCAGTTCATAAACTATTTTTTGTAACTGAAATGTCAACTTACACCACAGGAGGGAAAAAATGATAAAATAATTTCTTACTGAAGAGAATTCCGCACTACATTTTAAAGGGAGAAGACTGGGCTCTGTCATTTCTTTCCTTCTTCTGCATGTAGTATTAATGCAGTGTTGATGACTTTCTGTTATGGGTTGAAGAGAGTGGAATCAAGTAACAGCTGAGTGTCCTTAAATAAATGAATATAAATTTCAGGTCTAATCACTTAGATGGAGTCTTTTTACATCCAGGAGATGAAAATAAATATGCATTAAAAAAAAGACATGCTTTAAAGAGGACTATTATTTCAAATTTTATTTTAGCTTTGTGAGAAGTGAGCAGGAAAGTGGCCTTCTAAAATAGCTAATAAATAAATAAATAAATAAATAAAATAAATTTTCCATCTGTGGATTTACTTTTCTGAAGAATATGGGAGTATCCATCTGAGACAACAGCTTTTTAAAGGTGCCTGAAGAGGAGCGATGAAAAAAGGCCCACGCAGAGAGGAAAAATTCCATGTGAAGAAGATTTGGGTATGCCAGACATTCCACTCCCCCTCAAAGTATAAGGCAGTCATGCCCAGCCAGCAGCCAGCCTGCCTGCCCAAGCTGGCCCTCAACACAACAGGACTGACAGAATTGGGTGTAGACCATGGGGTTGATTTGCCAGGCCTGCAGATCTCTGCAGCTCTGAATGCCCTGGGTACAGGGAAAGTGGGAACACTTGCTTTCATCCAATACACCTGTCTTTTCAATCCCCACCTAGCCATCAGGCCAATCAGGAAAGGACCTGATGGGTCAAAACCTGTAATGACCTGGATCGGGCTCTCAAGCAACCAGCCAGCTATCCACTGGATGCTTGACAAAACTCAGCCATCTTTACCAAACAAAATCCTCCACTGAAAAGCTTCCCACCCCTCATGCAAAAGGCCTGCACGTGAGAGAAAAAAAAAAAAAAANAAAAAAAAAAAAAAAAAAGAGATAGTGCAACAGAAAGCAGCACAGGGACTTGCACTTTGTCACAAGGTGACCGCATCACAGGTGCCTCAACATCTACTGGCAGCCCATGGCTACTACAGGAAGCTCAGCACTGCAGCAGCTTTTTATCTGGTTTTGACAAGACTTCTGGCCATATGAGCTGGGGTTATCTCTGCTGTCTGTAGTAAAATTGTATTTTACTGTTGTGAGTGACAACAAAATTAAGCCCACACAAGTCAAGCCCACAGAAATCTACCAGGTAGTATGTGGCAACAGAAAAGCTTCCAGCTATGGGTCCTAGTAAATACCAAAAACCATATCTGGGGAAAATGTTAGGTTTTGTTCTTATTTAGCCATTCTTCAAGGTGAATAACACTGGTAACATCCTACCCTGTCAAAATCAAACATGTACACCAATACTCTCTACTCACTTATTGCAAGAATCAGCTCTCGTCTCTGTGCAAATCCAATAAGTCTCTCTGAGTCTTTTGAAACCACTACTGGGAAGCCATTGTAGTCAGTCTCCTTGATTAGTGTCTCGACGTCCTCCACCGTCATGCTGTCCTGTGTCAGAACAGAGAGAGGAGCTTCACCACGCCTTGGTCTCATGACATCTGTTGCCAGGGTTCGGTGGGTGAATTCATCTTTCACATCCAGAAATGGGTAGCCATTCAGGTGAATGTGAGCTTCATAGATCCCTTCTTTCCCAAAGGCGTCTGCCACCCACTTGCTTGTGACAGCTGCAGCCATAAGAGGTACGATGTACTCCAGGCCTCCAGTTAGCTCAAACATAATCACTACCAGAGAGACCGTCATTCGGGTAACACCACCTGCCAACAAGGAAAGCAGACAATTTTCCTTCAGTGCTCTTTAAGTATACACACTAAGCAATTAATTTATATTTTTGTGTTTTACACTCAAAAAGGCATGAGATTATTCAAGCTGAACACTTTGCCTTTATACTCTGTGAAGTAGTTTTGGGCTTATTTCACTAAAGAAAGATTTTTCATCTGCTGCAATTTTCATCAAAAAGATTGAGTGAACTTGCTCAGGTCAAAGATGCTAACACCAAAAAGCAAATAATGAATGCTAAAAGACTGAGCTATCAAACCAGAAAGTATGCAAAAAAAAAAAAATCAGCTATACTGGATACCTGGGAAACTAAAACTGAATCCTGTCATTAGCCCTCGAAAATGTCTCCAAAAATCAACTAAGTACCGTGGCTGGGGCAGGTAGGAGCATTGAGAGCTGGCTGTCACATTGGTTTACCTGTCACATTCATTCTGAAAAGAAAGCTAATCATTATCTTCGGGCACACTATGGTTACAAAATTCTATATAAGGACAGTCTGGGGCCACTGCAGGAGCTACTTTGCAGCTTAAACCCTAGCTTTTGATATCAGTATAACATACAATTTGAAATGTATACAACTTGGTTTGAGGCCATCTAGGCAGGCAGCTGTAGACAGGGTTATAGCTGTATTTTTCAATCTAGTCTTTCTGTATTAATTTCACATGCAAGCTCTTCACTCCTTCAGTTTACATTAAAGGATAAAAATGATCATATAACTGCAGACAAGTGTGTACGTATCACTGAATTATTAGGTAACGTTTCTTTGCCTCTGTTCAAAAGGTAAATGTAATAAATCTGCTATTTTTAGGCCTAAAAATACAGCACCATTTTAGATGAGAGAAATCAGAAAACAGGTCATTAAAAGATGCTTTTAATCTAGCAGCATACAGGAATATTAAATTGTTGATTATTTAATACGATGATCCAGATACGACTTTCATCTGAGGAATGCCTTTAACTTCTGACTCTGAAAAGCTGAGAGCAGATACCAGAGTTAGGATCATTTAATACTTACTCTACATCTCTTACTCTAAGCGAGACAGGTCTTGGGCTTAAGAATGAGCAGTGACCATTCTGCTGTATGTCTCACCATACGATTAAAATCACTGCACCTTGATTTGGACCTTTTGAAAGAGGAAGATCGCTTACAGTAGCAGATCATCTGGAATATCAGAGCTAAAATTTTGTGTATAATTTCTTTTATGAACATTAAGGTCATTTATAGACAAGAGGAAGTCCTTTACTCTTTTTTGACCGCAAGATTCATCCTAGCTATTTTAATGTGTCTACACTGCTGTAGGCATTCACATCCAAAGGGGTGATCCAGATTGCCTTTATAATCTCTGGAGAAAACCAGGCAGTTTTGAGGCCAAATTCATCTGTTCATTTGCCTGGCTTTAGACGTGTATTGCTAGATGAGACTGATCTTTCCAATATCTCATTTTTCTGTTTTGACTGTGAAGGGTATCAACACGGCTAGCTCAGATACTGATGTCTACATTACAGGCATTAAATTTAGACAAGCAAATCCCACCCTTCCTTCCTCTATAACTAATAGCAGAAATGAGCCTACTCTTCTAGCAAGAAACTCCAAAACTGCAACTTTTCCAGCTCTTCCCTGAGTACTTTCATTTCAAATCTACCTAATTACATTAATCATGCGTTACACCTCCCCACTATTACTTCAGCATCTAATGATGGTATCAGCGACAGTAAGCAAAGGAGGTAGACCGCTCAATTACAGAAAGGGAGATATATGATAAGGCAAAAATGTGTTCAGATGGTTGTAACATTCCTATTGCACCTATGACTAGAAATTTAATATGTGAGGTATTATTCAATGATCTTGCTTTAATAGTTAACAGATCATTCCTGTTACATCCAATAAATCCTACTGATTGAACATAAGCAGATATTGGCCTATGGTCAAAATCAAAATCAAAAGACAGCCATGTTGACCAGAGTGTGGCACATGGTCAAAATAAGACCCAGAAATTTTACCTCTGTGTAGCTTAAAATTTGGCCAGAGCTGGGAAGTTTGTTCCCTGCTCTGAGGGAGAGCACAGTCTAAACAAGGAAGTAGCTTGACTCCCGCTAAAGTGGATTTCATTACATGAAAAGGGGAGGAAAAAAACCCAAGCAAAAAACACTCCTTCTTGGAAACCTGTAGCCTAACTTTAATTTTTTCTTTCCTTCTTGTGCTTTTAGGCGGATTACGAGGAATATGAATTGGTGACTGCAGACTGCAAGCCTCTCCTTTGTCGACTACCTGGCAGATCACTGGAGAGGCCCTTTGAGGCAGCTACCCACGTTTTACCCCATCATATCTATTATGTCCAGAAATGCCAGCATAGCACCTAACACAAACACAGACCCCTCTTAAACAATTTGTATGTCCCCAAACATCAGTGTTATCCATGCATGAAGCAATGATCAGCAGATACTGTACCCAAGCAAGCTGCCGCTCCCACCATAGCATAAAGTCCTGGCGTGACGCAGTCTGCCCCAGGTCTGCACCAGTTCCTGAAGATGATCCAGTCATGATGGTGATATGCCAGCTGCTCTACTCCAATCCCAACCATCCTACCAGCCATGGCTCCAACAGCCATGCTGGGAATGAAGAGGCCTGAAGGGATCTTGAATAAAATATAGACACATGAGCACCTTAACAAAAATGACTATTAATGAACTTATTGATCAAACAATTTATTATTAGCAGTAAGAGAATCCAGTTTCCTTATCAAACGCTAGCTCAGAAGGTCATAGCCTTGTGGCAGCCTACAGTGATGTCCCCTGTGGTCTGAGATAGGTTTCTGCAGTGACTGAGTTTGTATGGCTACATGTGTATTAATAGCTTTATAAAATGTTAATGCATGTTTTTAAGTAGTTTTGAATCCTACCTGTTGCATCACAGTGAATTTGATAGATAAATGGTGTTTCTGAATAATAGTCTGCTTTTAAAGTCAAGATGTTCCTGGTTTTGCCTTTATTGCTTTCTCAGCAGGATGTCAGGAGCTGCTGATGGTTCTGTCACGGGCTTCAGAACAACCTTAACTGAAAATAACATCTTGATTTCACCCTCTATCACATGGAGTACTTTATAGTTTTATTACTACTCTTTCAGGTTAAATCAGACCAGATTTTAAATTAAATGTCAAATGCAGAATAAAAATTCAGAGAAAGGAGGCTGACTGCTCAGAGGCAGCTATTTCTTCATCTCAGTTTGCTATATATTTTCCAGGAAGCTCTATGAATCATTANAAAAAAAAAAAAAAAAAAAAAAGTATTGAAATGAGAAAGAAAAAAAAAAAGAAAATTAAAATTCACTTTGCCTTGGCTAAGTGCATTTCCTCTTAGATGTCAAGTGCACCTGCAAGTTGGAGAGAAATTTCATGGTGGAGAAGACAAGTCAGATTTGTGGCAAGGGCCTGCATGGAGTTTTTGTTGGGTTTAGAGACGAAAGGCTGTTATATCTTTTTAATTCTGAAAATACACCTTGAGCTTCCTAGATAACTAAAGTAACAACCTCTGCATGGCCCAGAGGCATTAGGGCTGATAACAGCAGGCACTATCTCCTGCACCATATACTGCTAATTTTGCTGATACAGTCGGATTGAGTCTTCTAGATTTGGTGGGTGAAGCTATTTTGTCTGTTCTTTTACAGAGTAGTTGAAACTGTCAATTGCTTCTAACAAATTTTGACTATATAGAATAAATAAAGAACCACATATTGAATAAAGAACCAAACTCAGAAGTTTTTAAACAAATGAACAAGCAAAACAGCTGGCTGCCAGCCATAAATCAGTTTCTGCAGTGAAGGGCATCTCATTTCAAGTCCTCGTCCAGAAATATTACACCTGCAACATCCAAGTGCTCTTAAACTCCCACGTGTTCTCTCTGCTCAGGAAATCAGTCATCAGTCCTGAGTGACCTTCTACCATTCAGTAGTTCTTGTCATCAGAGGAAGAAAACGTGAAAGAAAAGCAAAACTCCAACAACTTCCGACTATATTTCAGGTAAAAGGCCTTCTAAAAGATGGATCCTCAGTTCAAGCACAGTGTTTAAGAGAAGGATGAGATGTTATAGCTTTGAGTGTGGCATAAAATACAGTGTATAACTCAGAAAAACTTCCCATCGTCCGCTGCAATCAGATCCAGAACTAAATGCTCAGATAATGGGAGCTGTAGACAGACAGATATGTGTTTTATATGGGCCCTAACAATTAGATATATAAAACTCACCACAAACAGTTTTATAAATATTGAAAGCTTGGATAAATTGTTCTTGGACCTTTCATCACCCATTTATGTGGAGGAGGAGGACTGGAAGGAAAAAGCTGCAAATCCAGAATAATCAAATCATACATCCGTCAGTCCTCCCACTCCTTACGTCTTTTTTTCCAAGCTACAGTGCTTAAAAAGATTCAAAAATAAAAGTTTTCAGCTACTTTTATATTTTTGTGAGGTTTTAAAGTGTAAATCAGTAAATTTAAAGCTATTACTTCCGTGAGCATAGCTATCTTGAGGCACATTAAGACATTAATCCAACAAGACAAGCAACAATGTAAATATTCCATATCCCTGAGAGAGCTGAAAGACAGCTGCAGTGGGAAAAATCTTGAATTTGCTTATTGGCAACAGTGGAATTAAATTCCCACCCAGATTTCTTTTTTCACTTAATAAAACTGCAGATGGCTAGAAGGTGGAAAAGCAAGGCTCATCCCTCTGCTGTGATAGGGGACCACAGAGCAAGGTGGGTGAATCAACAGGCAGGTGAACCAACAGACATCTCAACCACACCTGTGTGGCCAGGTGTAGGTCAGAGGCACACAAGCCCTGCCAGATAGACCACATCTGCTGATGGCAACCCATCTGCGCCTTGTGCTCACAACAGCTCCTGTGCCTGTCCCCAATTTACCTTCATGCCGAAAGTGAATATCGTGATGACAATTTTAAACACCAAAGCCAAGGCGAGCTGCCACATGGCAGTGTAGACTCCAGGTCCGGCAGGTCGGTCAGGAATGTCATCCACTGGCCGGGTCATGTTTGGGTCATTGATATAGTCGCAGAGCTGCGAGGACTCCAGGGCACCACAGTCGTTGAAGAGCTCTGAGATCAGCTCACTGGTGCTCCGTCGGGTGTAGGGGTTGGGGTAGGCGATGATGGCAGTGATAGCCGTTATCACTATGACCTCCAAGACTGGGTATTTCCCAAGTCTGGTGGTTTTTCGCCTCCTGCACCAGGCAATATTGCATCGGATAAAGAGGGTCCCCCAGAGGCCTCCGAAGACACCGAGCAGGATGAAGGGGAAGAGCTCGGCCATGTACCAGGGGGTGTGGTACTCCACGTAGAACAGGACCAGCCGGCTGTTTCCAAAAGGATTGATGGACCTCAGTGTGAAGGCAGCCACGAGAGCAGCAAAAAATGACCTCCAGAGGGTTTTTAGAGGAAAGTAATAGCTGACCTAAAACCAAGCAGAGACCATAAACAACTTCACTGAGTGTGACAGAGGGTGTTTGCTTTAATTACTCACTGAAGCACCGCGCGCAGTAAGCCGTTGCCGTGTGTTTCATCCGTGACTCTACATCTGGCTTTACTGGGAACACCAGTCCTTGCCACAGCCAGAATGTGTTCACAAAGGTATTAGAAAAGGCATTTTCAGATTTCAGATAGGGAGCAGCAACCAGTGAAAAATCCATACATCTAAATCCAAAGTTGCTGGCTAGAGACAGTAAGATGGGTGCTTGGCTGCTCGGCTCATGCAGCAGCAAGCTGAAAACTGGACACAGCTCAGCACAGTGATACTTTTCCAGATTAAACAATTTGATTTGTTTCCAGAGAACCAGTGCTCTTCTTTTACTCAAATTATGCTAAAATACCTGGTTATTTCTTATTACTAGAAATCAAAGATTATTTTTGCTTTAGAAGAAAAATAAACATACGAATATTTGAAAAATAAAGAGGAATATCAGAAAAAGGCATCAAGTAAAAGTATATTTATTGAAGTGAGTCAACTGCCAGGTCTCACCTCTTCCAGACTAAAAAGCACGCCTCCAATTGGAGCCCCAAAGGCAACAGAAACTCCTGCGGCGGCTGCAGCCGAGAGCACCTACAAAGCAAATATTTAGGTACAAGGCATGAGTCCTTTGAAACACCGAGTAACTGGACAAGGAAATTAGAGATGATTTAAGCCAACCTCACCTCTCTTCTCTTTCCTTCATTCTTGCTGTACTTTGAGAAAAGGCTGCTGAAGAAGTTTCCGCAGCAACAGGCCACGTGGACTAACGGCCCCTCTTTCCCAAGGCTGAGGCCTGAAGATACCACCAGAACCAAGGTGACTGTTTTGATTAAAAGTGTCCATTTGCCCAGGTAGCCCCTAATAATGAACCCACTCAAGATGGTTTTTATCTGGAAAGCAGGAAGAACATGTTGAAGAGCTGGAGAAACCTCTTCTACTCTGAACTTGCAAACGGAGTTAAAACCCCAGCAGAGTTTAAAAAAACAAAAAAACAAACAAAACAAAACAAAAACAAACCCCACAGACGGCTTGAAAAGAGACAGTGATGGAGAGAAAGAAATCGTAGGTAGGGTAACTTTCCCACAGCAATATCAGAGCAGGGGTTAAGCAGACCACACTTTTACAGTTGTTATGGGTGGTCTCCTGCATCAGTAAGGAGTCTTACAGAGATCAATAGAAATACAAAACTTTTATGTATCTCCTTGGCTTACAGGATCAGAGTTAAACTAGACCCAACTTAACAAAGTGGGAAAAAAGCAAATAAACAACCACAGACTTTTCCCAGTTAAAACAAGAAAAAAAAAAATTCTAAATATTTGGAATGGCCGTGCCATAAAAGCATGCAGGTATTATGAAATGAGAGAGTCCAAGAGATCTTATTTTTACATATTTCCTCTTAATTTTGCATGTGAGTGGCTAGACACACACATGCACGTGCATGACACAGAGGCTGCAGGGTGCAATTAAAGTTTGGACTCCAGCCCTGGAAATGGGCTGGAGCCGAGCACCATCTCACATGAGAGATTTAGCACTCAGAAACTAGATTTACAGTTAACTGTGACCACTTTTTGACAACACTTACAGATATATCAAATATATCACAAACACACATGTGACTACTTTGAAACAGGGAAATTATTTAAATGTTTCAAATTATTTGTGGTGGGTTTTTTTCCTGATTGGCTATGAAACATTTGGATGCTTTTCCTAGAGATGAAGAAAAAAAGTATGCCAAGATTTCTAAAATTTGGGCTATTGATTATGTCTGCCAGATTCCTGAGTAATAATCCCAGCGGTTCTATAGCACTTTTAACAAAAGATTTCAAGAATTTTGAGTAGCTATGATGCTTGAATTGTAGAGTTCCTTATTTTAACAGCTGAAATATGGAGTGAGGCTCAATATGTAAAATATTGAAAACCAAGTAGAGATTTTGGCTGCCATAATGCTGTCATGCCAGCATGACATTGTATACAAGGACACAATGCGCAGAAGTTGGACAGCCAGATATTTTTCAAGCATCCCTAATGATGGGCAATTTGCATCTTCAGTAGCTTGGGAAACCTTAGCTTTGTAGCCCTCCCTTTTTTACCTCCCTGGTTTTACTTAAAGCCTAGCCTAGAAAATTACTGATTTTGTAACTGGCCCAAGTAATTTCATTCAAGGAAAATTTTCTACAATTTTCTAGTGCATATGTGTCTCAGCCACGAAAAGTTGAAGTCCATAAAGTGATGACTTGGAGCTGTTGATTTTTAATTCAAGCTCTGGCAATGAAGAAGTATGTACATTAACCTGTCACACTGGCATCTGAATATGAAAAATTTAGATGGGTACCATAAAGGCGTCTTAGACAAAGGACTGAAGGCAGATGAGATGGAAAGACAATCTCTTGTTCCTATGCTATCTCATAATACAGTTCTGGAATGGGAAAAGGTGGCAAATTATCTTTTCTTTGTTTTCTTTGGTATTTGGATATTCATTCACAAAGATAAACTCACCTCTGGGATTCCAGAGCCACAGGCGTAGGGAGCAAACACTCTGACCAGGGAGACTGCCAGGAAAGCAAAACACAGAGCCCACATAATGTATAGAAAATAGTTTAGAATGTAAGCACTTGCACCCTAGAAAAATAACAGTGACAAACATTGTTAGACAAATGCAGGTTGGTAAATCTCACACTTCTACTAGGGACCATGATGGCATGGAGCCTGGTCTTTTCATTTACATGCTAGCTGCTGCTTTTCCTCAGGAAGGACAAACGATTTTATATACTCCGACAATTTTATTACTGACGAAAAGAAGCAGCATACTAATATATACCTAACCCAGTCCATACAGTGTCTTTGCAAGGGACCCAAACACCTTGAACAGAGCATCTTTGAAGCACTAAAAAAATTAAGCCAACCACAAAAAGTTCGAAAACTTTAAACAAATCTGTCATGAGGGAAAAAGTAATTGATGATAAATAAAACCCTTATGAAGGAATCTGCTGTTTCATCCCATGGCGGGTTACAGGGGATGAGACCCTGGTACATCTTTTTCTGAAGGCTGGTATTCAAGGGTCAGCTCTCGATATAGATGGTGGTCTTTTCAGATGACATCCCTGTGTATATCAGTAGCCAGCTCAGTTCACAAACGGGAAGGGTAAAACCATAAATAAATCTTTTCCTTCTATATGACGCTGTCTATGATAGGGTTGAAAATCATTTGAAAACACAATACCTTGGCAGATCCCACTCAGACACTTCAGTTATTTTTGCCCTGATATTTTAAAAGTATTCCAGTTGATAATAAAACCTATCTTCAAACTGAATAGCTTTACTTTACTGACAGAATGGAAATGCTAATGACCATTAGTGATGGTTGACTGCAGTGCCATAGCAAAAGCATTGTCAGTAGTGACCTTCAAACTTTCTACCTGTCTCCAGTGGCCAAGTCAAAACTGGTGTTAAAATCTGCCTTAGAATACCCCTCCCCCTTCACAAGCATCATTTTTGGATGAATTTCAAAACCCCCACCTACACAGACAAAACAGAAGCTAGTCAGAGGCATCACATTGATACAAGGAGCTTAAGCCTTCAAAAAATCTCCTACAGCAATGTGACACTACAGAATAAAAAACAAGATGAACCTCAGTGCATGAATTGGTATGAATCCGTCACCTCTAAGTGAACTCTTCCTACCGGATGCAATCCCAGCTGCTCAAGAATATCGGGGCCCCTGTCTTTGCTCTGCAGGACAGCAGCCTGGATATCAACATTATGATAAATCAAGTAGGAAAACAGGCATTAATCAGTTGTATCGTGTCTTCAGTTAACAGTGTGGGCCAGGCCCAGTTCCCAGTCATAAAAAACCTAGAGCTGAGAAGTCTCCCTGCTTGCAAGCCTGCAAGGAATCAACGTTTAACAGCACAAATGCTTGCTAGCCTGATTTTCCAGGTCTTTGTCCAATTGAAAAGACAGTAAGGGAACCACTGCCCTTACCCTTATGGATATATTTGGAAGAAGGGTAATTTGTTAAGGTCCTCTTGTGCGTGCTTGCTGAAGTTAGCAGCTGGCTTCACTGATAACAGCAGAAGAGCAATACGATGCCATGCCCCAATGACCTAAGACTAAGCAGTCATGGATCCCTCACTTACAGTGATTGACATCTGTCTGTAGTAACCATGGATCTTTGTTGCTACAGCTGAAGATGGTCTCATTTCCTCATGAATGTCTTCTCCTAGTGCTTTCAATTACAAACAGCTATGGCAATATTTACTCTTCCTCTAGAGAAAACTCTGGTTATGTTGCCCCAGGGCAAAATTCTCCTGTCAGTGTGAACCTGGAGTAACTCCAAAGAAGACCAATGCCATTAGAGCAATTTGGCCCTACAATGTTGAGCAAAAGCTGCAGTTTTGCTTCTAAATTCACTGGAGTCGAATTAGCTTTGTTTCTTTTTACTTCCTCTTCTTTCACATCTCAGAAGTCATATGAAAACTATGTCAGCTCGTTACTGCAATCACACGTACACCTACAGCACTGTGGCAGGACCCCACAAGAGTCTATATGGCCAGTTCAGTCTTATCCCTTGGGACAACTCTCATTGTTACATTTTCCAGATACCTGGTGTTTTGCAGGTCCAATTGCAGGAGTTTCTCATGATTAATAATAACAAAACCTTTGGGAAGTGAAGTAGTAGTAACTCAGTACAGCAAATGGCTCGTTTCTCATTCATTGCATGCCATTACTAAGGCTCTGAATCAGTAAAAGTCTTAAGCACGTACACTGGAATCAGAGACCGAAAACGCTCATCAGCAGAGATGATTCTGTGAAGACCTTTTCCACTAGTGGCTCATAGGACTCATCCTGGCAGCAACAGTAATGAAGCATGCAGGGGAACTGAGCAAAATTTCGTATTTTAGTTTGCAAGACCTAGCAGTGTTTCAGATCTGGTGTCAGTCCAATTTAGGTAGAAATGGAGCACAATTGAAAACAACCCTCACAAACTCAGAATACTGAAGTAAAACACATCCCTCAGGATGCCATCCACAGATGACCAATGCTTGTTTTCTCCAGAGGCTGAGTGCTCTACTCTGACTTGACCTGGGATCTCACAGCTTGCAGACTCCCTCCGGTGGATGTTACAAATTGGGAAGCGAGTTCCAGGTATAGAGGGGCTTCCTTGTCTTGCAGGTCTCAGCTTCATGACAGAAGATCCAGAAGCCCTGGGGTGGGAATCCAGTCCATTGCTGGATCCAATGCCAGGAGTCATAGAAGACATGGGGCCCTTTCCTCTGCTTTGGATAGATGTGAGGCACCAGAAATGGGGCCCTCGGCTCCAGCAAAGTTGAGGTTAGGACCAACCTGGATCTGCAGAATAGGAAAGCTCCAGGGCACCAGATACTGGCTAGAGATCTAGCTGAAGTGGATGGCATCTGATGTGCTTCAACACACCCACACCTCCAGTGATTTTGAGGTTTTGAAACTCTTTTGCATCAAAAAACTCTTCACTTGCTCTTTGGAAGCAGTTCAGGACCAGAGGGATGAAGGTTATCATTGGCCTACAAAACAGTGATTAGGGAAGAAAGCGTCGCCTGGTATGTTTCAGATGTGCTATTATGTTTTCCATAATAATTTATATCAAGATTCTGCTTTGGGCTCATTTTATATGAGGACTAGAGTGAAAACAATTTTCAAGAGATGCCATAGGAAATGTCACAATTCTCAGTGAGAACATATGTATAGGGTTTATCGCAGCAATAAATTGACAAAACCACAAGGAAGAACTGATCTAAATCTTAGTCCTCAAAATGTCAAATTTAGTTGGCTATGATGAGAAGGAGTCACACTCATGCATAAAAAAGAAGACACATCTGACCAGAGTACCTTTAGGGAAACTGTTCCAAGTACTTTTTGTCTAAAATGTGCTCCAAATCAGTCCTTCTATGCACTGTGCATTTTATAGGGTTGTTACCCATATGTCAGGCACAAATTGAAGCAACATACAAAAAAACCACAAACAAACAAACAAACAAACAAAGGGCACAATTATCTTGAAATGCGGTCAAATTCAGTGTATTTTGATCCCTCCTAGAGTCTTCTACAGCTACAGGAATCATGCAAAACTTGCCCATATCATAAGCCTTTCAACAATTTTTACTTTTCATATTCACATTTTTGTTGGGCTTTGCCTGCTATTTCAGTGTAACAGTAACTGACAGCTATATTATTAATATTTACAGCACCCATTGGTCCATGGCAGCCTGAAACCCACAGATCTTAGGGGCCCATTTGTTTTGAGAAAGAGCCTAAAATTAAGCCAAGATTAAGCTTTTTTTTCCACTGTGACAGTACACTGGGGGCTGAGAAGCCCAATTTGAATACAAAGTAAGTAAAGTTTCACAGAGCCCACCTAGCTGATACCTTTCTTATAGGCCACAGCACACAACAGCCGTAACTGCTGATTTCGAGTAGCAGGTGAAAGCAATAAATTTTCTCAAGGATACGCTCCGTTTATATATTCCAGCCTTTCAGAGTAACAGCATGTCAAACACATGCACAGGATTTCCAAATCCCATAACAATTGTAACATTCTCCTCTTTTTTTTTCCCTTCCCACATTTTTTTTCTTCTCTTAAATTAAAACGTTGTCCCAAGTCCTGCAACTTTATACCAGGGTAGTATTTCTTCACTGTTACAAAGCCATGCCCACCCAAACCATCTGTTGATGAAGACCAGTACAAACCCAGCAAACCTCTGGCGAAGGGGAGCTTGGCACTGCGGACGGGCAACTGTGCAGGGAGATTTCTGCCCATGATCAAATGGTGGGAATATTCAGGAACAGTGAGCACCCCGCTACTTTCACTACAGTTAATTAGAACTATGGAAATTTGGGCTATACGTATCCACAGATGCTCTCATCTACTACTACTTGTACTGTAAACCTATGGCAAAAGGAACATGAATGACAAACTTGTACGGCAATGAAGGTGCCCTCAAACACTTTCTGCAGGACCAAACCACCTCCACACTGGGGGAAGATCCGACAAAATCTCTCCAAGTCACCCATTCCCTGGCTGGAGATGATTTATCCCTTAGAAGTATGTATTTTCTTCTCCTATTATTGACCAAACTGCATTACTGGATATGTTTTAAAAAGTCCCATTACATACTTCAGTATCCCATAAGCCAGTTCTCTTCAAAGCCACATTCATCCTACCTCCATGTCATACTTAATTTTTTTTCGTGTGCAAGTTACCTGCAGAAATGGGGGATTTCTTTCAACACAATAATTCTGCCCAAAAATTCAAGTTGCAAAAGGATCAATATTATTCAATACACTGAATAGCTTAGGATGAAAATAAAATGTCCTTTTCATATTTTTATAAACATATCATCTCCTAAAAGGAGTCTAGAAAGGCTTCTTTTCATGTCTTCAGAATGAAACTTTCACCTGCTTTGCTTTGAAACAGCATTCCTTGTATTTAAAATGTTTACAATTAAAAAAAAAGGATAGGAAAAAAGTCCTTAAAATACAAGTTTCGTGTCAGTCCAGATCAGCTTTTTCCCTTCCTGTCCTCTCCCCCTGAAAATTTTTCACTTTGGCCATCTCCCAGGGAGCCTATCATTTTCCCCAGCTTTTGGTGGTAGCTAAATATTTTGCTATCTGATAGAGAAACTGATTGCAAGGGTATAACATGTAGTTCTTATGCAGGTCCCACTACTACTCATGGCATTTGAGTACATAAAAAACATCTGCAATCACAAAAATTTCCTTTTAAATGCGTTTGTCAGGGATCATCTTTTTTGTCCCATAAAACAGTGTTTAAAATAAAAAAATTGGATAGCAGCTCAGGTCCCGTGGTGATTATGTTATGAGTGTTATGAAACACTTTTGGTTTAATATTGATAAAAAGAAAGAGCTATCTCACAGTTTTCCAATTTCCATCACACATGACACTGAAACAATGGGACCTCTCCCAAGTTAAGCAGATATTGCTTGTNTTTTTTTTTTTTTTTCAACGCTCTCAGTTCATTACTTTCTCTTTCAGAGGAACTCTCTGGAGGGAACATCAGCGAGTATGAAAAAAGGGCATTCCCTGGCCTGCTGCGACCCCAACCTAATCAGGTCTCCCGTACCTCAGACTGGCTTACAAGAAGTTCAGACCATTTCTGCCACAGGGGACATTTGTCCCTGTCATCGAATGTAGTCTCATTAGACGTCCAGCAGCACTGCTCGTGGCTGTACCAGAAGGCAGACAGGCAGACACCCTCTTTCAGGTCCGTCATCCAATCCACAGCTAAATCTATCACTCCGGCTAATGTGCCTGGAAAAAGAAATGCAGAAAAAGAAACCGTGGCATTAAAAAATATCAAGTTGCAAGGAAAATATATCTAATTATAACAACAGCAAAACCCCATGATTTGGGGAAGCAGCTGCAATGTAAGCACAAATATACCAAACATTAACAGTGAGTTTGCAAAGAAACAGCCACACCAACATGTTGTCTGACCTTCAATGTTCTCTCAGAAAGCTTTTCTTTTTAAATATTATTATTTTCATACTGATTAATGCCAAGTAGGGAAAGCATAACTAACATAGGGCCTGCTCCTGCGGTCTGTCCCCGGTGGGTACACCCTTTGACTGAGATCAGCAGGACTTCATAGAATGATAGAATAGTTTGGGTTGGAAGGGATCTTGAAGATCATCGAGTTCCAACCCCCCTGCCATGGGCAGGGACACCTCCCATCAGACCAGGTTGCTCAAAGCCCCATCCGGCCTGGCCTTAAACACCTCCAGGGATGGGGCCTTCACAGCTTCCCTGGGCAACCTGTCCCAGTGCCTCACCACCCTCAGAGTGAAAAATTTCTTCCTAATACCTATTCTAAATCTCCCCTCTTCCAGTTTGAAGCCGCTCCCCCTCGTCCTATCACTACATGCCCTTGTTAAAAGTCCCTCTCCAGATTTCTCATAGGCCCCCTTCAGATACTGGAAAGTGTCATGCGGGGTCTCTATACACATACTAAGCTGTGGGTCTCAAACCACACTGTGTATTTCAGGGGTAGGGGAGGAGGAGGGTACATATTAGGCAGAAATTTTTTACTTTGAGGGTGGTAAGGCACTGGCACAGGTTGCCCAGAGAGGTTGTTGAGGCCCCATCCCTGGAGGTGTTCAAGGCCAGGCTGGACGTGGCCTTGGGCAGCCTGGTCTAGTGGGAGGTGTCCCTACCTATGGCAGGGGGGTTGGAACTCGATGATCTTCAAGGTCCTTTCCAACCTAAACCGTTCTGTGATTCTATGATTCTATGATGTGTTTTCCCACAGCCTTACTGGTCCCAGCAACTTTTAGAAGGATGATTTCAGCACAGAAACAATACGGATGCCAAATTCTGACTTGTGAACTGAATGGAATCGGGCTCTCGATGTGTACATTCATTAGCAATCCAAACATGCAGAATAAAATTATCCTTCAAATCCTCTCTGTGCAAAACTAACCCTTCTATCAGTTTTTTCCCCGTTAATTACACAGAGCTACAGCGACACTCGGTGGCCACCGGACACAGACACGGGTAAACTTGCCGTGGCCAGACCCTGGGGAAAAAAAAAAACCACCTGCTTTTCTGGGGCATTTGCTCACCAACGATAATAACCTGCCCCAGCACCAGCACCCTCAGAGCAGATGTCCCCTCAGGACCTCGCCACCAGCAGAAGCGGGGACGCTGGCGGCAGCCGCAACGCAGAGCGCGCAGACCTGCCTCCCGTCCCCAGGCACAGAGTTTCTGGAAAGCATAAAACCACCAACCGACAGAAAATGCATTTGGTGTTTTCCAAACCCCTCTCGCGTACAATGGAAAGTAGAAGTCAACAACGTTTTTACTGGTCGTCATTAGTACAATTTCAAGAAACTGTTAATGATTTTGAATGGAATTTATTGGTGCATTTCAGTAGGACTAAAACACTGGGGAAAAAAAATATTTTGGAAAATGCAAAACGGTTTGGTTTTGTTTCCAAAACTTTTAGCTTTGTGGCTCCTGCTAAGAATGCAATTACATGAAGCAGGAGTGGGGGCTGCTTCTCTTTCCCCCAGCAGCTGGGCTACATAGGTGGGTTCAAGAGGCAGTTTATCTGACATGGAACTACAGTTTTCTACTTTTCAGTTCTGTGAAAGAGGAAAAAACGCATTTCAAATAATTCAGGCATGTGTAACCTGTTTTTTATTCCATAGAACAGAAAAAAGCCACCAGTGTTCACAGAGCTTTCGACATAAGTATATCTTCTCGCTCCCTTAAGGGAGCTTGTCCCTTTGGGATACTTGTCCCCACCACTGACAAGCGATGTGACTAGGAGAGCAGTGAAGAATTTTTTCTGTATGGGAATAATCTGAAGAACTGTACACACGTACTGGACAAGATCACCAAAAAAAAGGCTGCAGGAGGGAGTAATGATGTCTGTACCAATTATTTTCTTTCATGAAGACCTTGCCTGTCTCTTGCTTACTCTTTTCCATTTCCCAAGTTTCGATGGAAACAATGAACCATATTCCTAGATGACAATTAAATCACTGTGTTGCTAGTGATGACAGCATGCATAGCTTATTGAGTTTTGCAATAAACTCTAAATTCTCCTCCAATTTTCTGAAAGTTTCAGGAAACTGTACAAAGAATCCTCATCCCTTGGACATGAGTACCAAATGCTGTGCCTCTTGCATCTCTTAATGGACCTTTATTATTATCTTATTATTATAATTGTTATATTACCCCAATCTTCAAAGCTCACATCACCCTTAACCAAGCAATTTGCTATTAATGCTACCTAGCAGAAGGTGCAAAGGAAGGCAGGCTTTTGAATGTTTTTCCCCGACAAAATTAATAAACAGAGAGAGGAACAAACATTGAGTTCTCTAATATTATAAGCTCACATACACCCCAGTACTTCTAGAAAAAGGTGCTTAATTATGCAGCTGATATAATCCCTTTTGCCAAATGCTTTGGGATCCACATAAGGAGGAAAATGCTGCATGCACTTTACTACACATGCTTTACAGAGAAGAAAATCCTGAGGGGGGTGGGGGTGAGGGGGCAGCACTTGCAGGATAGTAGCGTAACAATGAATCCTTCACAAGACACATGACCAGGGCTAGAAGTTTTCCAAGTTCTGAATCTTTGCAACTTTAAGTGAAATTAATGGAAGTTGCAGACTGTTCAGCACCTCAGGAAGTCAAGTCTTTAATTTTTTTGTGGTTACCATGGCTGTCTAGACTGTAATAGAGTGTAAGTTTACCTCCCTACTTCTCCCATCAAAGGAACTGAATTTCTTTCCCCTCCTATGTAACCTCCTGTCTGGAATGAAAAATAATTAAGCACTCCAAAGCCAGGAAATGCTGAACTTCATTTTAGATATTAGCCTTTTACCTCTCTCCTTTTCCTTTGGTTGATGATGGCCAATACTCATTCATTGCAATGCCCTAATGAGAATGCTAAAAATTTGCTTTTAAAACATAGTTTTCCTGATGTACCTGTTCCCAAAAAGAGCATCACCCAAGTGGCACAGCACTGAATTACAGAGGATATTTTTGCACATCCAGCTCCAGTACCAGAGCATTTTAGCATGATAGTGCTTTTTCTCACATAGCTTTAGAAAACAGTGACTCTTTTGCTGATCTATAAATAACACATACCTTCAGTTGGCTAGTAGTAATGGTTAGGTTGAGGGATGGCCACTGGTCTGCAGGCAGAATGGGCACAGTAAAAACTCTGAATTCCTTAAAAATAAGGGCCTAAAAATTCAGCACCCACACCTGAAATTTTTAGGCTCATTTCCCTATACGTTGCTTTGTATTTCTCCAGAAAGTGTGCAAATTTTCTGACTGAGACAGGCCCAGGTAGTGCTCAGCATCTTTTTCTGGAGCATCGTGTGAGCAGTGTTCATCTGATCTCCACACCAAACAGCATTCGTGAGTGTTACTGCTCCTTCCCCCTTCCCGAAATGAGCAGGCTCTGGCTCCCAAGACATTTCCAGGAGCTCCTTAGTGCCTTTCCAGCCACTTGACAGTGTCATACACCATCTTCTCCCTCCGTGTAGCACCTGAGGGTTTGATGCCCTGCAGGTACATGACTCTGGAAGAGTCTGGGAGCTACCTGTGTAGGACTGTGGCGGCAGCAAGGGGCTCCACTCAAGCTAATTTATGTGCGTACCATCACTTGTGAAACTTTGGTCTGATCCCAAATGGCTGCTGTTACATTTTTAATGTACTTTGGTGTTAATCAAAACATTACAGCTCTAACTGTGAAGCTGGCTCCGCTGTGAGCAGGAGGACAGAGCAGACCTCCTCCAGAGGTCCCTTTCCCACTTTTCTGGGACTGATGAAGGAAGCAGGTTCAGTCACACTCCAAAAATGACGAGGCATATTGCCAAATGGAATGGTCCTCTCCTTCCTCCCTCCCTCTATCAGCTCCTTCCTGCCAGCAATACTGTGATTTCTTGTGGCTTTGTGGTGACCAACTCTGCTGAGCCCACTGATCAACTGAAAATTAATCTGGCCAAAACCCATTATTTCCACCAAGTCAGTTCCCATATCCACCCACCCTGTGCAGCTGCACATGCACAAGGCCACAGGGCCTGATGGCAGGGACACTGGAGGGCAAGCATTCCTCTTTTTGGACACATCAAGTTGTGTTGGCTGTGGAAGTGCAGCCTTTGAAGTATTGCAAAACCTGAAAGATTCGGTTGACTAAATTGATGGGATTTACACTTCCAGATCAGCTGAGCTCACTTTAAACTCCTGGGCCTGGGTAAATCATCCAAGTGTCTTTGGAAACATGTGGAGGCCCCTGCCATCTCTTTCCCCAGGAGTCTTACCCTGCTGCCCTCCATCTCCAGCAAGGTGGCAGCAGGGGCCGGGTGGTCCCCAAAACCCTCACGCCCTGGGTACTGCTGCTGCTGCTTTCCCATTCCTCTCCCAGTCGTCATCACCCCCTGTCCTTGCCTCTGGCAATGCCTGGACCCAGCTGCCTAAGAGCTCACACAGCGTCCATGTGGTTGAGCCAAGCTGCTCCCCTTAGAGCAGCAGTAGCTTCTGCCTGTTCAGCAGGAGAAGAGGGACCATGGAGAAGCCAGGCTGGTCCACGCAACCCCATGGGATCACACAGGTGCCCTCATGGCAGGCCAGTTTCTCTGAGCAGGCAGTATTTCAAGTAGAGAGGGAAATAACATAAAGCGGCTCGACCGCACCACCAACCTCACCCCTTTCCCTTCCCAAACCTGGTTAAGAAACCTCATCCACTCATCAATAATCCCCTCTGCTCATCAAAGGGGCGTTGACCCCTCACTGAGGTTGAGATGGTTACTCTCCATCTTTTCCCTGTCCTGGAGACTCTAAAGGCAGAGAGCACAAGTCTCATTTCAAAAGCAGGCAGAAAAACCCTACAGGGCTCAGCCCAGATCACGAGCATGCAGGTAATTTTTGTTCTCTATCTGATCCACAAGTCCTTGTCCCAGTTTAAAAACAGACGAATTTGATTTGACTCTTTGAGGTAAAACATGTTGCTCTGCACACTTGTCATGGAAAAGGTTGCAAAAGATAACACGTCTCAGTTGCAGCTTACACTCAACCTCAGTTCCCAAGCTGGACATGCCAGCATTAGACCTTATCAGATGTCAGCAACTTTGCTTTTGACAACCCTGAGGATTTCAGCATGAGGTTTCATTGCAAACTGGAACTGAAACAAACCTTCTGGGATATTCACCTGAGGAACCTGAAGGTGCACAAGTCCATGGGACCTGATGAGATACATCCGCGGGTCCTGAGGGAACTGGCAGATGAAGTCGCTAAGCCACTAGCCATCATATTTGAGAAGTCGTGGCAGTCTGGCGAGGTTCCTGATGACTGGAAA